>JASFXZ010000014.1:8019831-8619831 GCA_032209605.1 Mactromeris polynyma
GCGTATTTTGCGATGTTACCTAAAACTGGTATAGTCCAATCAATAACTTTAAAAGCATTCGTCCAATCATCTTCAAATTTGGTCAGAATGTGTATTGGCATAATATCTCGGACAAGTTAGATAACCAACCGTATTGCTCTAATCACTCCAGAGTTATCGCCCTTTAATTATAGAAATTACCTAATTTATCTTATATACTGCTTTTTACACTGATTTTTTGCACACTCTAGTGACGGGCGAATTTTGCGATGTTAACAACTGAAATTTAATGTTGAAAATGCATCGTTTGTTTATATATCTATATTTTTGATTCAGGCATTTTCAAAATCAACCAAAGGTAAAGTTAAGAAAAGTATCTTTGCCACGCCCGACACGGTAGGTGGCAAGGTTGGAGTAGGTACTTGCGGAAAATCTGGTAAACCAATGACACAATATGCACATGCAGATAAATGGAAGAAATAGAGGTTATATGAAAATCATGAAGAAAGACGATCTTGGTGTTGGAATTGAAAGGGTACAGAACACTATTGAACGACTGATGACTGTGTTCTTGATTGAATTTATCATAATCTGTCGAGAGAATATATATCAAGATATACAGAAAGCATTGCAGTTGTTGTTGTTCCAAAATTAGTCATCTGATCATCAGGGCAATGATGTAGAATTCGCAGGAAAGGTTTATGGAGATTACGGTGTGCTTTGAGCAAAGATATTATTGATTGGAGTTTATCTATGTCAATGATGCAGTAATATTGTAACAGTTTACAGAAACATTTTTTCATGCTTTAATTGCTTCCTAATTATTTAACAAAAAAACGCAAATTTTTGGCCGAGCATTTTGTATGTGGCTTTTATTGCTCAACTTCTACTTTGCTATTGACTTTCAATCTTCCCGTTGTAGTCGCAGCTTCAAGAAACATTTGTTCATGCATTTAATTGCTTCGTACGTAACAAAATGGCAACTTTATGACAGAGCATTTTGTATGTGGCATTTCTTCTTCAACTTCTAATTTACGTTTATCAAAGCCGCCTGTCATAAAAATATTTTCTTTGTTTCATATAAGTTTTATTATTTGGCTTACTTGGCAGAATTTAAAACAATGGATTGCAACATGCTTTTAATGTTTTTCCAGGTATGGAAATTGCATATTTAGAGTCATATATTTTTGTAATGCAAAGGGAGTTTATTGTCAGCTAAATGCAAAACTGGTCTGTATCCTTTCCGGACTATCAGTTTTGATTTATATATGTTTTTGTGTAACAGTAAAACTCGCCCTCAAATGAGTTTTGTGGTATTTGATTTTATGATGAGAACCTGTATTGTACCATTCGATCTATTTTATTGTGAAATTTTACTCGCCTGCCTATTTCATTTTTAGACTGGTACACTCTATTTTTAGACTGGTACATTCTGTTTCCTTTTACAACGGTATTTGTCTATTTCCGTTATATCACCACAGTGGATGTACAATACTAATATTCTGAACATATTTTAGCTTCTCCATGACAAAATCTGTATGAGTGACCAAAAATCCATATTCAGGTTTTTTACATTTTTATTTAAAACCAGAAATATTAAAATTGGACGTCTACTTTTCTTGTTAAAGAAATACAAATATTAGGAACAAAATGCAAAGCTAAACTACAAAATGACGTTGCGTCAGAAATGCTTTACTCAAATGTTCATCATCACTTAAAAATATGTTGTTTTTCGAATGGAAAAAAACAAATATTTCTACATTTTATTCTAAACATTAAAATTAATCAACCAAAGACTGTTCCAATCAAGAGCTTAATACCTCAATTTTTCATTGCGAAATACTCGACGTCATTTCCGCCGTCACTAATTCAGATTTTGTCGTGGAGGCATCCATTTAATGATTTAACTTCAAGATCTGATGTTGTATTTACGGACAGACGACTAAAACTGTCATATTTGTGTAAAAATGTATTTGTATATTTTTTCACAAAATTGAACGCTCTAAACTATTTAACTGACGGGTCGAAAATTTCACAATACCTTCCGACAGAGACAAAGTAAATGATTGTGTTATTGTGCAGAATTGTTTTATGTAAAAATGCACCATAATTTGGCATCTGTGAAATTTACTAGTACTTTGACATTCAACATTTTACTACACAGTAATCATGTATTGTATATATACTTGGATTGTGTACATTACTCTGTAAATTTGAAATAAACACTGACTTTCATATTGTATTTATTTTACCTAGATGTACAAGAAGAATCATAAATGGGATGCAAACCTCTCTTACTCTGCATCTACACTGCCTTCCAAAAGTTTCTTCACACATGAATATTTTGGATTTCGTTACTTTTTTATGCAGAATTTCAAATAAGACATGTATGACCATGAAGTAAAATTATTCGTTCCACTTCTGTGATGGATAGTTACGAATTAACAATTTACACATCTCAGCAGCAGCATCAATCGGCCTGCATCCAAAACCAACATTTGTATGTGTAAATGATCTGACACAAAAAAAGGATAATTTGTTTCAGTACAAATTTATAAATACTTCTACAGAAAATTATTGCCGTTTCAAAAAGCATTTACAATTTATCGCATGAGAGAAAATGCAAAAAAATCCTACCAAAATTGAATTCATCCTTGGGCAAACACCACAAGAATATTATCAATAGCAATCAAAATCACTAATTATCAACAGTTCAAACACAATGGATTACAATCTCTTCAAAAAACTGAACAATGTGCTTCTTGTGCTGTCTATATTAATTAAGCATTTAACAAGAAATCTCTTGAAAAAAAATGGTTGGCGCAATTTGTTGAGGTTAAGATTTGTTGTGCAACAAAAAGCGTTGCTGAGATGCTACGATTGCTGGTCACTCCAGATCCAAAAAGGATTTCAGTAAATTCATCGAAATTCAGTGCATTTCGGTAAGATAACATAAGATTTGATTGGTTTACACAACACTGATATGAAAATAGCAAAACCATGTTAGTACAGCTGCGCCGAAAAAGGGGATTCAATGAATTCAATCGAGATTTACTAACATACAGAAAATATTTTAAGTTAAAATTCACAGCAATATTAACATAATGGTACAAATAAAAACAATTTAATGAATTTTTTAAGCGCACGGTCTCGTGATCAGGTCTACATATACATAACATTATCTCAAACATTTGTGTCAATCGACATCAAAGGTATGTACCTGTTATAACAGTGAAACAAAACAACCTCATTTTAAATGCGCCTTCTCTCTGGACACATTTCATCATTATAGTGGTTTTAGCAATAAATCCAGGGTCCATTTATCAAGCACACAACTATCTAAACTGGTATTTTATAGAGTGGTATTTTATAGCACAAACTTTCATAATTGAAACCAATATTGGCTAAAAAAAAGGCAGATACAAATACCTCACTCAAGCGCTGCTGTACGATATCCAGCCTCTTCTCAAGGTGATGTCTTTTCAAGAACACGTCGCATGTGACGTCACCATGTACTGACAGTAAGCAATATTAAAACGAAGTGACCGTATGGAGTAAACATTGTTTGCTGCTTGCAAATAGTGACGTCACATGTTGCGTTTTCTTGAAATGGCGTCACTTACAGAAGAGGTCGTAAATCCCATAGCAGCGCTCACTTGATCATTTATCAAATGTTTTTAGTAATGAAATATTGTCGCATAAATAAAACGTTTAAATTCATAGTACTAGATCAACGACAGTAAAACTGGGCACTGGATACACTGGCAAGCAGAGTTGTCTCCCATTATACAGCCGTAGAACATAGGGCGAGTCAAATCTGAAACAGTTAAACATGTATTCGTCTCTCATTTGAATCCTTGATGTTGGGTCTACATGGCATTCTCTTGAATTCAGAATGTTCGGTTTGAAGTATATTTCACACATAAGCTGTCTTGACCAAGAATTTTTATGTACGTAACACATTTCATCACAGATTTTAAACAAATTCTAGCTTGATTTATTTCTTCTTTTTTATTTTTCCTGACATTTTGGTTAATGAAACGTCCTCATCAATTTGTCCCGAGTCTCTAGCGTCAATAAACACTTTCATCTTTTCCAGTATTTCGGAAGCCTTCAAATGTTCAGTTTTAAATATCAATTTGTGACCATCACCTGAAAAACAAATTAAATGCAGAGGTTTTTCTGTGCTCTCTACTTGCTTAGCTCCCAATAACAGCTTAGACGAATCTCATCTTGCTTGATTTATTGTTTTAAATGTACTGTTTTAATCAAGTTAAAGATGTATCTGGCTCGTCTATACCTAAAATTCTTTAATGGGCTTCATCCAGTATAGTTGTTACATTGTATAGAACATCTTTAATAAGAACCATTGCCATGTATAACCGTTTAAAACAATCTTGTTTAATCATATTACTAACAGACAAAACTAGTTAAAAACACCTGCTTGTTAAAAAAGTTCTTAATTAATTTTATGATAATACAAACGTCTTTCTCTCGGTATTTTCTCAATTATCACATATTGGGAAATTACTCTAATAAGGGCTTATCAGTTTTGCCTATGAAAATGGCTGACAATTAAGAACAAGGGAGGTAAATAGTGTAGATGCGGGAACTATATGTATTAATCTTGCTTGAACCTCTTAAAAATAACATCGCAATATCTCTTCCCAAAAACTCTTGATATCATGGCAATGCAAATGAAGTTGCAGTCTGGGATTTCATTTAAAGTATCGATATGTGTGCTAATGGTCAAATTTTCAACAAAATATCGTAACGCAACGGCATTATTATCTCACAGCCAAGAGTTTGCCAAATGTGTGGTAAAAATTCATGTAGACCAGTAAAATAATGGAAAATTTACATTAAACGACGGCAATATTTTCAGTACGGTAAATGCTGGTTGTATTTGACAAACTCTGGCAGCTGCAGTATATACTTACTAAAGTCTATATCTATCTGTGGTTTACATCTGTCTGATCTAATGTCCATCTTTGTCTGAGCTACAGAAGATTTGACTACATTTTTTGAGTTCAAAGCTGTCACAACATTCCTGAAAGAAGTATAAAGGTAAAACCATTAAAAACTATTTGTACAGGTTCAGCAATTTGTTAAATAATACTCTGGTAGATCTTAAAGTCACATTGATACTAATTGTAGGAAAAAACATGTAATTTCATGATGACATCATCATATGAAATGTTATGTTAATACAGGCATTTAATTTATCCATTTAACATAGGCTAGGCATCGCTGTATTATTACTAATTGTGTTACAATGTTGACTGTTGATTGTGATGATATTATTCAATTGATTTCTTCAAAAAGTTGTCTCGAGGTGTGATTGTATTTTCCAATTATAAAAATAATGTTCAAAATGCACTGTTATTGGTTATTTTCTTGAAAATGAGATGGGCTACACCAAATATAACAGCATAAATGGAATTTACAGGAACAATACTCATAGATTCTAAAAAAATATACAGATATCTTGAATTATAAAAAAGTTATAAAGAAATGAAGATAACTTAAGTATTCTTCGGTGCCGCGACCGAGAGCAATTATATAGCGAAAACATTCTACAAAACGGCCCATTTTGAGCGGCTTCAAACCTTCATAACATTTTTATTTTTTGAGATATCTACAAAATTCAAACAGTTATGTGAATGTCAGATTGTAGGCTTTCTGATTATAACATTAAATATTAGATATAGTATATTTGAAAAATCAGCTGGAGTTGCTATTATTAGCTTCAAGCTGGTTTATGTAGGTCCTGTATGACCTGGACCCCTATGTCCCGAGAGCAGCTTGCTAGATCTCTCCAGAGGAAAGCCATGGAGAAGCAACCAGTCAAAAGGTTCAAGCCATGTCCTGAATGTCCTACATGGACAAGCATATTTCATGTATCATACAATTACTCTAGTCCGGTACCCCTCTAGTCTGGCGACTGGTTAACTATACGTTTATACATCATCGCGAAAACATATGACATTATGTTTTATTACCTTATTGAAGACGTGTTCTCACAAAATGGATCAAAAGAATACTTTATTTTAGTAATAGGCCTTATATGATAATCTTTTAACATCATCACAATCTTCACTGCATCAGAAAAATACTTCGTTCGAAACGACGGTCGTACCATGTTTAGCTCACGGTCAAACGGGAACGGCTAAAAACAACACGGTACCGTAACAAACCGTACCGCGAACATTGGGCATGTCCGTCTACAATTTATTTCGTGATCTACATCCAAACATACTTTGAACGCTGTTTCACTGGAAAATATTGATATCTAAATCAAAAGTTATAATGAAAGAAGTGTTTTTCAATTATAATAGCTTTTACCAGAACTCGTCCTGATATTTAGACATTTAACGCTGGTTGTTTCACCTTTTACATTTGCCATCCGTTAACGTTATTTCCTATTTTCCATTAATTATCAAGGGTCGCTAAAGTTGCCCCAAAATAGTCAAAAAGCACAAAGCGAAGTCCTATTTATAGGACTACGTAGCATTACAACTTGCAACCACTGAATGCTTGCATAATTCTTTTTCAGGATATTTGTAATGTTTTGTAATGGACATAAATGCGACAATCAAGATTTTTGGAAACACTTCACTGAAAAGTTAACTTTCAATTTGGAAACTGACCTAATCCGTCAGTTTTCTTAAATGTTTGTAGAAACTTCAGCAATACTCGCCAAAATGGTAAACTTGATTTTGAATAATCTGTCGCTTGTACAGTCTAAGCTATTAACTATTGTAATTTGATGTACAACTATAGATTGATTTCAATAAAAAGTACTCAGATTTTCTTACCAATTTCTGCATCATTTGTTCACAAAAGAGCCGCGGCCGTGGTCCAGTGGTTAGTGCGCTGGACTTGTGACCCGGCGATCCGGGTTCGATTCCCGGTCGCGGCAGGTCATACCCTTACATGAAAATTTGACAAAAATGTCGATTTTCCTCCACATGTGGAGAAGTTGCCGGCTCCTTGTGGAAGGGTAAGTTAGTACTGGTTAGAATTCAGTCTAGGAAAAACTGGTAAGGTGAACCGGCCACCGATGTAACTGAAATATCGTTGAGAAACGGCGTTAAACCCGATGAAACAAACATTGTTCACAAAATATTTAAAACATTCCAGTCATGACATTAGGTGTAGTTGCCATATATGTAGTAGACGGTGCACCCATGTTGCTTATTTTTTTTTACTGTTAAATATTCAATTAGTCTTCAAATAGTCACAGTTCCCGGAAGGCTGTAAATCACTGTATGGTTATTATTTTATTAGTTCCCCATTCCCCGTGTGCAGTTCTTTCACTTGATGTAATATTCATGCTCTAAATTCCCCCTTTCAGCCTATTTAAGTGCCGACTTTCTAAAAATGGCTTGTTCTGTAACATATTCCATCCATTAAATAAGTATTTTCCCTTGGCGTCCCCCTAAATTTCCTTAGTTGTTCTAATATGGTCAGCCAGACCATTCCTTGCACCCCTATTCCCATACATGTTTACCCTTGCACCCATATTCCCATACATGTTTACCCTTGCACCCATATTCCCATACATGTTTACCTTTGCACCCACATTCCCAAACATGTTTACCTTTGCACCCACATTCCCATACATGTTTACCCTTGCACCTACATTCCCATACATGTTTACCTTTGCACCTATATTCCCATACATGTTTACCCTTGCACCTATATTCCCATACATGTTTACCCTTGCCCCTATATTCCCATACATGTTTACCCTTGCACCCCTATTCCCAAACATGTTTACCCTTGCACCTATATTCCCATACATGTTTACCCTTGCACCTATATTCCCAAACATGTTTACCCTTGCACCTATATTCCCAAACATGTTTACCCAGGTTGCACCTCCCTCAGTGCCTTATGTTTTGTAGAAGTTTCTTGGGGGTATGTGTGGGGAGGCTGCATGATTGTCTTGTGTATACGGTGTTCCCTGGAACAATTTAATCTCTCTCGTCTTTCAACCATTCTCTCTTAAACCAACTTCAAGTCTAGTCTTGAATAATGCATAATAAGTATATTCCCAAACATGTTTACCCTTGCACCTATATTCCCAAACATGTTTACCCTTGCACCTATATTCCCAAACATGTTTACCAAGGTTGCACCTCCCTCAGTGCCTTATGTTTTGTAGAAGTTTCTTGGGGGTATGTGTGGGGAGGCTGCATGATTGTCTTGTGTATACGGTGTTCCCTGGAACAATTTAATCTCTCTTGTCTTTCAACCATTCTCTCTTAAACCAACTTCAAGTCTAGTCTTGAATAATGCATAATAAGTATATTCCCAAACATGTTTACCCTTGCACCTATATTCCCAAACATGTTTACCCAGGTTGCACCTCCCTCAGTGCCTTATGTTTTGTAGAAGTTTCTTGGGGGTATGTGTGGGGAGGCTGCATGATTGTCTTGTGTATACGGTGTTCCCTGGAACAATTTAATCTCTCTTGTCTTTCAACCATTCTCTCTTAAACCAACTTCAAGTCTAGTCTTGAATAATGCATAATAAGTATATTCCCATACATGTTTACCCTTGCACCTATATTCCCATACATGTTTACCCTTGCACCTATATTCCCATACATGTTTACCCTTGCACCTATATTCCCATACATGTTTACCCTTGCACCTCTATTCCCATACATGTTTACACTTGCACCCCTATTCCCACACATGTTTACCCTTGCTCCCATATTCCCATACATGTTTACCCTTGCTCCCATATTCCCATACATGTTTACCCTTGCACCTATATTCCCATACATGTTTACCCTTGCACCTATATTCCCAAACATGTTTACCCTTGCACCTATATTCCCAAACATGTTTACCCAGGTTGCACCTCCCTCAGTGCCTTATGTTTTGTAGAAGTTTCTTGGGGGTATGTGTGGGGAGGCTGCATGATTGTCTTGTGTATACGGTGTTCCCTGGAACAATTTAATCTCTCTTGTCTTTCAACCATTCTCTCTTAAACCAACTTCAAGTCTAGTCTTGAATAATGCATAATAAGTATATTCCCATACATGTTTACCCTTGCATCTATATTCCCATACATGTTTACCCTTGCACCTATATTCCCATACATGTTTACCCTTGCACCTATATTCCCATACATGTT
The DNA here is from genome assembly GCA_032209605.1 of Mactromeris polynyma. Lineage (NCBI taxonomy): Eukaryota > Metazoa > Mollusca > Bivalvia > Venerida > Mactridae > Mactromeris > Mactromeris polynyma. The sequence continues at coordinate 8,028,961 of JASFXZ010000014.1, forward strand.
TACACTTGCACCTATATTCCCATACATGTTTACACTTGCACCCCTATTCCCACACATGTTTACCCTTGCTCCCATATTCCCATACATGTTTACACTTGCACCTATATTCCCATACATGTTTACACTTGCTCCCATATTCCCATACATGTTTACACTTGCACCTATATTCCCATACATGTTTACCCTTGCTCCCATATTCCCATACATGTTTACACTTGCACCTATATTCCCACACATGTTTACACTTGCTCCCATATTCCCATACATGTTTACACTTGCACCTATATTCCCACACATGTTTACCCTTGCTCCCATATTCCCATACATGTTTACACTTGCACCTATATTCCCATACATGTTTACACTTGCACCCCTATTCCCACACATGTTTACACTTGCACCCATATTCCCACACATGTTTACCCTTGCACCTATATTCCCATACATGTTTACCCTTGCACCTCTATTCCCATACATGTTTACACTTGCACCCCTATTCCCACACATGTTTACCCTTGCTCCCATATTAGCATACATGTTTAGCCTTGCTCCCATATTCCCATACATGTTTACCCTTGCACCCATATTCCCATACATGTTTACCCTTGCACCTATATTCCCATACATGTTTACCCTTGCACCTATATTCCCAAACATGTTTACCCTTGCACCTATATTCCCAAACATGTTTACCCTTGCACCTATATTCCCAAACATGTTTACCCTTGCACCTATATTCCCATACATGTTTACCCTTGCACCTCTATTCCCATACATGTTTACACTTGCACCCCTATTCCCACACATGTTTACCCTTGCTCCCATATTAGCATACATGTTTACCTTTGCACCCATATTCCCACACATATTTACCCTTGCACCTATATTCCCATACATGTTTACACTTGCACCCCTATTCCCACACATGTTTACACTTGCACCCCTATTCCCACACATGTTTACCCTTGCTCCCATATTAGCATACATGTTTACCCTTGCACCCATATTCCCACACATATTTACCCTTGCACCTATATTCCCATACATGTTTACCCTTGCACCTATATTCCCAAACATGTTTACCCTTGCACCTATATTCCCAAACATGTTTACCCAGGTTGCACCCCCCTCAGTGCCTTATATTTTGTAGAAGTTTCTTGGGGGTATGTGCGGGGAGGCTGCATGATTGTCTTGTGTATACGGTGTTCCTTGGAACAATTTAATCTCTCTTGTCTTACAACCATTCTCTCTTAAACCAACTTCAAGTCTAGTCTTGAATAATGCATTATAAGTAAAGGATTTTATTCGTATCAATTTAATCTAGAGCGGAGAAGTTGTCAGCTGCTTGCGAAGCCACTGGGCAAGCGTACCATTAATAAATACTTTCAAGAAAACCACTTATAGGTCAACAGACAGCTGTTTATTAAGTAAAACATTGCTGAAAATTGTGTTAAACCAAAAAATAACCGGACAAAAAAGGTTAAGATGTATTTAATCATACGATGTGTTACTGACTGATATAAACTTTACATTGCAGCTTGTAACATCAATATATCTGTCATGTTAATGTACTGATTTTTTTAGTGCTGAACATACTTACTCCCCAAGTAGTTAACTGCGTCCTTCACACTTTGGGAAATAAGGTCAAATGAACAGCATCTGAAATGTAGCATGGATACTATGGCCTTGGGCTTAAGCCTCAGGCCAATAAACGAGTCACAGCACCAAGCCCTTGGTATAATCACAACAAGGTAATGTGGCATTTTGACATTTTTAATTCAAACAACTTAACAAAGGTAACAAGTTGATCACAGAGTGATTTAACAATAAAATAATTAACATATGAAGTAAGTATAACTTCTTTTATATATTCAACAATCTACATAACAATAATACTTTTCACCCAACAAAACGTGAAAATACGAAACAACAAATAGACTCATAATTTGAACACTAAGTACAAGTTAATTCAAATATAAATTGAAGCCATCACTAAAAGTGAATGATATAATTATATGATTTACAGTAAAACCTCATTTAAGACCACCTCAATAATAAGATCATCTCAAAATTAAGACCACAGTTTTGAAGTCCATTTCACTTTTTTGCTCATAATTCAACCTCAATATTAAGAAGTCCTATTTTCAAGAGTACCAAAGGTGGTCTTGAGGTTGAATTATGAGCAAAAAAGTGAAAATGGACTTCAAACCTGTTTGAGGAAACAAATGGTCCTCAAATGTGCAAAATTGCTCTGGAAATCGCTATGGAAAAGATATGTAAATCGCTCTGGAAAAACATATGTAAATCGCTCTGGAAAAACATATGTAAATCGCTCAGGAAAAACATATGTAGATCGCTCTGGAAAAAACATATGTAAATCGCTCTGGAAAAAACATATGTAAATCGCTCTGGAAAAACATATGTAAATCGCTCTGGAAAAAAACATATGTAAATTGCTCTGGAAAAACATATGTAAATCCCTCTGGAAAAATATATGTAAATCGCTCTGGAAAAACATATGTAAATTGCTCAGGAAAAGCATATGTAAATCGCTCTGGAAAAAACAAATGTGAATCGCTCTGGAAAAAACATATGTTAATCACTCTGGAAAAACATATGTGACATACTTGAAGGTGATCTGGTGTATGAAGATTACATTCCCTAGGGCCCATGATTATACCCATAACCCACGACTGCAACGTCTGAGGTGGGATATCTGAGTGAATAAAATACATGGAGATTGTAATGATTACTTGTTACGTAGTATTCTATTTGATACACTTTGATATAGATTTGAATGATTATCTGTGATTAAGCGTAATTTACTAATGCTCAAAGGCTTAGTTTAACAGTTATCATCGATACTTGCCCTCAAATCTCCCAATTCACATGGCAATTTCTAAGAAATGGGCACAAAGAGTACTCGGCAATAAGTCAGTATTGTTATTCACATCGGACACTCAAATCTCCAACCTCACACTCAGCAAAATGTTAATTTTAACATCTGAATGCTGAGTGTGGAGTGATACTTTTAATTCTGGGCTATGAAGTGTACAAGTAAACCAATTGTTTGCAATACTAATCTGCATGATAGATAGATAGATAGATAGATAATTTATTGCAAATTCAGTAAGCTAAACATAGAAAATAAACATGTAGGACTGTCACATGGCTCCTTTATTCTCCCTCCTAACTTCTGTAAATTTTTAACAATCAAATGCAATGAAACAAGAAATTATCAGTAGAACCAATGGATGCTCCCTGAAGTACAGTAAACCCTTAATAATAAAACCACCCTTAGGACCCTAGAAAAGTGGTCTCCTTATCGAGGCGGTCCTTATATTGAGACTGAATATAGAACAGAAATTGGTGAAAATGGACTTAAAAATTGTGATTTTATTTACTATAGTATAAAACATTTGAACCCCTGTCTGAATCACTGAGTCTGTCTTTAATTACGAACTAAGTAAAAATATATTGTGGCTTAGCGAAAATTATTCAGCAGCAAGGTTTAAAGAAAATGGTATGGACATTCTTCAAAGATCTCTTGTTTGTGCTACAATAATGGGGGCGGGCTGGTAGGATGATTTTTTGTTTCATAGGACATGGATGCCCCCGACTGTGGGATTTACAAGCATTATTGATTAAAAACCAAGTTTTTATGTAAAAAAGGGCCATAACTGCTCTAAAAAGTAATGGATTGAATTTGACCGTTATATAATTATCATGGGTTTATATGCCCAATATGAATTGAATCAATCCATTCTTTCAAAAGCTATCGCTCAGAAACCAATTTTTCGCATGGCTGGACAGCAATAACATTTTATGCCCTTTCGGGGGGGGGGGGGGGTAAAAAGCCTGCACAGAACAACCAAATGAAATTGAGTCCTGCAAAGTTTGATGAGTGGTATAGTACAATGTATTGATTATGACTCGAAGTTATCATATAATCAGCTAATTTTCTCTATACAACTAAATATAAAACAAATATTATCAACAAACGAGTATCCATAAAGCTATAGGAACACATGAACAACAAACACTAGAACAATATATAACAATGGATCTATTTGGTTTCCTGAGAGCTTTCTTCAGAAGCAGAGTTGGTGACATATTCTTTATGAGCCACATATTCATTCCATGTCACATTTCTGGATGGCTTTCTGCTTTTTCTGACACCTGCAAAAATAACAAGAGATGTTTGTAAAGCATTATGCCCCCTGTGACCTTGACCTTTGACCCAAAATCAATAGGGTACCTCTGCTACCCAAGATGAATGTGACATATCAAGTTTGAGGATGATAGGTTAAGGGGTTCTTGAGTTATTGATCGGAAATGAAAAGGTTACAGACCGACTGACATGTGTCAAATGAAGTTTTTCAAGTTAGAAGCAGCAAAGATGGCTGCCAGTTGGTCATCTTGAATGTGATAGAAACAAATATTTATGTCACACACTACAACATATCATGTTTTATTTGTGTGAAATTTCATGATGATCCTCAGAATACTGTAGAAGTTGTTTGACGCGGGGTCTCATGTCGGGACGCGAGGTGACATGTCGGGACGCGGGGTCACATGTCGGGACGCGGGGTCACATGTTGGGACGCGAGGTGACATGTCAGTACAATAAGAGCGATTCCTATGCAGCCTCCACTTTGCATTGTGAAGCAAGGGTATAAAAAGGTTATGGCACGCTTCTAAACTTGGCTTCATAGTACATGTACTAACAAAAACTATGCAAATACAACAGTAGTTAGGCTACTGCATCAAAAAGAATAGTTTTTACCTTTTAGTATTCCTCCATGAGTAGTTCCCCTTGAAGGATTGTTAACAATTACCTCCCCTGAATTGTCTTTCTTTTCAAGACCTATAAAAACACATGTAAACCCAGGTAGTATCAGTGTTTCTTACCCATTCATAGTTTTCAAAAATTTGTGAATCAAGTGCTTTTTTCAAGATTTTGCTTAGCCAACATACAGTTGACTACAACCCACTTGCAGAAAGGATAGGCCATGTTATATCAGTTTCAGGAAAGTAAAAATTCATAAAGTGACTCTGAATATAAGAATATAGCTGATTGCAATGAGGTCTGAGGAGATATGGCAAGTGCTTAAAAAACTTTTGTAAAGACTTAAGTGTATCATCATAATTATGGTGCCTGCACAACAGAAATGAGCGTTGCTATGGGATTTACAACCTCTTCTGTAAGTGACATCATTGCAAGAAAACGCAACATGTGATGTCACTATTTGCAAGCAAGAAACAATATTTACTCCATATGATCACTTCGTTTTCATATTGCCATATGTGGCAAATATGGCTTACTGTCAGTACATGAAGACGTCACATGTGACGTTTTCTGGAAATGACGAAAAGAAGAGGTTGGAAATCGTACAGCAACACTCAAATGGCGATGCTATTTATTTTTTGCTTCAATTCACATAATGCTTCATACAGATGGTTGTTCTTTAAGGTCCTTCTGGGAAATATAACCATTGCTGGATTGGAAGGTCACATGACTCACTATACTAAAATAATTTCTTCTCACTCCAAACTTAGTGACACGCTGTTAAGACCTTTAACCACATACCATTGCTTCCAGACTGGAATCACTTAGAAATAAAGGTAATCATACCCACTAGATTGCTGTTGCCAGATGACAAAATGCTGTTGCTAGGTAACACACCACTGTTGCTAGGCACCAAACTGCTGTTGCCAGGTGACAAAGTGCTGATGCCAGGTGACAAACTGCTGTTGCCAGGTGACACACTGCTGTTGCTAGGTTTCAAAGTGCTATGGCCAGGTAACACACTGCTGTTACTAGGAACCAAACTGTTGTTGCTAGGGGACACACTTTTGACAATGGAAAGCTCAAATGGCTCCTAAAAAAGATTTAGAGATACGTAACAGAGAGAGATTTTGAAGACAATATCATGAAATAAAGTTCGCTTCCAAGGTCTAAAAAAGAAATACATGTATAACACAAATGTCAACCTTGGTAAGTATTAATATCTGATTTAATTGACTTTCGTCGTTAACAAGAGGACGGAGTACAGAGAAAATAGACACAATGAGGCCATCCTTAAAGAATCGTTTGTTTGCAGTTATGTGACCTGGAAATTTAACAGTGGGTAGGTAGTCAGGTTTTTTTTAATTCTTTCAATTTTAGTACTGTAATGGCTAAAATAAAGTCATGTTTCATCTAACCTGAACAAATAAATTGAGTCATGAGTTGGTTGCATAACTGCAAACAAACAATTATTTAAGGATGGCATGAAGAACGATGAAGTAAGGTTTAAAAGAAAAATATATTTGTTTCCGGTTTCCCAACCTACCCTATTTTTTGCCCCGACCGAAGAACATTTTTTTGCGTGTTAACTTTTTTTTCTTAGTTATTAGACACTTTACGAGTATTCCAGATATAGAGCTTTATATTCACCTTGATTAAACATTTTCCATGCTAAAAAGGAAAGGGGATTTGTCTTGTAACATAAATTCATTTAAATCTTTGTTTAATTTGCTTCATTTGAAAATAAAAAATGTACAAAAACAATTCCGACTTCCTACCTTATTTTTTTGGAGCATGAAACCTGATACAAACATATTTTTTATTTGGCCTAAACAACACGCTCTAAAAAGGTACAGACTGTCTCCAGCAGTTGGCTTTTAGACACACACTCATTTTTTTAAGTTATATCTAAAGTTTTTACACTGATTTTAAATACCTTAGCTGCTGTTGATGTTCTTGAAGGCTTCATCTTAGCAACAATGTCTCGATATTTCTGCAAAACGTCTGCACTTCCCCTTGGCTTGAATGATGACTTCTCCAGGACTGAACCTGTTGTCTTTGAAACTGGAATATATATTCCATATTCATACCAGACAAATACAGATTCAATTAGGATATTGATATTAGGCATAAATAGGTTTTTTTCCAGTTTACATTTGTATTATCACGTTAACTACTTAAATAACTAGATAATTATGTAGTTAACTAGATATTTATCGCGTTAACTACTTAACACTTATCTAAAATAGATTGTCTGTACTGGGTTTAAGTGGGTAAGTGGTGGCAGTTGTGGGCACTATCAGACCATTTTTCGTGTTAAGACATTTATCTGGTATGCAAATTTATCACTTTACTTATCTAGTTAACCACATAATTATCTAGTTAATTAAGTAGTTATCTAGTTTCTTTAACGTGATAACCAGATAATTATCTAAATAATTATTTAGTTAACTGGTGGCAGAAATATGCCACCATACATTTGAGTTAGCAGTAAAAAGATTCCCAATTCAAACACCTGTGACTTACCAGAATGTGTTTGTCCATGCGCTACTTGTGAAATCAGGGATGCTCTCTCATCAGTACATTCATTTGGTTTTCTAGATGCTTCCCAAGTATCTTTAGTCACTCTTTCAGAATCATTGTCAGTTTCTGCATGGAGATCATCAGTTTGTTCTAAACTAGAGTTGGTATTTGTTGGACAACAATAGGTGGTACTACTTGGAGTATGTTGCCCTTCTGAAAATCTCAAGGGTGCAATCGATGAAGTTGTAGATACAGATGTTGGTCCAACAGTTGCTTCACCTGGCATACTATGCACTGACAAAGTCTCTGACTGACATATAGGAGCGGTGGAGTCACCAGGCAAGAGAGGCATTGTAGATGTGTCTGTTATAGGTAAGACTTCAGCCAAACCTGAAGATACAGTCACTGTAGTTGCCTTAGCTGGTTGAGATGTTATCGCAAGTGCCGATTGTTTTCCGAAACAACTTGGAGAGATGTTCTGATCTTTTACTTTATCAGCTGACTGGGCTGACCTATTTGGTACTATATATTTCTCTAATTGGTCATTAATTGGTTCCCAAACATTTCCTACTTTTCCTGCTTCAGACTTATCATCAAGTTTTGCTGGAGATGCTGTTTCTTCAGGAACAAAAAGTGTTTCTTTATATAAGGCATGAACATGATGATGGTTGTGTTTGTTATAAAAACTCTTTTTTCCATCGTTTACTACAGCCGAATCATCAACATTACTTTTCTTTTTGATTTGTTCTGCCTGAGCATTTTCACAGACATTGGCAGGTTTCTGAAACATTGAACTAAACTGCTTGGCTTTCTTGTTACTGCTCAAATTTGTTGAAAGTTTTGTTTTATTCAATTTCGGTTGTTTTACTTGAAATTCATTCTCTTCATCATAATGGGCGGATGTTTCAAACATTGATTTTGTCATATTGAAGCTACTGAAATGTTCATCCACACTGTCCTTAGAAAGCTTGTGTTTTCTTGATTTTGGTTTGAACACTTTAAAAGGTTCATCTCTGACTTGCCCATAACTATCCATCTTCTGTTCCATTCTGTTATCTATTTCATATCGATTTCTGGCATTAATATTTTCTGGGTGGCTGTCAGAATAGACTCCTGCACTATTGCGATCCATAGCAGCCCCACGAAATGAATGATTGGTGTCACGCAATTCATTTGTTTTGTCTTGTGAAAGCTCAATACTAAATTCCTCAGGGTCTACAGCAACTTTCCCGACAATATTTTTCACATCGATATTTGGAACTTTCAACCCTATATTTTTGGCTTCAACAAAATATGTACTTGACAAATCCTCCAATGTTGCAGTATCACCGGAAGCAGTGTTTTGTGGAAAGTTCTTATGATAAACAATTCCATCACTAATTTCATCTCCATCTTTTTCCCACTTGTTAGGACTTGCGTCATCCTCACTATCAGAAATTACAATTGTAACACCTCTAATGACATCTTTACTTATCTCTTCAGCATCAGATCTTGCAACAGAACTGAAGCTCTGTGAAAAATTTCTCCCTGCAATTTCCATACCAACATCAATTTTATCTGCCATATTTTGTGAAACGTGATCATAACTCACATTTCCATGGAGCATTTCTTCATTTTCTACTTGCCAGAAACCATTATCGACAGCTATTACTTTGTCAGATTGCATATCTTTGACATTATTTTCAAGGACAACTGTTGTTTCAATTGTGCTGTCAGTCTGGATACCTTGTTGTGCTGTTTCTATGTCAACCTGAGACCCTACATCGTTGTGAGACTTTGTGTTTAGTGCACTGTCTGTATCAGTCTGACATTCTTCGCTACAAAATGCTGGATCTATTGTCTGTGTAACCCTTGTTTCCATAGCAACCTGAGCTTGAAGTTCCTAACAGAATATAATATATACATGTATAAGTACAAGCTAACTTGCTTCTATGACTTGTAACGAGAACCTCTATAAATGATAGTGAAGCAAGACAAAAAGGCAAAACAAATTAATTCAGAATATCAAGATAATTGAGTTTCTTTTTAACAATTATTCTGATGATTTATGCTGTATCAGTTATTTATTATTTTGCGTCATAGTGGAACCAAATTATCACTTGTGGTGATGAACAGTTTAAGAAAGGTACTGGAAGGTGGTGATAGGGCATAAATGGGGGAAGAGAAGGTGAAAGGAAGGTGAAAGGAAGGTGAAAGGAATGGGGGAAGAAAATGTGAAAGGAATGTGAGAAGAAAAGGTGAAAGGAATGGGGGAAGAAAAGGTGAAAGGAAGGTGAAAGGAATGTGAGAAGAGAAGGTGAAAGGAAGGTGAAAGGAATAGGGGAAGAGAAGGTGAAAGGTGAAAGGAATGTGAGAAGAGAAGGTGAAAGGAATGGGGGAAGAGAAGGTGAAAGGAAGGTGAAAGGAATGGGGGAAGAGAAGGTGAAAGGAATGTGAGAAGAGAAGGTGAAAGGAATGTGAGAAGAGAAGGTGAAAGGAAGGTGAGAAGAGAAGGTGAAAGGAAGGTGAAAGGAATGGGGGAAGAGAAGGTGAAAGGAATGTGAGAAGAGAAGGTGAAAGGAATGTGAGAAGAGGAGGTGAAAGGAATGTGAGAAGAGAAGGTGAAAGGAAGGTGAAAGGAATGGGGGAAGAGAAGGTGAAAGGAGTGTGAGAAGAGAAGGTGAAAGGAAGGTGAAAGGAATGGGGGAAGAGAAGGTGAAAGGAATGTGAGAAGAGAAGGTGAAAGGAATGTGAGAAGAGAAGGTGAAAGGAAGGTGAAAGGAATGGGGGAAGAGAAGGTGAAAGGAATGTGAGAAGAGAAGGTGAAAGGAAGGTGAAAGGAATGGGGGAAGAGAAGGTGAAAGGAAGGTGAAAGGAATGGGGGAAGAGAAGGTGAAAGGAATGTGAGAAGAGAAGGTGAAAGGAATGTGAGAAGAGAAGGTGAAAGGAATGTGAGAAGAGAAGGTGAAAGGAATGTGAGAAGAGAAGGTGAAAGGAAGGTGAAAGGAAGGTGAAAGGAATGGGGGAAGAGAAGGTGAAAGGAATGTGAGAAGAGAAGGTGAAAGGAATGTGAGAAGAGAAGGTGAAAGGAATGTGAGAAGAGAAGGTGAAAGGAAGGTGAGAAGAGAAGGTGAAAGGAAGGTGAAAGGAATGGGGGAAGAGAAGGTGAAAGGAATGTGAGAAGAGAAGGTGAAAGGAATGTGAGAAGAGGAGGTGAAAGGAATGTGAGAAGAGAAGGTGAAAGGAAGGTGAAAGGAAGGTGAAAGGAATGGGGGAAGAGAAGGTGAAAGGAATGTGAGAAGAGAAGGTGAAAGGAAGGTGAAAGGAATGGGGGAAGAGAAGGTGAAAGGAATGTGAGAAGAGAAGGTGAAAGGAATGTGAGAAGAGAAGGTGAAAGGAATGTGAGAAGAGAAGGTGAAAGGAATGGGGGAAGAGAAGGTGAAAGGAATGTGAGAAGAGAAGGTGAAAGGAAGGTGAAAGGAATGGGGGAAGAGAAGGTGAAAGGAAGGTGAAAGGAATGGGGGAAGAGAAGGTGAAAGGAATGTGAGAAGAGAAGGTGAAAGGAATGTGAGAAGAGAAGGTGAAAGGAATGTGAGAAGAGAAGGTGAAAGGAATGTGAGAAGAGAAGGTGAAAGGAAGGTGAAAGGAAGGTGAAAGGAATGGGGGAAGAGAAGGTGAAAGGAATGTGAGAAGAGAAGGTGAAAGGAATGTGAGAAGAGAAGGTGAAAGGAAGGTGAAAGGAAGGTGAAAGGAATGGGGGAAGAGAAGGTGAAAGGAATGTGAGAAGAGAAGGTGAAAGGAAGGTGAAAGGAATGGGGGAAGAGAAGGTGAAGAGAAGAGGGATAAAGGTAGCAGAGAAGGTGGAGAAAGGTTTAACATAAACAGAGATAATGTGGAGAGAGGATAAAAGTTCGAGGGAGAGCTGAAAAGATGCTAAGGAGAGAATGTGCGGATAGTTGGGAGATTCGATATTGCATAAAGAGAAGGGGAAGAGAATGTAGAGGAAGAGGGGGAAGATGAGATAGGGGGAAAGTAGGATTGAGACAGAGGAAGAGGAGAGAATGGGGAGATGTGATATAAGGGAATGAGGCTCAGAAAAGGGAAGCAAAGTGACAGAGACAAAGGAAGTACAGAGATAATAGATGGAAAAATAAACATTCAGTGAAGTTGATGTTCACCTTGCATTGAGTTTCTGGAGAAATTTGTGTCCCACAATTCATCATTTCCAGCATTTTTAAATCAGTCTGACTTTCCACATTTAGCTTTACAACATCTAAGATGGCCTGAAATGTAAAATGTACTCATTATGTAAGTACAGCATATTAGACAATTAATCTGCCACTGAATGAATTTATATTCACTAATGAATTACTTGATACAAACAAAATCATGTCCATGCATTTGCCATATGTCTGAAACCAACAGGCTTGCCCTATGAGGGCTTAAATATGCTTACAAGGGTAGTATTTGAATTACTTTTCAATTAATGCATTATCTTCCGTCAAATATTCATGGAGATAATTGCCTCTTAAGGGTTTCACACCCACAATCATGGTTTGCTGTCATGATCTGTATGGAATGATTTAACCCAGGCCCAGTTTCACAAAACCTTTTGTTACATTTTGATACCCTTTACTATAATTCATAATACCTGGGTGTCAAATAACTTCTCTTCCAGTTCCAGAGTGAATGTATTGGACTTTTCTAACATCTTCTCAGCAACTTTATTCTGTTCTTTTGATTCATCTAACTGTTTATTAACATCAGTGATGTCAGCTGTCAGTTTCACTTTCTGTAAAAGATTTGTTTCATGATCAGTTCTATGTATTACAATGGGTACAACATAAATCGTTCGTTCGTTCGTTTGTTTGTTTGTTTTAGGGAGACCAAAATATAATTGTATCGAGAAAATATCAGCTAAATGATTTTCATGAGTGGCGTAGCCATTTCATTTTCTGGATTTTACAGCAGATCTATGTTGGAAAAAAATCAGTGAAAAGGGTATTTGCATGGATATATTGAACACCATCTATTAATGATACAAAACACTCAATGACATGGCTGTTCCTTTAGAGGTGACTAGAAAAGCAATTGGTTCATACAGAACTTCTTGAAAACAATTCAAGTACTTTTCAAGAACTTTTCAAGGACTTTTCCCCGTTTTCAAGGATGAAAAATGTTGATATTTTTGGTATGGAGAAGAAGGGATACAGTGTATTTTTTAAGTTTATGCCACCAAGATGACCATCACTGCAGCACGGTTAAAATTACTCAGCGAGATGAATTACTTTAATAGGGCATATAACCCGTTGACTACCATACCATACTGTATAACCATACTATCCTCTACTCAGCGGTGGGCCCTGTCGAAAATAGCTCTGCCATTTTTGACAATTTATCATCATTGTTGGTATGTTTGTTATTTTTATTAAAGGACAATTTACCAAATTTTATTCGTTTGTTTTCAAAATTCAAGTAGTTTTCAAGGAATTTTTGGCTGTTACATATTCAAGTAGTTTTCAAGGAGTAGGCATCAAATTCATGGACTTTTTAAGACTGCAAACCCTGAAAAGCCATGTTAAAAATACAGCTTTATTTATACAAAAGACATTCACCTCATCTGTCCAAGCTTCTTTCTCCTGTTTACAGTCCTCTTCAAACTTTTCAGCTTTCTCTCTGATCTCTTCCAATTCAGCTTCAGATGCTTCCAGTTTTTCTTGTACAAGTTTTTTCAAGTCTACTTCAGATAATTGTTCATCTCTGAACTGTGCAGCATTGTGAAGATGTACGTTCAGCAATCTGTGAGCTTCATCAAGTCCTTTCAAACCATCCTAAAAAGGCGGATGGTTTTATTGTTTTTATAAAAGTTTTGCTAAGTAATACTTTTGAGAAATAGATATACAGTGAAATCTCAATAATGCAACCACCCTTGGGACCTTTGAAAACTGGTCTTATTATTGTGACAGCCTTAATATTGAGGGTTGAATAAAGAACAAAATAGTGAAAAAATACTTGAAAATTGTGTTCCTAACTATTAGGTGATCAGATTATTAAGGTGGTTTTAAAGTGAGGTTTTAATGTACTCTAAAATACTGCATTACAACTTTTCATGAAAGTTCCTTGGAACTATGAACACAAGTCTGATACAGGCATTTCCAATGGTAGCACAAACTTGGCGGGTAGATCAGTACAGAAAATATCTGTATTGGGCTTGGGTATTTGTGGTTAAGGGATCTTTATCATGAAATCCGAAAGTTTGTGAAATCTAGATGTTCATTTATGTCCACTTAAATGATATTGTATTTAAACAGAACTGAAAAATGTTGAACTCCAAAATATATCAGAAAACTTTTGAGAATGCAAGAACTTAATTCTCATTCCCTTTTATAGTTGTAATCAACAGGCCCCGTGTTCATAAAAAAACAATTTTTAGGATCAGGATCAAGATCAAATATACTTTCTTGTGAACTTTAAATTTTTTTGAATGCAAAACTAAATATTTTTATATAATGTGATAGATATGTCAACGTTTTGCAAAACTTTTAAGACATTAAAGTTAGGTTTCAATATGTTTATTTAGACAAGGCTTATGATTGATAAGTTAATAAAGTCATGTTTTGAGGAACACGAAAAATCTGTCAGTGGCGCTACCGGGATTCGAACCCGGGCTTACGGATTGCCAGTACATAGTCGAATCTGATTCCTGAAAATTGATCCGGATTTGATCTGTATCAAATTCTGTGATAAGTGTAATTTATTATTTTCACGACAAATAAGTAGAGTTTTGAGGTTTTCACAATGTTAATTAGAAGAATATTGGTATTTTGTGTTAGTTTATGAAAAGTACTGCTTAAAGATTGATCCAGATCAGTTGATCCTTTGTGAACACAGGACCAGAGAATATAAAACAATGTCATGATTATACCCAGTATTTCTGCTTCCAGGAATCACCATCTGTGTACAGTCTTTGATTCTCCTCTTCGAGCTGTAATGATAGTAAATGTACCGAGGTCAAAATACGACACGACCCTCGCTTGTCATGTTGTTTATTCATTTAAGTTTCACACGTTTCTATTGTATTTAGATATGACAATTGGCAATAAAAATGTTAATTGGCGACCCTATTAAAGGGATGACCCCCAGATTACAAGTAACGTAGCAAAATATTGCTATTAACAGCTTATGATATGGATGAAGACATGACAGATATTGACAAAATTTCAGCCACGTGAAACAATCTCCCGTTTTGAGTCTCTGAATCTCCCGATTTGTCTTCAGAAAAGTCTCACATGTATGCTTTTGTTTGTTTTTATTGGGTTTAACGCCGTTTCTCAACAATATTTCAGTTATATACGGCGGCCGGTTCACCTAACCAGTTTTTCCTGGACTGAATTCTTACCAGTACTAACTTACCCTTCCACAAGGAGCCGGCAACTTCTCCACATGTAGAGGAAAATCAACATTTTTTGTCAAGTTATAGAAGCAGCTGATTATGTTTCAGTGTGAGAGAGTTATTAGGTTGATGTAGAATACATTATGTCACTCTGCTAGGGAATTACCAAATAAAGCGTGGTTGGATATTCAGGACAGTGTTTCTATTGTGTTTGTCTTGACCAGAGAATTTTAGGTGCTACATATCTATGAAGACAATATATCATATCTTAAACTAGGTATCCCTCGTGTACCCTATTGCAGCCAAGGAATAAAAAGACACTCAACAAAACTTGACTCCCTAATATCCACACCAACCTGATTGGTTTGACATTTCATTTGAGTTATCTCCCTCGTTAGATCCTCTTCTCTTTGCTTGACATTTTCTGGTTCAACTTTGACCTTTATTTTTGTGTCAAGTAACTCCTGTTTCAGTGTTGCAAGTTCTCCAATCTTCACATCCAGTATACATTGCTGATGATGGTTCTGATATTGTAGACGTTTGTTCAAGTCCTTCAATACACTCACTGTGAATACAAACAAATACGAATGCCAGTTTAAAACAGTGTTTTCACATACATGGCATAAACCCAATTCGATAAGGCTTTATTATCGATTTACCCATTATATTGGGTATAGGGTGGGAAGGTTGTTTAAATCATATCTTTAATTATGAACAGATGAATAGGTTGTATACAACACCCCTATAATCAATATTTAGGTAAACCCAATAATGAAAAGAGATAGCGAATTTGAGTTATACTTGAAAACAGTTGTAAACTAATTTTGTTGTGATTAGCCAATGAAAACATGTTTTGGTGATATATTGACCAATTAACACCATGAATACAATAACAGTCTTCTAAACTAATTTTGCATCAACTAAAGCTGAACTATAGTGCTGTTATATTGACCGCAAACAGGTGCATGAACTTTCAGGACGGATCCATGCCAATTTAGGTTTGGTTAAATTTTCTATCGAAACACAGTTACCACGGCCTTTTCAAGACACCTACTTTGAATATATTCTTATGTTCGCGGTTAATAAAATCGCACTATATTATAGTTATGGTATATAGTATTTATGCAAAAAGGCCAGGGTCAGGTTAATTTATTCCGAATATAAAACAGAAAAGGAAGTGCAAACAACACCGAAGAATTGTTCATTGCGTCACACCCGAGAGTTCAATGACATAAGTTATGATATTATAAATAACTTCAAAACAACAGATTGAACTTTGAAAGTAATAAATACACGCAACAAGTGGTCAATGGCAGGTATGTATTGCCTCACCCTATTCGATAAGGCTTTCATTATCGATTTATCCATTATATTGGGTATATAGGGTGGGCAGGTTGTTTAAATCATATTTTTAATTATGAACCGATGCATAGGTTGTTTACGACACCCCTATAATCGATATTTAGGTAAAAACGAAAGAAATATTGAATCTGAGTTATGCCTCTGTACTAATATCGCTAATTTCCTAAGAGTGGGAAAGTAAACATGTGTAAATATAAATATAATGCGATTGTGCATTGAAGAGACAGCTGATCTCACTGTCATAGAAATGGCGCTGTGACTATGAAAATTTCTAGAAAAACGAAATAAATCGAACATAAGCGATTATCGTTTCGTCAGCATGCCAAAATTATTCCTATGCCTGTAAATGTATTTGTATTACTGTGTTTATGAGGTCGCCCGTCGCCGCGCACATTTTATAATGCACTTTATGGTATTTTGGTCGACCCGGTATGTCCCCCGCACACCATAAATAGACTTTTTGAAACCGAAGGGGGAAATTTACCTGCCAGTATATCAGTATAGATCACACAGACAATTTTTGAAGCCAAAGACGGTTACTGCACAGTGCCAATGAGACCTATCGTACACTTACCATTTTTCTGGCACATAACCAGTACTTTCCTGGAATCTACCCAGTACTTTCCTGGTGACATGCCAGTACTATGTTAGGTGGGAAACACTGAAAAGCATTTCTGTTTTATCCAGCGAGACGAGGGATCGAACCCACGACCTTCGGATTCGTAGTCAGCAGCGTTAACCACTGAGCCACAGGGCCACCTGTGCCTGTAAATGTGTAGTAATTTTAAGCCATTTATACAGTTGTCGATGCGGAATCTGCGTATATTTTAAAACGCGTCATCTCATTACTCAGCATCTCGTTACTCAAATTCGCAACAATATTTGTAATATGTATCAGTAAGATGAAAGAACGATCACTGCCTTCTGTAAATGCTAAATGATATGAAATGAAATGGATTAGTTTCCTTCGACACAAAGGGCCAAACATCGTGTAAATACCCTATTGGTTCTAACATGTGAAAATCCCTGTCTATAAAAAACTCACGTGAGTGATATAATTGTCCTGACCAATAGAATTTAGTATCACTGAAAAATGGGGATTTCGTTTCTTGCGACTAAATCATTGGCTATATCAAAAAGGTTAAAAATGTCAAATATCAAAATATACTGTGTTATAAAGCAGCGTGTGAATGTAACGGTAGTGGAATCAAAGCACTGTGTGGGAGCATAGCTAAACATAGCAAAATCAATCTCTCTCGAAAAATGCTGATTTTACAGGAGACTGAATGCCCAATTTAATACCACAGAAAATATCCTTTAAAAGCAAGAGGTATGTATGCTTATTTTGGGTTTAACACCATTTCTGAACAGTATTTCAGTCATCATACAACGGTCAGTTGACCAAACCAGTACTGCTCCTGGGTTACCAATCAGTACTAACAAGTGCTCCTGGGTTACCAACCAGTACTAACCTGCTCCTCCCCAATGCAACTGACAACTCTCCAACATAAATCAGAAGTCATAGGTAGATGACAAATGACTATGGATGCATTATCTTCAGTCACATTGTCACGGAATAACATATGCCACACCTGGGGGTCGAACCCTTGATCTCTAGATTAGCACTTGAGTGTTAGTCCAGATTGTGACAACCAGCTGGGCCCACAGAAATTGATAACATAGAGGAACAGACAAGAAATGAAAACCAACTACAAGCTGCTGATTCAGGTGAGCTTGCAACCAATGAACATGACATATCAGAGTGCGAAAAACACTTCAAACCACTTGTCAAACACATGAAAACTACGCTACACAAACTGATAGGGGCATTTATTTATTGACAGAGCTATAAATTATTGGTATTGTCAACAAGAAATTTAAGTATCTTTTTTTCTTTAAATGTAGAAGCTTGTATACTATAAATAACATAATTTAATTGTACATTTGAAATCTAAAACTTAAGGGAAGATAAAGAAGACTAAAGAGGTTGTGTCAAAGATTTCGATTAAACACAAAGAGTCTTAAAGGTCACTTTCTATGAAAATAAAGCATTGAAGTTTGCAAATTGGGTGCACTCTCTAGGTTAAATTTTGTTGTACAACATAACAAATGCCTAAATGTCATTCAATTACAATATACTACAAATACTCCGAGACCTGTAAGGGGAGATCACTGCGTTTGAGACTGCATCAATCGTAACTTCTTGGCGGTATTCGGGAGAGCCAATAATGCCGAGGTGTTCCGAATGAGACGGCATAATAAATAACTCTGTAGTGTGATCAAAGACACAGTATAGTCTGTTTCAATATAGTTCAACATTACTTATTGCGTAAGTCGTGAACTCACACATCCATGTTAATAAACTTGTAACATAGCGATTTATCTGATTAAAAGAATATAAATGTTCGCGACTGGTACATAAAACCAAGAAAGTCTTCTTAATTCCAACACCAGAGAATTCCCTGTGGTGATGAATAACAAGGCTACTTACTGGATAAATCTTGAAATACACTATAGAAAATGTCAACCAATCTGCTTCAAGGTTACAACTATTTTTAAATTGAAGAGAAATTGCGCGAAATTGCCTTGGTGGTTAACGTAAGATTTGATTGGTTTACAGAACACTGAATATGTAATTAGCAAAACCATGTTAGTACGGCTGTGCCGAAAAAAGATTATCTGCATCGGCCTCTTAGATTTAGAGGCCTAAAGGTCCTGCATGGAAGAGGGAATAAAATACCATGAGGCTTGAATTTTATTGAATAGACTTGGTTCCCTAAACAAACCCTTCAAAACGGTGACCTAGCAGAACAACAACTGCGCACACAGACAAGTAAAAGTCGGCAGTAATATACTAAAAATCTACAGTGCATGATATAACCTCTTTAAAATATATTCAGTCATTTAACTGAAGGTTATAGACCTTTAAAATATGCCTTAAAATCTTCAACAGATAAGATCATCGAATAATTTAATGGTTAAAGGATAAGGTGACTGATCAGTAGTGTCTCGTTACATTTAATATAAATTGAACTTAGTGTATTAGTGTAATGTTTTAAATGGACAAAAACAACGCTAGGATATTTAAAAATCTAAAACAACTTTATTAAGATCACAAGGTTTAGAATTCGGTACAAAGAGATACGTAACCAATAAATTCAATATAATACATAACAATGTTGAAAGATAGATTGAATGTTACTGCCAATATAAAGAACAATTAAAATTAAATTATCACGTATAATAGGCTTTGATGGTAAATTTTTACACATGCAAATTATAGATTTAACCAAAGAGGACTTTAAACATTGTAACAATACTGCTAAAACGTTGGCATACAGACATAGGTAAACTCGAAGATTGAATTGAAAATATTTGTGTATCTCTGGCCGTTTATAGAGCCGATCACAAATTTAAATCTTTACGTTATTTTGGTTGCTGAAAGGAAACACATTAACTAAGTGGACATGTAAATGAATCAAAGTTTCTCTGTCAAAGGGGAAATGGAAAGAGGATGGAACTAAGTGCGAATTATAATGGTTTGTAAATTTTTATTTATTAGAATTCATAGAATTTTTCATTTTGTTTTTAAATCAATGTAATTTAGGTAATGAAAAATAAACTATTTATCAGTAATTGAATTGTTTATGATAAGTAATAGGTGGAACAAAATAAATAATAGAATCCAAATAAGGTCATAACAGTTTAAGTGAAATTTTTTTTATAATATAAGGACATTATTGTATTCCTTCCTTCTTCGATCATTCCTTCCTTTGTTTTTTATTCCTTCCTTCATTCAGTGTAGTACATTCCAAATATACTGATTTGTTTCCATAGCAGCTTAGAAAAATATAAACACATTTTGGGGTTTTGATAACCAATCATATCATAGACTTAAACTTGCCATCTTACTGGGTTTCATACCAAGATTCTTGTGATTCTGAGCTAGTTCTCAAACCTTACTGTTGGGCTCAACCTCAAACCTTACGGTTGGGGTCAACCTCAAACCTTACGGTTGGGCTCAACCTCAAACCTTACTGTTGGGCTCAACCTCAAACCTTACTGTTGGGCTCAACCTCAAACCTTACTGTTGGGCTCAACCTCAAATCAAACTTTAGGGCTCAACCTCAAACCTTACTGTTGGGCTCAACCTCAAACCTTACTGTTGGGCTCAACCTCAAACCTTACTGTTGGGCTCAACCTCAAACCTTACTGTTGGGCTCAACCTCAAACCTTACTGTTGGGCTCAACCTCAAACCTTACTGTAGGGCTCAATCTCAAACCTTACTGTTGGGACTCAACCTCAAACCTTACTGTTGGGCTCAACCTCAAACCTTACTGTTGGGCTCAACCTCAAACCTTACTGTTGGGCTCAACCTCAAACCTTACTGTTGGTCTCAACCTCAAACCTTACTGTTGGGCTCAACCTCAAACCTTACTGTTGGGCTCAACCTCAAACCTTATTGTTGGGCTCAACCTCAAACCTTACTGTTGGGCTCAACCTCAAACCTTACTGTTGGGCTCAACCTCAAACCTTACTGTTGGGCTCAACCTCAAACCTTACTGTTGGGCTCAATCTCAAACCTTACTGTTGGAATTTTATAGTAAGTTCATTAATAAGTAGTTAATATATTAAATTTAAAAACCTGTCACATGGATCAACTCTGTGGACTTCCTGAGATAGTCGACAAATAATATGGTTAAAATCTATCAGTTTATGATCAGTCTGTTTACTGTATTGGATTTCTTTATCAGTAAACATCAACTGTTCATAACAAATTGCAGTCAAAATCCAATATATTATGGTTAATGATACTCTAAAGTTAAAATTGTTCATGGCACTCAAACATTGTGACAAAAATGAAACTAAATTATTATCCTGAAGATTTCTGCGAAGTTGACAACAAAAAATAAATTAAATGATTCCCTCAACATGGATCTCTGCATTATGGGTTCACGGCATCTTAATTTAGTGTATCAGGACATCAAAGCACCTTCATTTAGTGTATTGGAGCAAAATATTCAAACTGTGTATTCTGGAAGATTATAGAATCAAATCAATTTCAGAGAAATGGATAAACAGAAATTTCCTTTATTGGTTTACACTGAGATTAGTATCAGGTGGTTGGTAACTTGGGAACAAAATAATTCAAAATAATTGAACTTAATTTCACTGTTCATTGGCAGGAAAATGCTAATTTGTAAACATACCGCTTTAATAAATGTGTAAAATTGCAAGTTGTGAAATGAATTGGACCCATGGATTTGATTTACCACAGAAAAAATAATCTGATGTAAAACAAGTTGCTCCTCACCACTGTGGGTTCAAATCCCACCCATGATGTTATATTTCAATGCGAGGAATCTATCCAACTGGCTTACAGAAGGTCAGTGGTTCCGGTGCCTGCCAGTGCTATGATTAATGTTCTTAGAAGGGGGACCTGAAGCCTTCGGCCCTTACAACTGGAACAGTAAAGGGCTAATTATGTGACTTTATCTGCCAGGCCATTCCTTGTGTCTCTGTTCCTTAACGTATGTACCGTTTAACCTCCTCAAGTGCCTTATGTTTTATGGATTGTTGTTTTCCTGGAGGTATGTGTGGGGAGGCACTGTCTTATGTATGTGGCGTTCCCTGTACCCGGAGGTCTGTGTGGGGAGGCACTGTCTTATGTATGTGGCGTTCCCTGTACCCGGAGGTCTGTGTGGGGAGGCACTGTCTTATGTATGTGGCGTTCCCTGTACCCGGAGGTCTGTGTGGGGAGGCACTGTCTTATGTATGTGGCGTTCCCTGTACCCGGAGGTCTGTGTGGGGAGGCACTGTCTTATGTATGTGGCGTTCCCTGTACCCGGAGGTCTGTGTGGGGAGGCACTGTCTTATGTATGTGGCGTTCCCTGTACCCGGAGGTCTGTGTGGGGAGGCACTGTCTTATGTATGTGGCGTTCCCTGTACCCGGAGGTCTGTGTGGGGAGGCACTGTCTTATGTATGTGGCGTTCCCTGTACCCGGAGGTCTGTGTGGGGAGGCACTGTCTTATGTATGTGGCGTTCCCTGTAGCTACTTATTCTCTCTATTTTAAGCCCTATTTCAAACAAGAATCAAACAACTATTACGTCTCGTTTAACCAAACACCATGACTGAAGTCTGATTTGATGTAAGATTCTACTCAATCATTGTTTTCAATCATTTTCGGTTTGTAGAGGACCAGCACAGTTAGCTCAGATAGTAGAACACTGGGCTGACACCCGGGAGGTCCAGGATAGATTCCCTGGGGAGGGGGGTCGAGGTTGGGTGGGGGGAGTGGGCAGGTCATGTCCTTTTGTCTTTGTATTTTGTCCTTCACCTCTGATTCAAGTGTGATAGTTATCAACTTATGGCAGGAGGGTATTTAGTTAGTATTGATTGACAATTCCAGGGAAACTCGTTTAACGGAAAAACATGTTGAAACATGGCATTAAACCCAATAAAAAATCTGTAGGTCAAATATAAATCAGATACAAGAGTTTGTCATGGATGCTAAGAAACTTAGTTGAAATCAAAATATCTCCATCACAAGCTTTTCCACTTGGGAAAATTTATGGAGATTTGAATTTTTTTAAAATGTGGCATAATATGTTCACAAGAAAAATTCAATAAAGCAATTAACAAATCTTTAATTAAAATCCAATTATATGCTTAACTACCACACAAAGGGTTTAACGTAAAAATAATTTTAACTCTGTCAAAAACCAAACCGAATTACAATACTTTTTCACCATTCATTTTATTTTTTTATAAAGACGAATCTTAAACAAATATATGGTTATTATGATTAAAGGTACAATAAAGTTTTACCATTTATATAATTCAATATGATCATCGGTTTTATCCGAAATCTATCAAAGTTTAGTATGGAAAATATATCAAACTGATTAAATCTATAAGCCTTGATAAGACAGCTGTCACAATTATTTTATCCGCCTTTAAACCAGACAGACAACTTGAAATTTGATTACGAAAACTTAATAGACATCACATATAGAAATTCCTGGGTTTGGCGCAATACAGTGGTAACTGATTATTTACACAATAAATGGTTTTCGCTAAACTCCCAATTTGTATGCAATAGACAGAGGATCTTATATGAGTGGTCAATAATTATTGAATTTATTTTTATATCGGTTCTAGATGATGAGTTGATGAATTCAATAAAAATGAACACAAATGAAGATTCTATTGTAATAAGACATTACAGCAGAAACGGCTGTATTATGCCAAAACATTACCTTAACCCCCTATACGCAATGTGTGTAATTCGGTATTTGGTTACCAAAAGTTGACGCATTAAAAAGTAGTTCCAACAATTGTTTTTATTTTTCAGCCACAAGATACGAGTTCAAATGATTACATATCATATTAAAATTAACTAGAAATTAAATGTTATACTTCATGCAATATAAATATTTAACATTGTCGACATCATTTGAGTGCGCAGGCCTATGTCATGCTTGTTTTGTTGTGATGTCACATGCACCCGAGTTGCTATTTCACTAGTGTGGGTGTTATTACCACTCTACACCGAATGTTATGCTATAAATATAAATAATGTCTAAAGTTGTTCCAATTGTACTATGTTGCAGCATCAGTAAATGGAATATGATTTGCCTTTTTTTAAACCAAGAAAATAAAAACTTCTCATTTTTAATTGAACATAAATGTGACAAAAAATACATGATTTTATAACAGATTTTTTTTTCCGGTGTTTTAACCACCTCTTGATGATCAAAACTTTCTCAGGCCACAATCTTAAAAATATATTTTTTCCTCTCCCTTGAAAGGCCAACCTTACAATATATTTTTTCCTCTCCCTTGAAAGGCCAACCTTACAATATATTTTTCCTCTCCCTTGAAAGGCCAACCTTACAATATATTTTTTCCTCTCCCTTGAAAGGCCAACCTTACAATATATTTTTTCCTCTCCCTTGGAAATGCCAATCTTAAAAATATATTTTTTCCTCTCCCTTGAAAGGCCAACCTTAAACTATTTTTCATCCCACTTTAAAGGCCAACCTTACAATATTTTTTCCTCTCCCTTGGAAATGCCAATCTTAAAAATATATTTTTTCCTCTCCCTTGAAAGGCCAACCGTACAATATATTTTTTCCTCTCCCTTGGAAATGCCAATCTTAAAAATATATTTTTTCCTCTCCCTTGAAAGGCCAACCTTACACTATTGTTCATCCCACTTTAAAGGCCAACCTAAAAAAACAGACTTTCAAGGTTGTGAGTACAAGCCCAGCGATGAGCAAGGTTTGATCACGATCGTCACAATCCCTAATTTAAGCACAAGTACTGGTTGGTAGCTAGGAAGCAGTAATCGAGAGTGATTAGTATAAGTTGTAACAACTTGTTTAACAATTGATGTAAAACAAATAAGTTTAAAAAAAAAAAAATAACGGTCAGTTTGACATTTGACCCAAAATCAATTAGTAAAAATAATGATACATTTCTGAGGATTCTTTTACTTGGAGATATACTCAGAAACACAACGGAATTTATTAGCAAGAAAACAACTGCAAGTGCAGTCCATTGCTTCTAGAAACTAAAAGCATCAATAAGAAAAGTCTCTAATGCAACAGAAAAAGATAACACAATGTATAATTTGAAACTGTCTATTTTTTCAGATTATCTCACAGAGAGCCATACAGAGGGAAGAAAGATTTATTACATAACATGGATGTGAAACAAAACAATATGCATCCATTACCAACATCTCAACACTTGGACAGTACAAGAACAGACGAAGATATAAATGCTGCCGTCTCAAATTTCCTCCAAAACGAGGGCACTAATCTTCATGGTAAGACATGGCAGGACACCACAGCAGAGGTCACACAATGGTTAGCCAGCCAGATTCAGCAAGAGAGAGAAGGCTGGAGACAGAAAACACGAGCAGCTATGCAAGAGATTGAAAATCATCGAAAAGAAGTTTTAAAATATCAAGGCACGATACAAGAGTGTGTTGAGCAAATGAAAATTGTAGCCGAATGTTGCAACTTGCCAGATGAAACAATTGATCTGATATCAAAGCAGGAGCCACGGAAATCATTGCCAATGTATATTGAGTGCCTCACGGAAACGTTGAACCACTTAATGGAGGACCGAATTCTTTGTTTGCAAATCTTGCGAACAGATGACAAGACCACACAAGCAAGTTTACCAAGCATGCTTAAGGCATACATTGAATCACTCAAACATCATGCAGAGAATGCTCACAGAGAAGCTAAAAGCAGACTAGAGTCATTAGAGTCAATGAATAAACATAGTGTGAGCGAAATGACAAAACTGAAGAAACAGATTCACAGAAAACAAGATGAAGTTGAGAAACTTCATACTAAGCTACAAGAAATTCAAGAAATAACGATGAAGAAATTTAAAGAAGTTAATGAAAATCAAATGGACGACAAGGAATTTGACGATCAAGCCTCACAAACAGACATACCTATAGCAACTGCTGGAAAGCATTCAATGGGTCAACAGTCTCCACCTTCTTCTCTATACAGTGCACCAACGCCTGTACCAGCTGTCGATCAGAAAAATATTCAAATTTCTGCTGAAAGATTGTCAAAGTTGCGTAGAAGTGCTAAAAAACTTGAAAGTTCGTTGAATGATGCGCTCACACAAATGGATACCTTTCGTAAAGGCATGAAACCTACAAAGTCTAGCCAATCCAATATGTTTGGTACACCACGTCCATTTGGCTTTCAGAACATGCCCGATATTCCGGCAACATTGAAGAAAGAGATGAAACTGCTTCCGTCACCAATGCACATGTGGTCGACAAAATTTGAAATCAGTGGACCAAAGGTTCATGATGCAGAACTGGATCTGCTTAAACAACAAGATCGAGAGAGAGAAGAAAGAAAGAGAAAAGCGAAAGAGAAAAGAAGGGAGGCATTACAAAGAAGCACAGAACGAATAGCGAATCAACAAGATGCACCGACATTCAGATCTTTGATGAAATCTCTCGATGAACAAAAAAAGAATAAAACCAGGAATTTTAAACCAATGGGCCAAGTAACCAAATGCCTACGATGTAGTAAACTTTTCACACTGAATGACAATCATAAGAAAGCGTGTAATTATCATCCTAAAGGCAAGGAAAGAATTGAACAATACTCTGAAAGGGGGAAACTAGTAAAAGTGACGTATGTATGGAAATGCTGTATGACTGGGCCCGAGCATCCTGGCTGTACGTACGGACAGCACATGTAGCATTATGTTAGTTTTATAATAAACATAAAGTGACGTACCATGTGACCACAGGTACCTGAAGCAAATTTTTTTTTTTCTGTACGGACCATTACTATAATAAGAATATATATATATATTATAGTAATACATGTAGTCCATATATAGAACATCAAAATATTTTGTTTCAAGTACCTGTGCATGTGACCATTAATCATGTGATTATGTGTAACAATAAAACTACCATCATTCTAGAACAAGAGCATGACAATACATAGTTCCTACATCTACAAAATTTACCTCCCTTGTTCTGAATTGTCGGCCATTTTGATAGGCAAATTTCCTTATAGTTTATGGGGGAATATAATGTAAACGATGATAAACTAATCCGATATATAAAAAATAACTTATTCATTTGGCTCAGTAAGTTGAAGAAAAGTGGCTGACACATGTAAATTCTCTTGGTGTTTTCTCAATTATCACATATTTGGAAATTACTCCTATAAGGGCATATCTGTTTTGCCTATCAAAATGGCCGACAGTTAAGAACAAGGGAGATAAAAACTTGATGTTGGAACTTAATGTATATTTGATATGTGGAACTTGTGGTACAAAGAAGTTTAATTTTAGGTCCATTGAATTTCCGTTGGATGTCTAATCCTGACTATGTTTTCAATGCAATACCAGCATGATCTGAAAGATATTTTGTTGTTTGAGTTGTCGGATTGGAGAGCCAAACTAACATTTAAAGCAACTCAGAGTTGATTATAAGGCACGGCATACACAATTTATGAATAACCAATGAACCTATTGTTGTATCAAGTTACAGTGGAGTGGAGCACACCAGTTTTTTTCATATTCCATGTATTTTTGGGCAAACTATTGTTTTATGCATTTACTGTACACATAATTTATATTTAGAAGAAATAAACCGCTATAATTATGTACTTTCAATTTACTGGCAAATCTTAGTGTATCAATACGTAACTGTGATGTCATGTAACTACAGTATAATCGGAGAATACCACATGCACATATTTTTCAGCTTTCACATTTATCCGTTTTTAGACTGGGGCATTAGCCCCATGTCTTTAGTAACCGTAATTTTGGAAACAGCCGTGGCAGAGTTAGACACATTTGATACCACTCTTTGTATCACTACGCATTATTTGCTTACGACCAATCAACATGTCGAATTGATCGTGACATCACTAACCGCCGTTCTACTTTCCTTCGTCTTTGATAAATTTGCAAATTGTTTGTATGGTAAAATAGATCTTCGTTTCCGAATCCATCGTGAGAATTTTATTTTAAAGTGAAATATCTGGTTAAGAATTATTGTTGAATTATTGTTTAAGTGTTTGTGGTTAAAATTTCTTTGGTAAGAGCAGCTTTTGTTAACGTAAAAAGAGAAATCGATGAATTGAGGGAGGACTATTTTTTATCGGAAACAAGTGCCCCGTTCGGATACATTTCTTGATGTCGTTGACTTCATGTTTGACCCCTGACTAGGTTACTATATATATCGTCGGTACGATTCATTCACAAACAATTTCCGCTATCATTCATAAAATTTGACCGCTCGCAGTTACGAATTCACTATTTATAGACAACAAAGGAAATACCTTGTACCTGGACTCGCTTGGCAGACGAGTTGTAAATATTCTGAACTTGAAGTCGGATTCTGACCATTATTTTACTGCACACTGAATAGTCTGTAGCAAATTGTTAAAAAATAGCTGCAGTTACTGTTTATCTCTGTTGTATGGTTTAAAAACAATTCATTCCGTCGCGGAATTATAAACCATTTCCGTGATTCTGTATTGTATTTCCGAACTGTACGGGAATTGCCGATATGTTGCGATTTGAAGGTAGAGTTCAAGGTCCAGCTAGTAGTAAAATTGTGTACTGAGATGAATAGAGATATCGAATGGAAACAGGCACACATAAACTGACAACCATACCGGATTTCGTATAAACTTGGAAAATAATTTTCTCTAGTCGTCCCGATACATATATGCGTTCTGTGACTCGGAAGGAAATGGCAGTGATGTCTATGACTATGAGCCGAGTCTTCAAACTAAGATTAGATTAAATGCTAGATAAATGATGTAATTTTTCGGCACAGCCGTACTAACATGGTTTTGCTAATTGCATATTCAGAGTTTTGTATACCAATCAAAACTTACGTTAACCACCAAGGCAATTTCGCGCAATTTCTCTTCAATTTAAAAATATTTGTAACCTTGAAGCAGATTTTTTAACATTTTGTATTTCAAGATTTATCCAGTAAGTAGTGTTGTTATTCATCACCACTGGGAATTGTCCGGTGTTGGAATTAATAAGACTTTCTTGGTTTTATGTACCAGTCGCGAACATTTATATTGTTTTAATCAGATAAATTGCTATGTAACAAGTTTATTAACATGGCTGTGTGAGTTCACTACTTATGCAGTAAGTAATTTTGAACTTCATTGAAACAGACTATACTGTGTCTATGACTAATCACACTACAGAGTTATTTATTATGCAGTCACATTCGGAACACCTCGGCATTATTGTCTCTGCAGAATACTATAATTTGCATTTTACAAAAATAGGAAGCCAGCCAGGCTAGCTCATTTGGTATAGCGATAGACTATCACCCAGCAGATCCGGGTTTGATTCCCACTTTTAGGCAGGTTATGTTCTTCAGTGACACTGGCTACAATAATGTCTTGTACATGTGGAGAAGTTGGCAGTACTGGTTGATAATTACTTCCAGGAAAACTGGTTAGGTCAATTGACCGCTGTATATGACTGGAAAAATGTTGAAAACCTACGTAAAACCTCATCAAATTAATAAAGAAAGGGTTTATGGAAACCTATATCTTTTTCAGCTAAACTCGTGATCAAGCAAATGCCTGGGTATCTGTTTGACAGACCTGAACTGTATGTCGACGCTACTAGTATGCGGACACTATCCTATTCAGTGTATTGTGAACACTTCCGGGTTTTTAACTGGATGACAAACAGACAAAGTCTGATTGTGAAACGAAAACATTGGTGTCGTTCTCAAAGGGTATTACATCTAGGGCGCCCCAGTCTTTCTGCACTTTGATTTTTAATCCTAAGACTTCATTTCCAATTAAACTGATTTAGAATTTGCATACGTAAACCATAACGTATCTTATGAAAATGAGTTATTTCACTTAATAACATTATATTAGATGTAAACACACATGCGCCATATTAATAGCAGAGTACTTACATGTATAACTAATGTTAATTTCCATAAAACATGATGACAACAGGCGAAGAAAGGCGAAATTAGTACCGAGAGAGGAAGAAGAAACCTGACCCTTGCTCTGTGTTCACAAAGAATTAGTTTACAACATCAAGATCAAATACAGATTCTTTCAAACTTTGAATAAATTGTTGTGCAGAGTTAAATATACCACTGTAATAAATGTGATATATAAGAACATTTTGCAAATTACAGAAGAATTCAAATTCCAATCTCATATTTGTTTAGAAAAAAGATAAACAAAAAAAATAAGATGAGACAGAATCAGCTCTGGGAACGACTGACAGTTGTACGTCTTTTCCTTTTGCTGAACCATGGATAATCCGTCTCACACGGAAACTGGTATTAGTGACAATGCTAATTCTTCTGCTAATCTAAATGATAACTGTTGAACTACATGGACAGAAAACTGAAATAAATGCATTGAGAGAAGAAGTGCGTGGAAATTCATTGTCAGTGTCGTCTGAAGTTAAACAATTCAAGACGGAGAAAGAT
The DNA here is from genome assembly GCA_032209605.1 of Mactromeris polynyma. Taxonomy (NCBI): domain Eukaryota; kingdom Metazoa; phylum Mollusca; class Bivalvia; order Venerida; family Mactridae; genus Mactromeris; species Mactromeris polynyma. Next base: position 8,059,015 of record JASFXZ010000014.1, read on the forward strand.
ATTCATTGGAAATATGAAGGACATAAAATTCAACACGAGTTTAATGCTGGACTTTCTGACAGTTTGAAACAAGAAATGGGCAATGCCCACAAACTATGTTTTCAACCTAGTTATTTGTAATCAAGACTCAATTTGTATAATGAATACATGATGATCATCAATGCTGCAACGGTTTAGTAAAGGTGACCTTGACCTTTGAGAGAACGAGTCAAAAGCTATCCCAAGCAAGCTCTCCACATGTTCTTACTATACAACAAGTTTGATGTCAATATGATCACTGAAACTCAAGTTATTTGCTGGAAACCAAATTTCTAATTTTAATAATGGTAACCTTGACCTTTAGCGGACTGAACCAAAAAGCAATCCAAAGCGAGCTCTCATAATGTTCTTATTATACACCAAGTTTGATGTCAATATGATCAACGGAACTCAAGTTATTTGCCGGAAACCAAATGGCTATTTTTAGTAATGGTGACCTTGACCTTTGAGTCACAAGCGAGCTCTCCACATGTTCTTACTATACACAAAGTTTGATGTCAATACGATGAACGGAACTCAAGTTAATCACCGGAAAAACCTGGTTAACAAATCATGTGGGCTATGCAGAATGGTAAGCATGATTATACTATTGATATCTTAAAGGAATCATGCGATAAACTTAAAGTATGCAATAAACACATTCGTATTGCGGACACATCCGAAGGAGGATGGGATACTGTCAGACAATATATCAGTAATCCATTGGCTTGTGATTCATATGACGAATCATGCATTAACAGAGCAGATGCTCGTAAAGAACAAACAGCAAGTAAAGCAGTCCAAATCGACCAACAGATCCTCCATGTTGGGAGCCAGTGCAAACATGGGGAATTTTCGTTCCTAGAATTCTACCAACGATTCCAGATATGGTTCCTTTCGTGACTTCACGACTCCACAAGGAACTAGAAATGTTTCCAACATTGGACCTAGCCCCGCATACATGTCTCTGTACTCCGACTTTTACACGCGTTGTTCGTAACAGAGCCACCCACAAGCCTATAGTAAAAACCTGGGATTATGCCGCATGATTTTAACGGCACTATTATGGCGTGTTTATTATCGACCGAACTGACTTTTGAGGGTGCGGAAAAACTGTAGCAATCTCTCACGAGTAGAAGCACACAAAAATCGAGGGGTCAAATGTTTATGTCACATTCAGTATTGGCTCAAGAAGGTGCAAATAATAGCAATATCGACTTAGTAGGGTAATAACTCTGTGTGCACAGCCTCCATAGCAACTCTCCCATCTTCTTATTTAACAGGTGATTGATTCACGCAAAGCATATATCTGTTCACGAAAATAAGAGTAAATGCAGTGGAAAGACCGGCGGTGTCCAACTTCAATTTACTTTGTGAATGGTTTAGCAGGACCTTGTACAGCGAGATGTGACGTCAGTGGCTGGACTACATTGGACCATGCTTTGGTTGCGGAGAGTTCAACCACATCAGACGTATGTGTCCCTACACAAGAAATGCTCAACAACCTGACCAACCCACAAAGAAATGAGATCAACCATGTGCAAGATAACCCAGATATTAATATGAAAGATGAGTAAGCTAATTTTTTATGTTTTCATTATGATAAAGATAAATTTACAGATGATTTTTATGAATACGAACAAGGCCAAAAAGATATCATTGTGAAAAACAGACTTCGTAATCATATAAACTTTTGGCAGAATATTGGTGCAAATAAGTTTAGAGGTTGTGGGCTCAAAACACCGGCAAATGTTCTTCCATGAAAATTTGACTAAAGGAACTGCATCCAAAGTCATTTGACCTCCACCTCTGAATTTATGTTAAGAAGTTGTCAGTTTCTTGTGGAGGAGTTGTTTTGAGCACTGGTTGGTAACTCAGGAGTAATGGTTAGATCAAATGACCACAGAATATGACTAAAATACAGTTAAAAATCCTGACATAAAGCTAGAAAGTATCAGGTTTATAAATTTGTTGTTTTAATAATATTCAGCAAGTAAAATCAGTTTATCTGGCACTCATGAATATTCAACCAGTCTGTACATTACCATCAGCGGAATACTGAGAGATACTTTCCATATATTCATAATTATCATGTTGCCACCAGACAAGAATGGCGATGGTGCATGAATAGAGTGGTAAAGATGACTCAGTGCCATTTTAAGGTTGTTTAATTATATTGACATTTACAGCATTAAAATATGTTGTGTAGAGTGGTAATAACACCCATGTATTATTTACAATAATTCCCTATTGAAATAACTATAGGTATATGTACTATGTGACAACACAACAAAACAAGTGTGAAAGAGATGATTGTGTTCAAATGGAGTTGAAATTTTTACTCGTAAAGAATTGTTTAATAAATTCAATGAAATTACCACTCATGTCAGATCCTCTATTTATTGTTTCAGTACAACAGCCATCCCAGGGCTATACACCTGAAGATGCTCTGATTGAGAGGACACTGGGGATGCCACCAAGGGATGATTATGATTCATTAGAAAATGCTTCCCGTGGAAAGACAACTCAATTATATTCGGCTGATAGCATATAGATACTGGTTGTGTCCCTGATATAGAACCAGAAGAGAGACAAGAACTACCTACATTATCAGAAGCAGCACAGTATAGGGAAAGATCAGGTAAACAGTCTCAAAATTTAGTGTAGTAGAGATACATTTCTAGAATTACCCCAAAGAATATAACAATGTGTTTGTAGCTGCATACAGACGTGTCTGGATTATAGACACATCTGGCTGAGCTATAGTTGCAAGACTACTGTATCATGTAATCAAATGCAAATACATTTACAACAGGTGATTATGTAAATATACTAAGATATGACAACTGAAGACCTTATCAACAGGATGTTTTCTTGCATAAGTTTGGAAATTAGTCCACTTGATTAGCTCAGTCGGTAAGCGCTCGACTGCTGATCTAGAGGTTGTGGGCTAAAAACACCGGCAAATGTTCTTCCATGAAAATTTGACTGAAGGAAATGCATCCAAAGTCATTTCACCTCCACCTCTGAATTTATGTTAAGAAGTTGTCAGTTTCTTGTGGAGGAGCAGGTTTAAGTATTGGTTGGTAACCCAGGAGCAATGGTTAGATCAAATGACCACAGTATATGACTAAAATACAGTTAAAAATCCTGACATAAAGTTAGAAAGTATCAGGTTTATAAATTTGTTGTTTTAATATTATTCAGCAAGTAAAATCGGTTTATCTGGCACCCATGAATATTCATAACAGTCTGTACATTACCATCAGCGGAATACTGAGAGATACTTTCCATATATTCATAATTATCATGTTGCCACCAGACAAGAATGGCGATGGTGCATGAATAGAGTGGTAAAGATGTCTCAGTGCCATTTTAAAGTTGTTTAATTATATTGACATTTACAGCATTAAAATATGTTGTGTAGAGTGGTAATAACACCCATGTATTATTTACAATAATTCCCTATTGAAATAACTATAGGTATATGTACTATGTGACAACACAACAAAACAAGTGTGAAAGAGATGATTGTGTTCAAATGGAGTTGAAATTTTTACTCGTAAAGAATTGTTTAATAAATTCAATGAAATGACCACTCATGTCAGATCCTCTATTTATTGTTTCAGTACAACAGCCATCCCAGGGCTATACACCTGAAGATGCTCCGATTGAGAGGACACTGGGGATGCCACCAAGGGATGATTATGATTCATTAGAAAATGCTTCCCGTGGAAAGACAACTCAATTATATTCGGCTGATAGCGATATAGATACTGGATGTTTCCCTGATATAGAACCAGAAGAGAGACAAGAACTACCTACATTATCAGAAGCAGCACAGTATAGGGAAAGATCAGGTAAACAGTCTCAAAATTTAGTGTAGTAGAGATACATTTCTAGAATTACCCCAAAGAATATAACAATGTGTTTGTAGCTGCATACAGAAATGTCTGGATTATAGACACATCTGGCTGAGCTATAGTTGCAAGACTACTGTATCATGTAATCAAATGCAAATACATTTACAATAGGTGATTATGTAAATATACTAAGATATGACAACTGAAGACCTTATCAACAGGATGTTTTCTTGCATAAGTTAAGAAATTAGTCCACTCGATTAGCTCAGTCGGTAAGGGCTCGACTGCTGATCTAGAGGTTGTGGGCTCAAAACACCGGCAAATGTTCTTCCATGAAAATTTGACTAAAGGAACTGCATCCAAAGTCATTTGACCTCCACCTCTGAATTTATGTTAAGAAGTTGTCAGTTTCTTGTGGAGGAGTTGTTTTGAGCACTGGTTGGTAACTCAGGAGCAATGGTTAGATCAAATGACCACAGAATATGACTAAAATACAGTTAAAAATCCTGACATAAAGCTAGAAAGTATCAGGTTTATAAATTTGTTGTTTTAATAATATTCAGCAAGTAAAATCAGTTTATCTGGCACTCATGAATATTCAACCAGTCTGTACATTACCATCAGCGGAATACTGAGAGACACTTTCCATATATTCATAATTATCATGTTGCCACCAGACAAGAATGGCGATGGTGCATGAATAGAGTGGTAAAGATGACTCAGTGCCATTTTAAGGTTGTTTAATTATATTGACATTTACAGCATTAAAATATGTTGTGTAGAGTGGTAATAACACCCATGTATTATTTACAATAATTCCCTATTGAAATAACTATAGGTATATGTACTATGTGACAACACAACAAAACAAGTGTGAAAGAGATGATTGTGTTCAAATGGAGTTGAAATTTTTACTCGTAAAGAATTGTTTAATAAATTCAATGAAATTACCACTCATGTCAGATCCTCTATTTATCGTTTCAGTACAACAGCCATCCCAGGGCTATACACCTGAAGATGCTCCGATTGAGAGGACACTGGGGATGCCACCAAGGGATGATTATGATTCATTAGAAAATGCTTCCCGTGGAAAGACAACTCAATTATATTCGGCTGATAGCGATATAGATACTGGATGTTTCCCTGATATAGAACCAGAAGAGAGACAAGAACTACCTACATTATCAGAAGCAGCACAGTATAGGGAAAGATCAGGTAAACAGTCTCAAAATTTAGTGTAGTAGAGATACATTTCTAGAATTACCCCAAAGAATATAACAATGTGTTTGTAGCTGCATACAGAAATGTCTGGATTATAGACACATCTGGCTGAGCTATAGTTGCAAGACTACTGTATCATGTAATCAAATGCAAATACATTTACAATAGGTGATTATGTAAATATACTAAGATATGACAACTGAAGACCTTATCAACAGGATGTTTTCTTGCATAAGTTAAGAAATTAGTCCACTCGATTAGCTCAGTCGGTAAGCGCTCGACTGCTGATCTAGAGGTTGTGGGCTCAAAACACCGGCAAATGTTCTTCCATGAAAATTTGACTAAAGGACCTGCATCCAAAGTCATTTGACCTCCACCTCTGAATTTATGTTAAGAAGTTGTCAGTTTCTTGTGGAGGAGTTGTTTTGAGCACTGGTTGGTAACTCAGGAGCAATGGTTAGATCAAATGACCACAGAATATGACTAAAATACAGTTAAAAATACTGACATAAAGCTAGAAAGTATCAGGTTTATAAATTTGTTGTTTTAATAATATTCAGCAAGTAAAATCAGTTTATCTGGCACTCATGAATATTCATAACAGTCTGTACATTACGATCAGCGGAATACTGAGAGATACTTTCCAATATATTCATAATTATCATGTTGCCACCAGACAAGAATGACGATGGTGCATGAATAGAATGGTAAAGATGACTCAGTGCCATTTTAAAGTTGTTTAATTATATTGACATTTACAGCATTAAAATACGGTGTAGAGTGGTAATAACACCCATGTATTATTTTCAATAATTCCCTATTGAAATAACTATAGGTATATGTACTACGTGACAACACAACAAAACAAGTGTGAAAGAGATGATTGTGTTCAAATGGAGTTGAAATTTTTACTCGTAAAGAATTGTTTAATAAATTCAATAAAATGACCACTCATGTCAGATCCTCTATTTATTGTTTTAGTACAACAGCCATCCCAGGGCTATACACCAGAAGATGCTCCGATTGAGAGGACACTGGGGATGCCACCAAGGGATGATTATGATTCATTAGAAAATGCTTCCGGTGGAAAGACAACTCAATTATATTTGGCTGATAGTGATATAGATACTGGATGTTTCCCTGATATAGAACCAAAAGAGAGACAAGAACTACCTACGTTAGCAAAAGCAGCACAGTATAGGGAAAGATCAGGTAAACAGTCTCAAAATTTAGTGTAGTAGAGAAACATTTCTAGAATTACCCCAAAGAATATAACAATGTGTTTGTAGCTGCATACAGATGTGTCTGGATTATAGACACATCAGGCTGAGCTATAGTTGCAAGACTACTGTATCATGTAATCAAATGCAAATACATTTACAACAGCTGATTATGTAAATATACTAACATATGACAACTGAAGACCCTATCAACAGGATGTTTTCTTGAATAAGTTTAGAAATTAGTCCACTCAATTAGCTCAGTCGGTAAGGGCTCGACTGCTAATCTAGAGGTTGTGGGCTCAAAACACCGGCAAATGTTCTTCCATGAAAATTTGACTGAAGGAAATGCATCCAAAGTCATTTGACCTCCACCTCTGAATTTATGTTAAGAAGTTGTCAGTTTCTTGTGGAGGAGTTGTTTTGAGCACTGGTTGGTAACTCAGGAGCAATGGTTAGATCAAATGACCACAGAATATGACTAAAATACAGTTAAAAATCCTGACATAAAGCTAGAAAGTATCAGGTTTATAAATTTGTTGTTTTAATAATATTCAGCAAGTAAAATCAGTTTATCTGGCACTCATGAATATTCATAACAGTATGTACATTACCATCAGCGGAATACTGAGAGATACTTTCCATATATTCATAATTATCATGTGGCCACCAGACAAGAATGGTGATGGTGCATGAATAGAGTGGTAAAGATGATTCAGTGCCATTTTAAGGTTGTTTAATTATATTGACATTAACAGCATTAAAATACGGTGTAGAGTGGTAATAACACCCATGTATTATTTTCGATAATTCCCAAGTGAAATAACTCTAGGTATATGTACTACGTGACAACACAACAAAACAAGTGTGAAAGAGATGATTATGTTCAAATGGAGTTGAAATTTTTACTTGTAACGAATCCTTTAATAAATTCAATGAAAATTACGACTCATGTAAGATCCTCTATTTATAGTTTCAGTACGCCAGCCATCCCAGAAAGATAAATATGAAGATGCTCCGATTGAGGTGTCACCGGGGCAGCGAAAAAGAGTGCCACCAAGGGAGGATTCCAAACAAATGATTGTAACATTGCCCGAGTCAAAATTTCATAGGATAGTCCAAGCATGCGAAGACTTGCTTAAAAGGAAGTCAGCACCAATCCGTAAGGTTGCTAATGTTTTAGGCCTCATGAAATCATCTTTCTCAGATGTAGAATATGGACGTTTATTTTATTGAGACATTCAGAGAGAAAAGATTCAGGCTTTAAACAAGCGTTATGCTAAGTTTGCCCATAAAATGGCAATTTCTGACAGTATGAAAACCCAACTTAAATGGTGGATAGATCTTCCATTTCAAGTCCGGCGCATAACTCATGGAAATCCAGACATAATAATTTCCTCTGACGCAAGCATGAAAGGTTGGGGTATTGTCTGCTCTAAGTTAGAAAATGGTGGTCGATGGACTGAGAAAGAGTCCAAGAACCATATAAATTATCTTGAATTGATGGCTGCATGTTTTGCTGTGAAGTCATTTTGCAAAAATTCAAAAAATATTCATGTTCTGATTAAATCTGACAACACTTGTACTGTTGCATATATCAATAATATGGGTGGCCGTAAATCATTACAATGTGACCAGCTGGCTCGTTCAATATGGCTGTGGTGCATTGAAAAGAACATTTGGTTGTCTGCTACCTATATACGCGGAGAAAAAAATAAAGCTGATCCTGCGTCTCGTTATTTCAATGACGATGATGAGTGGAAACTTGATCGATCAATATTCAAAAAGATTTCAGATAAATTTGGCATGCCAGATATGGATTTGTTTGCTTCAAGAATCAACAAACAATTAACCCGATTTGCTTCCTGGAAACCTGACCCAGAATCTGATATTATAGATGCCTTCTCCTTTAGTTGGAACAATAAGAATCTTTATGCCTTTCCACCTTTCTGTTTGATGGGTCGACTTGTACAGAAAGTTCAGCAGGACAAGGCAGAATTATTGTTGGTGGCTCCATATCGGGTGAAACAAAACTGGTTTACAGCAGTACTAGAAATGTTAATAGACATTCCAGGGATATTCAAAGTTCAGAAGAATTCTCTGACAATTCCACAAACAGAGAAAGTTCATCCTCTAACAGGCAAGTTACACCTGATGGTATGTCGCATATCAGGCGATCATATCAAAGCAGAAACTTTTCGGAACACCCTACCGATATCATCATGTCTTCGTGGAGACAATCAACTAACAAGCAATATTCCACCTACATTAAGGAGTGGATTTTGTCATGTAGTAAAAAACAAGTTGATTCCTTTCAGACCACTATAAATAATGTGATTGAATTCCTCACTGAACTGTTTTAAGTAGGTTATAGTTATGAAACTATTAATTCTGCTTGAAGTGCTCTTTCTTCACTATGCGTTTTAAATGACAATGTCACTGTTGGATCTCATCCATTGATTGTAAGATTCATGTCAGGTGAGTTTAATTTTGCGCCCTACAAAACCAAGATATATTGTTACATGGGATGTCAGTGCAGTGTTGTGGTACTTGAATCAGTTGTCACCTAATGAAGAAATTTCATTGAAGAAATTGTCTTATAAAGTAGTTATGCTTATGGCATTGACTCGTGCAAGTCGTTCCCAGTCATTAAGTTTATTGACGTTGAAAAGTATTAAAAATGACAATGATATGTTTGTGTTGTATTATAGTGGGCTATTAAAACAAAGTCAGCGGGGTAGGCTTAACCTTGTTGTTACATTTAAGAAATATACTCCAGATAGGAGAATATGTGTGTACAGTGCTTTAGAAGAATGTATCAAAAGAACTGACTTGCTAAGAGGAAAAGAAACTTTTCATCAGTTTTATAAAACCTTACAAGTGTGTTACTTCTTCAACTATTAGTCGATGGCTGAAATGTGTGATGTTCTGTGCTGGAATAGACACAACACAATTCAAATCTCACAGTATACGTAGTGCCTCTGTATCCAAAGCTAAAACATTTGATGGTCCAATGACAGAAATAATGAAAGTTGCTGGCTGGTTTAGTGATAGAACATTTGCTGAATACTATGACAAGCCTATACAAGTACTAACACCTTTGATGAAAGTGTGTTACAGTGAATTTATTCAAGGCATAATGTAAGTGTTTAAAAGTTTGCACAGGAATATATGCATAGTCTTTCTTTTGGTCATTATAAATGATCTCCATTAATTAACACTTAATTGACATTTTATGTTACATTGTATCATACAATAAAACAATATACTGGACAAATAAACTGGTAGAATTGTCATCATAAGAGTTTTCCAGCATGTTTCTCCAATCAAGGTCAAGGTCATTCTATTAAACCTGACAAAGTGGCATGATATTTTGTCTTCACTTCTCAGGTGGCTTAATGATCTTGGTGTATTTTCTTAATGACATCTGTCCTTTGTAGGTGATTTTTATGGACACAACAGAGTATGTTGAATGTATTTTTAGTCTTCATTATAGTTAGAATTAATTTTGTATTTTAAACATTCTCTATTACAAAGTCACTTTTTCGTATTGATCAAAGGGATATAACTCTATGTCTCTCTTTTTACTTTTCCATAAATTGTAGTGATCAGAGGGATATAACTCTAAATATCTCTTTTTACTTTTCCATAAATTGTAGTGATCAAAGGGAAATAACTCTAAATATCTCTTTTTACTTTTCCATAAATTGTAGTGATCAAAGGGAAATAACTCTAAATATCTCTTTTTACTTTTTCATAAATTGTAGTAATCAAAGGGAAATAACTCTAAATATCTCTTTTTACTTTTTCATAAATTGTATTGATCAAAGGGAAATTAAGGAGAAGACTTATATAAGTCATTGGCTTTCATCCTTTTTACATTAACTACATAACTCGTTACATGTAAAATGTTGTATATTGTATTGTATTATTATGATGTTCATAGTATGTAAATAAAATATGTTAAACTAAATAACACCTCCTTTATTATTATTATTACACCTTCCTTTTTGATTTCCTGTGGTAGGGAGAATAAGAATCTTTTACTGGCTTTTGGTGCGGATCGAAATATCTGGCTCAAGGGCGACTGGTTTGGAATCATGACTGGGATAATTAAAATGGCGATGACGGACAGAACATGTGTACCATATCTACACAGCAAACAACTTTCTTCTGTGTAAGACCTTATAGTGTCAGCATAACTTCAATCAGTATAGAATTTGAGGCAACTTTGCAGGAAGTTTGCGGTAACTTCGCAGGAAGTTCGCAGTAGGCGGATTCCTGTTATAGTTGCTGTGAACTTCCTGGCAACAAAATTGTTTGGAGCAAACTTTTACCATGCAAATTAGGTTTGCTGCAAATTTGCTGCAAGCTTTATTTGCATAATTTAGGTTTGCAGCAAATTTGCAGCAAACCTCATTTGCATGATAAAAGTTTGCAACAAAACAGTTTGCGGCAATTTTGCTGCAACTTTGCAAAAAACCGAGGTCCCGTGCACTATGCATTACATTGGGCACGTTATAGAACCAGGGGTAAAATGATTAATATTCTTCCGGAGGCGTCGCCCATATGAGAAACTGGTTGCAACAATAAATAAACGCAAATACACACTTGATCTGTCAGTTCTGATTATTTACCCATCATAACATTATCAAACTCTTTAAGAAATCCTTAGAACATCAGCCCAAATGAAAACCCATAATCTTTTTTTCTATCTGGCTGATAATTAACTCTAAGACTAGATAATCTAGGACAACACGTTGAGCCCACTAATTGTCAAGAGATGAACAGAATAAGAATATAATCATTTTTTATTAAAGGAAAAAAGCATTGAGTAATATATAAATATCAGATCCAGGGTAATGAGTATAAAGTTAACCCGAGAAAGTTAATGCAAACCAAGGCGTAAGCCGAGGTTGACAGCTTAACATTTTTCGAGGGTTAACATTATATGCCATCACCCTCCCTGGGATCTGATATTTATTTTATTATACCGAATTAATATATAAAACTATAAAGTCAATGTGAAACAGAAACAATAAAGTTCATGCAGAGTCTAAGGATTTTTTGAAGCAATTTTTGTGAAAGAACTGAATCTGTCCAGCTGACAGACAATGTCGTTTGCAAACATTACCAGCATTTGAGTGTTACCTTAGTATAATTTTAAAAAGCGCCAATTGTCTCGGACTATGAGAATTTCTAGTAGTCTAATTTTATACCTGTGCGAGGGTAAAAACGTTAAGTCACAGGGTAAAAACGTTATGACAAAGGGTAAAATTAAGGATTTGCGTATAGCGTGTATATGTGATTTTGCATGGATAAATCACATGAAGTATAATAATAGAAATTAGCTATTGGGCATACCTTGTCAGCAATGGTGATTATTTAAATAGTTTTTATAAAAAAATATTTAAAAACTACCGGTATTAAGGTATTGAAACCTTTATCACGATATTAAAACACATTGTATAGTATGGCCAAGATATGAAGGCACAGATAACATTGACAAAACGTCCATATCAAAATGCAGGTTGAGTTCAATGATCATGACCATAATTATCAGATGATGTCACTTGTTGGGGACAAGATGAACTCAGCACTATATTAACATTCAATTCAATAGTGTAGTGGTATTGGACATCAGGTAAATATACTTTTTCTCTAGTCATGTTAAATCATTTTACCCTTACTTTTTCGTTTATTGAATTTTCTTGAGCTGTTATGGAAAAATTGACACAACTGGTTAAGATTGATTACATAAATTATACACTCACCCAAACGCGTCATATTTAAATTTGAAATAATTTTATTAATTCTGTACTAGATGTTGTGAAAATTCAGATATCTGATCATATACGAGGGCTGTCCCACTAAATTGTAGACTTTGTTGATAAAAATTTAACACGACGTCACATTAGAAAAATACTTTGCATCTTATTTAATCAATATATAACAAATAAGAAAATGAAGACAAACTGAACTGGTATTGTTTTATTAAGTGTTCATACATTGTTTTCAATATACTAGTATACCTTACCGGCGCAGTCTAAAAACCAGACGTATGAAAATCCTTGTGTGTTGATTTAAGTGTTCTGAGCAGACGACGTGTGCGTCAATTTTCCCGGGAAAAAGTCGTATCATATGAAGACGACGTTATTTTGACGTCATCACGTTGAATTTCAAATAATTGACGTTATTCTTAACAACGATACGCACGATAATATTACATCATCACAACTTGTGTAAAGCAGAAAATGGCGATGTCAATTCTGTGTACAGCTATTCAATTCTGTGTACAATCAGGAATGACGCCTATCAGCACGTTTCGCCAGATGAAAAAACCACAGAACGTTACAAGAATGTTTCCAGAGTACTAGTGTATCAATGGCATGGCAAATTTAGCAAAGGTAACACGGAGAATACACCTCGTGGGCAGCCGAAGTACAAGGATTGCAGAACAGTGAAATCCGTGCAGGACGTCATCGACTGTGACAGGCGACATACCGTTCGAGAAGTTGCTGAGATATCCTTACATCGGACTTGAGTATGTCACACGTTAGCGCTCGTTGTGTCCCTGGAGTACTTACAGTGGAAGAAAAGCATGTTCGAGTCAGTGCATCAAGGACTTTCATTCGAAAAGTTGGAAGAGATCCATCCTACCTCTCGCGAATCATAACAACAGAGGAGACTTGGGTCCACTACTTTGAACCAGAGAGTAAACAAGCATCAATGGTTTGGAAGCACCAAAGGTTTTTTACCGAAGGTGGTTTCAGAGGAGGTGTTTTAAAAGATTGTTGTCAGACGTTTCAACACATCCCGGACAAAGACTGATCAGAAAAGCTCACCTTGAGCACAGCTTCATGCTCAGATGAGCTAAAATTACTTAAAAACTACTAAACCGTGTAACATTGATACTATTTCAAAAAGTTTAAATGACATCCTTGGATTCAACTTTTAAAAACAAATCAATTGATATCAAATTTGTCATACTTATTTTAAGAATAATCAATCATATATATTTTCATATTAAGCAAAGATAACTGAAACATTATCAGATACTGTCGATTGTTTAGAGAAACAATTATGACAGCTGCACCATAAATACAAGTAAAATGTCGTATAATATTTAATTGTTGATTGTTTCAACAGTCTAGTGATAACAAATATGACTACAACATCTCGGGAAACCATTTCGAACCCAACGTAATGAACATTACAACTCATGTAGATTACTTGTCTGAGGTTTCATAAAAATGTTTACTCGTAAATGACCACTCATGTCAGATCCTCTATTTATAATTTCAGTACAACAGCCATCCCAGGGCTATACACCTGAAGATGCTGCAAATGAGGAGCCACTGAAGGTGCCACCAAGGGATGATTATGATTCATTAAAAAATGCTTCCCCTGGAAAGACACCTCAATTATATTCGACTGATAGCGATATAGAAACTGATTGTTTCCCTGATATAGAACCAGAAGAGAGACAAGAACGACATAAATTATCACAAGCAGCAGATCAGGTAAACAGTCTCAAAATTTAGTGTACTATAGAAACATTTCTTGAATTACACCATAGACTATAACAATGTTTTTGATATTCAATCTCTCATTAAGACCGTAGCTGCATACAGAAATGTCTGGATTATAGACACATCTGGCTGAGCTATAGTTGCAAGACTACTGTATCATGTAATCAAATGCAAATACATTTACAACAGCTGATTATGTAAATATACTAAGATATGACAACTGAAGACCCTATCAACAGGATGTTTTCTTGCATCAGGTTAGAAATTAATCCACTTGATTAGCTCAGTAGGTAAAGCGCTCGACTGCTAATCTAGATGTTGAGGGCTCAAAACCCCAGCAAATGTTCTTCTATGAAAACTTGACTGAAGATAATGCATCCCAAGTCATTTGCCCTCCACCTCTGAATTTATGTTGAGAAGTTGTCAGTTTCTTGTGGAGGAGCAGGTTTAAGTACTGGTTGGTATCCCAGGAACAATGGTTAGATCAACTGACCACAGTATATGACTAAAATACAGTTAAAAAAACCTGACATGAAGCTAGAAAGTATCAGGTTTATATATTTATTTTAATAATATTCAGCAAGTAAAATCTGTTTATCTGGCACTCTTGAATATTCATAACAGTCTGTACATTACCATCAGCGGAATACTGAGAGATACTTTCCATATATTCATAATTATCATGTTGCCACCAGACAAGAATGGCCATGGTGCATGAATAGAGTGGTAAAGATGACTCAGTGCCATTTTAAAGTTGTTTAATTATATTGACATTTACAGCATTAAAATACATTGTAGAGTGGTAATAACACCCATGTATTATTTTTGATAATTCCCTAGTGAAATAACTATAGGTATATGTACTATGTGACAACACAACCAAACAAGTGTGAAAGAGATGATTGTGTTCAAATGGAGTTGAAATTTTTACTCGTAAAGAATTGTTTAATAAATTCAATGAAATGACCACTCATGTCAGATCCTCTATTTATTGTTTCAGTACAACAGCCATCCCAGGGCTATACACCTGAAGATGCTTCGATTGAGAGGACACTGGGGATGCCACCAAGGGATGATTATGATTCATTAGAAAATGCTTCCCGTGGAAAGACAACTCAATTAAATTTGGCTGATAGCAATATAGAAACTGGTTGTTTCCCTGGTATAGAAACAGAAGAGAGACAAGAACTACCTACATTATCAACAGCAGATGGGGAAAGATCAGGTAAACAGTCTCAAAATTTAGTGTAGTAGAGAAACATTTCTAGAATTAACCCAAAGAATATAACAATGTGTTTGATATTCAATCTCTCATCAAGACCGTAGCTGCATACAGACGTGTCTGGAGAATAGACACATCTGGCTGAGCTATAGTTGCAATACTACTGTATCATGTAATCAAATGCAAATACATTTACAACAGCTGATTAAGTAAATATAATAAGATATGACAACTGAAGACCCTATCAACAGGATGTTTTCTTGCATAAGTTTAGAATTAGTCCACTCGATTAGCTCAGTCAGTAAAGCGCTCGACCGCTAATCTAGAGGTTGTGGGCTCAAAACACCGGCAAATGTTCTTCCATGAAAATTTGACAGAAGATAATGCATCCCAAGTCATTTGACCTCCACCTCTGAATTTATGTTGAGAAGTTGTCAAGTTCTTGTGGAGGAACAGGTTTAAGTACTGGTTGGTAACCCAGGAGCAATGGTTAGATCAACTGACCACAGTATATGACTAAAATACAGTTAAAAAACCTGACATGAAGCTAGAAAGTATCAGGTTTATAATTTTTATTTTAATAATATTCAGCAAGTAAAATCTGTTTATCTGGCACTCTTGAATATTCATAACAGTCTGTACATTACCATCAGAGGAATACTGAGAGATACTTTCCAATATATTCATAATTATCATGTTGCCACCAGACAAGAATGGCGATGGTGCATGAATAGAGTGGTAAAGATGATTCAGTGCAATTTTGAGGTTGTTTAATTATATTGACATTTACAGCATTAAAATACGGTGTAGAGTGGTAATAACACCCATGTATTATTTTCGATAATTCCCTAGTGAAATAACAAAAGGTATATGAACTACGTGACAACACAACAAAATCAGTGTGAACGAGATGATTGTGTTCAAATGGAGTTGAAATTTTTACTCGTAAAGAATCGATTAATAAATTCGATGAAAATGACCACTCTTGTAAGATCCTCTATTTATATTCACAGTACTCCAGCCATCCCAGGAAGATGCTGCAAAGGCGGTGTCAGTGGCGCATCAAAGAGCGATGCCACCAAGGTATTCCTCATTGGGAAATACGAATCAATTAGATTTGACTAATAAAGAAAAAGAAGCTGTCATAGAAGCTGTCAAAAATGGTACTTTGACTGATCACGTCATGGAGGAAGCTAGAAAAATTCTTAAGAGACAGTTTCCTGAAATTAATGGTTTGCGTGATGCACGTAACCATTTTCTCTATGAACCACCAGTAGCAGTGCAGCACATTTTCAGTGACAAGCACTGGTCATCATGCTATTTTCCTGAGGAGAAACCAGTGGTGTATCTGGCAGACAGTCAACTGGATGAAGATTGGGGAAAAGATCTACAAAAACAACTTATTTTTGCGCATATACAATCATTCAAAGGTTCAAAAATAAAAGTTGTAGCATTAAAAGTACAGCAACAAACCAACGACATTGATTGTGGTGTGTTAACGATTGCCAACGAGGTACATGTTCTGTTTCAGAACAGAATGACTGGGAATGCTAAGGAGGCTGTTGAAAGCCTAGAAAAAGTGCGGTTTGATGTTCGTCAAATGAGACCTCATTTGCTGAAATGTTTATTCCAACAGCAATTTGAACCCTTTCCGCCTGAAAATCAAGAATGTCAACCAAAAGTTCTTTGTTATGATAGTTTAATTAAATTATATGGCAATTGATATAGTTAATATGTTAATATATGACGTATAAGGAGAATCCTGTTTTGTAAAAGATGGTGCTTCTATTATTGCTAGTCGACTAACTCATATAATTAATCTAATATTAATACAAGGAATCTTTAAATTGCACGAGTTGTTCCTCTTCATAAGACTAGATGCCCAAGGGCAACATGACTGCAAAAGTCATGAAAGTATTGATCAATTATAACTATTAATTTGGTTACCAGTCCATAAACAAGTTGATCAGATTATTTTATGTCATGTTTTAAAATCAAAAATGGATTAGCACCATCTTACATGGGAGAACATTTTATTTCTCAGAGACTATCCATATTAACAAAACAAGGCTCAGTCTGAAGGAAGCCTTTCTGTTACTTAAGTCAAACGTTTTGGCTCAAAATTGTTTTGTTACATTATAAGGGATGTTCTGTCTTGAATAGATTGTATTGTGAATATAAACACCAGGTCCACATTCAAGGAGTGTCTCTAAACACCTTTTTTTAAATGCTCCACATTAATGTTTTTTTACCTCACTGATTTGAAGAAAACCTGTATTCCTAAATCATTTTATTATCCATTTTGATTGAGTGTTTTTGACATGTGTTTTATAGCTTCGTGTACTTAGTGTGCATACTTTATATAAATATCTGCATATTACATAATATGTTTAATGAATACAATTGTATGTTGTGAACTGCAATAATCTGTGATATTTAAATGTCTTTCTTTGTATACAAATGCATAATATTGTGATAATGGTATTAGTAAAGTTGCAATTTGTGCTATAATATTTTTTTATTGTGAAACTTTTACATTTCTGTGATATTAGCGATAGAAATAGCAGTATATTCTTGTTTGTGCTATCCTAGGTGTTAGAGTGTATGTCATGAATATTAAATGCACATGTTACAATTATTATTTTAATACTGATATAATTATAATGTTTTAATTATCCATGTTCTCCTTTGCCAAGATAAATATTATTATTATTACAGTATTTACATTATAACTTCAATCATTCTATTTTGTGAAACTATACAATTAAGCTGTTTTGATGTACTGTAGATCAAATTTGTGTTATACATAATTATAATCATTAGTATTATTTAAAAAAATAAGTTGAATAAACTGCTTTAGTAAGATACATTGGTAGAACTGACCAATGGCTATTTGTTTATGCGACAAATTGTCCAATGAAAATTTGTTTGACCGGGTATCGGCGTTAACGGGTGAAAAGTTAATCAGTTCTAGCATGCACCCGGAGCAATAAACGTCATCCAAGTTAAAAAATTGAACAATTATCAATTTTATTTCGTTGATATCAGTACGGCAAGATAAAATATGAATTAATCTTAGATATGAAAACTGTTAGATAATCTCGCTATTATTATAATTTTAAAGGATGTTTACTATGAAATTTACCAAAGTCAACGATAATCTTTCAATTTGGGAATATGTTGATTCTGTTTTTAACAATGACACAAATTGAAAGATGTAGGTACAGTTTTCCAGAGCTTTTTACATTCAAAAATGAAATTTTATCTCTGGTTTTTAATCTGACCTGATATACATTACGGAGACATTGGTTTAATATATGTTAATATGTATCAAACTGCTTTATCATTTAATAAACGACCTCTCATAGCCAAGGTGCATCGCTACAAGGCGAAAATGATATATATTGTGTATTAGTTATTGGTACCATAGGGTAGACGACAAAATATTTGCCAGTCAAATACCCTAAATACTTTCAAACATCCTACCTCACATGGTTTTACTCTGGTGGGTCACATAGTGTTACATTGTAAATAGTGTCATGTCTATTGTTATATATTTATGTATAATCTCATACATTGTTGTTGTTTCTTCAGGTAAAATTTTAATTGTTTGTGTATCTTTTATGACCTGCCTATTATAATGGTTTATGTAGCATTATGTTCTAAACATGTATATTTCATAGAGGCTCACAGGGAAGACTGTGTGCCCAAACTATGTTGCCTCTTTAAATAAAGTTGTTATTTTTATAATCATTATTATTATTATTACACCTTCCTTTTGATTTCCTGTGGTAGGGAGAATAATAATCTTTCACTGACTTCTGGTGCGGATAGAAATATCTGGCTCAAGGGTGACTGGTTTCTGGTGGGATAGAAATATCTGGCTCAAGGGTGACTGGTTTCTGGTGGGATAGAAATATCTGGCTCAAGGGTCATTGGCTTCTGGTGCAGATAGAAATATCTGGCTCAAGGGTCATTGGCTTCTGGTGGGATAGAAATATCTGGCTCAAGGGTGACTGGTTTCTGGTGGGATAGAAATATCTGGCTCAAGGGTGACTGGTTTCTGGTGCAGATAGAAATATCTGGCTCAAGGGTGACTGGCTTCTGGTGGGATAGAAATATCTGGCTCAAGGGTCACTGACTTCTGGTGGGATAGAAATATCTGGCTCAAGGGTGACTGGCTTCTGGTGCAGGTAGAAATATCTGGCTCAAGGGTGACTGGTTTCTGGTGCGGATAGAAATATCTGGCTCAAGGGTGACTGGCTTCTGGTGGGATAGAAATATCTGGCTCAAGGGTGACTGACTTCTGGTGGGATAGAAATATCTGGCTCAAGGGTGACTGGCTTCTGGTGCAGATAGAAATATCTGGCTCAAGGGTCACTGGCTTCTGGTGGGATAGAAATATCTGGCTCAAGGGTCACTGGCTTCTGGTGGGATAGAAATATCTGGCTCAAGGGTCACTGGCTTCTGGTGCAGATAGAAATATCTGGCTCAAGGGTGACTGGTTTCTGGTGGGATAGAAATATCTGGCTCAAGGGTCATTGGCTTCTGGTGGGATAGAAATATCTGGCTCAAGGGTGACTGGTTTCTGGTGGGATAGAAATATCTGGCTCAAGGGTCATTGGCTTCTGGTGGGATAGAAATATCTGGCTCAAGGGTCATTGGCTTCTGGTGCAGATAGAAATATCTGGCTCAAGGGTCACTGGCTTCTGGTGGGATAGAAATATCTGGCTCAAGGGTGACTGGCTTCTGGTGCAGATAGAAATATCTGGCTCAAGGGTGACTGGCTTCTGGTGCAGATAGAAATATCTGGCTCAAGGGTGACTGGTTTCTGGTGCAGATAGAAGTATCTGGCTCAAGGGTGACTGGCTTCTGGTGCAGATAGAAATATCTGGCTCAAGGGTCACTGGCTTCTGGTGCGGGTAGAAATATCTGGCTCAAGGGTCACTGGCTTCTGGTGCAGATAGAAATATCTGGCTCAAGGGTCATTGGCTTCTGGTGCGGATAGAAATATCTGGCTCAAGGGTGACTGGCTTCTGGTGCAGATAGAAATATCTGGCTCAAGGGTCACTGGCTTCTGGTGCAGATAGAAATATCTGGCTCAAGGGTCATTGGCTTCTGGTGCGGATAGAAATATCTGGCTCAAGGGTCACTGGCTTCTGGTGCAGATAGAAATATCTGGCTCAAGGGTCATTGGCTTCTGGTGCAGATAGAAATATCTGGCTCAAGGGTCACTGGCTTCTGGTGCAGATAGAAATATCTGGCTCAAGGGTGACTGACTTCTGGTGCAGATAGAAATATCTGGCTCAAGGGTCATTGGCTTCTGGTGCAGATAGAAATATCTGGCTCAAGGGTGACTGGCTTCTGGTGGGATAGAAATATCTGGCTCAAGGGTCACTGGCTTCTGGTGCAGATAGAAATATCTGGCTCAAGGGTGACTGGCTTCTGGTGCAGATAGAAATATCTGGCTCAAGGGTGATTGGCTTCTGATGCGGATAGAAATATCTGGCTCAAGGGTGACTGACTTCTGGTGCAGATAGAAATATCTGGCTCAAGGGTCACTGGCTTCTGGTGCAGATAGAAATATCTGGCTCAAGGGTCACTGACTTCTGGTGCAGATAGAAATATCTGGCTCAAGGGTGACTGGCTTCTGGTGGGATAGAAATATCTGGCTCAAGGGTGACTGGCTTCTGGTGGGATAGAAATATCTGGCTCAAGGGTGACTGGCTTCTGGTGCGGATAGAAATATCTGGCTCAAGGGTGACTGTCTTCTGGTGCAGATAGAAATATCTGGCTCAAGGGTGACTGGCTTCTGGTGGGATAGAAATATCTGGCTCAAGGGTGACTGACTTCTGGTGGGATAGAAATATCTGGCTCAAGGGTGACTGGCTTCTGGTGGGATAGAAATATCTGGCTCAAGGGTGACTGGCTTCTGGTGGGATAGAAATATCTGGCTCAAGGGTGACTGGCTTCTGGTGGGATAGAAATATCTGGCTCAAGGGTGACTGGCTTCTGGTGCAGATAGAAATATCTGGCTCAATGGTGACTGACTTCTGGTGGGATAGAAATATCTGGCTCAAGGGTGACTGACTTCTGGTGCAGATAGAAATATCTGGCTCAAGGGTGACTGACTTCTGGTGCAGATAGAACTATCTGGCTCAAGGGTGACTGACTTCTGGTGCAGGTAGAAATATCTGGCTCAAGGGTGACTGACTTCTGGTGGGATAGAAATATCTGGCTCAAGGGTGACTGACTTCTGGTGCAGATAGAAATATCTGGCTCAAGGGTGACTGACTTCTGGTGGGATAGAAATATCTGGCTCAAGGGTGACTGACTTCTGGTGCAGATAGAAATATCTGGCTCAAGGGTGACTGACTTCTGGTGGGATAGAAATATCTGGCTCAAGGGTGACTGACTTCTGGTGCAGATAGAAATATCTGGCTCAAGGGTGACTGACTTCTGGTGGGATAGAAATATCTGGCTCAAGGGTGACTGACTTCTGGTGCAGATAGAAATATCTGGCTCAAGGGTGACTGACTTCTGGTGCGGATAGAAATATCTGGCTCAAGGGTGACTGGTTTCTGGTGCAGATAGAAATATCTGGCTCAAGGGTGACTGACTTCTGGTGCAGATAGAAATATCTGGCTCAAGGGTGACTGACTTCTGGTGCAGATAGAAATATCTGGCTCAAGGGTGACTGACTTCTGGTGCAGGTAGAAATATCTGGCTCAAGGGTGACTGACTTCTGGTGCAGATAGAAATATCTGGCTCAAGGGTGACTGACTTCTGGTGCAGATAGAAATATCTGGCTCAAGGGTCACTGACTTCTGGTGCAGGTAGAAATATCTGGCTCAAGGGTGACTGACTTCTGGTGCAGGTAGAAATATCTGGCTCAAGGGTGACTGGCTTCTGGTGGGATAGAAATATCTGGCTCAAGGGTGACTGGCGTCTGGTGCGGATAGAAATATCTGGCTCAAGGGTGACTGGCTTCTGGTGCGGATAGAAATATCTGGCTCAAGGGTGACTGGCTTCTGGTGGGGATAGAAATATCTGGCTCAAGGGTGACTGTCTTCTGGTGCAGATAGAAATATCTGGCTCAAGGGTGACTGGCTTCTGGTGGGATAGAAATATCTGGCTCAAGGGTGACTGACTTCTGGTGGGTTAGAAATATCTGGCTCAAGGGTGACTGGCTTCTGGTGGGATAGAAATATCTGGCTCAAGGGTGACTGGCTTCTGGTGCAGATAGAAATATCTGGCTCAAGGGTGACTGACTTCTGGTGCAGATAGAAATATCTGGCTCAAGGGTGACTGGCTTCTGGTGGGATAGAAATATCTGGCTCAAGGGTGACTGGCTTCTGGTGGGATAGAAATATCTGGCTCAAGGGTGACTGGCTTCTGGTGCAGATAGAAATATCTGGCTCAAGGGTGACTGGCTTCTGGTGCAGATAGAAATATCTGGCTCAAGGGTGACTGGCTTCTGGTGGGATAGAAATATCTGGCTCAAGGGTGACTGACTTCTGGTGCAGATAGAAATATCTGGCTCAAGGGTCACTGGCTTCTGGTGGGGATAGAAATATCTGGCTCAAGGGTGACTGACTTCTGGTGGGATAGAAATATCTGGCTCAAGGGTGACTGGTTTCTGGTGCAGATAGAAATATCTGGCTCAAGGGTGACTGACTTCTGGTGGGATAGAAATATCTGGCTCAAGGGTCACTGGCTTCTGGTGGGGATAGAAATATCTGGCTCAAGGGTGACTGACTTCTGGTGGGATAGAAATATCTGGCTCAAGGGTGACTGGTTTCTGGTGCAGATAGAAATATCTGGCTCAAGGGTGACTGGTGTCTGGTGCAGATAGAAATATCTGGCTCAAGGGTGACTGGTGTCTGGTGCAGATAGAAATATCTGGCTCAAGGGTGACTGGCTTTTGGTGCGGATAGAAATATCTGACTCAAAGGTGACTGGTTTGGAATCATGACTGGGATAATTAAAATGGCGATGACGGACAGAACATGTGTACCATATCTACACAGCAAACAACTTTCTTCTGTGTAAGACCTCAGATAGTGTCAGCATAACTTCAATCAGTATAGAATTTCAGGCAACTTGGCAGGAAGTTTGCAGTAACTTCGCGGGAAGTTCGCGATAACTTCGCAGGAAGTTCGCAGTAGGCGGATTCCTGTTATAGTTGCTGCGAACTTCCTGCAACAAAATTGTTTAGAGCAAACTTTTACCCTACAAATTAGGTTTGCTGCAAATTTGCTGCAAACTTCATTTGCATAATTTAGGTTTGCGGCAAATTTGCAGCATTAACCTCATTTGCATGATAAAAGTTTGCAACAAAACAGTTTGCGACAAATTTGCTGCAACTTTGCAAAAAACCGAGGTCATGTGCACTATGCATTACATTGGGCATGTAATAGAACCAGGGGTAAAATGACTAACATTCTTCCGGAGGCGTCGCCCATATGAGAAACTGGTAAATATACGCAAATACACACTTGATCTGTCAGTTCTGATTATTTACCCATCATAACATTATCAAACTCTATAAGAAATCCTTAGAACATCAGCCCAAATGAAAACCCATAATCTTTTTTCTATCTGATTCAAGTGGGGAAGTTGGTAGGGCAAATTAGTACTGGCTGATAATTAACTCTAAGACTAGGTAATCTAGGACAACAAGTTGAGCCCACTAATTGTAAAGAGATGAACAGAATAAGAATATAATCATTTTTTATTAAAGGAAATAAAGCATTGAGTTATATATAAATATCAGATCCAGGGCAATGAGTATAAAGTTAACCCGAGAAAGTTAATGCAAGTCGAGGTTGACATTAATATTTCGAGGGTTAACATTATAATTATGCCATCACCCTCCCTGGGATCTGATATTTATTTTACTATACCGAATAAATATATAAAACTATAAAGTCAATGTGAAACAGAAACAATAAAGTTCATGCAGAGTCTTTGGATTTTTTGAAGCAATTTTTGTGAAAAGAACTGAATCTGTCCAGCATAATTACAAGCACTTTATTGTTACCTATTTTAAAAAGCGCCAACAATCGTCTCGGACTATGAGAATTTCTAGTAGTCTAATTTTATACCTGCGCGAGGGTTAAAGACGTTATGTCACAGGGTAAAAACGTTATGTCACAGGGTAAAAACGTTATGTCACAGGGTAAAAACGTTATGTCACAGGGTAAAAACATTATGTCACAGGGTAAAAACGTTATGTCACAGGGTAAAAACGTTATGACTAAGGGTAAAATTACGGATTTGTGTATAGCGTGTATATGTGATTTTGCATGGATAAATCACGTGAGGTATAATAGTAGAAATTAGCTATTGGGCATTACCTTGTCAGCAATGGTGATTATTTAAATAGTTTTTATAAAAAAATATTTAAAAACTACCGGTATTAAGGTATTGAAACTTATATCACAATATTTAAAACACATTGTATAGTATGGCCAAGATATGAAGGCACAGATAACATTGACAAAACGTCCATATCAAAATGCAGGTCGAGTTCAATGATCATAACCATAATTATAATCATCAGATGATGTCACCTGTTGGGGACAAGATGAACTCAGCACTATAATAATAACATTCAATTCAATAGTGTAGTGGTATTGGACATCACCCCGTAAATATACTTTTTCTCTAGTCATGTTAAATCATTTTACCCTTACTTTTTCGTTTATTGAGTTTATTGAATTTTCTTGAGCTGTTATGGAAAAATTCACACAACTGGTTTAGATTGATTACATAAATTATACACTCAATTTGAATTTGAAATAATTTTATTAATTCTGTACTAGATGTCGTGAAAATTCAGATATCTGATCATATACGAGGGCTGTCCCACTAAATTGTAGACTTTGTTGATAACAATTTAACACGACGTCACATTAGAAAAATACTTTGCATCTTATTTAATCAATATATAACAAATAAGAAAATGAAGACAAACTGAACTGGTATTGTTTTATTAAGTGTTCATACATTGTTTTCAATATACTAGTATACCTTACCGGCGCAGTCTAAAAACCAGACGTATGAAAATCCTTGTGTGTTGATTTAAGTGTTCTGAGCAGACGACGTGTGCGTCAATTTTCACGGGAAAATGTCGTATCATATGAAGACGACGTTATTTTGACGTCATCACGTTGAATTTCAAATAATTGACGTTATTATTAAAAACGATACGCCCGATAATATTACATCATCACAACTTGTGTAAAGCAGAAAATGGCGACTTTCATTCGAAAAGTTGGAAGAGATCCATCCTACCTCTCGCGAATCATAACAACAGACGAGACTTGGGTCCACTGCTTTGAACCAGAGAGCAAACAAGCATCAATGGTTTGGAAGCACCAAAGGTTTTTTACCAAAGGTGGTTTCAGATGAGGTGTTTTTTAAAAGATTGTTGTCAGACGTATGGACAGACGACGGACAAAGACTGATCAGAAAAGCTCACCTTGAGCACTTCGTGCTCAGATGAGCTAAAATTACTTAAAAACTACTAAACCGTGTAACATTGATACTATTTCAAAAAGTTTAAATGACTTGGATTCAACTTTTAAAAACAAATCAATTGATATCAAATTTGTTGTACTTATTTTAAGAATAATCAATCATATATATTTTCATATTAAGCAAAGATAACTGAAACATTATCAGATACTGTCGATTGTTTAGAGAAACAATTATGACAGCTGCACCATAAATACAAGTAAAATGTCCTATAATATTTAATTGTTGATTGTTTCAACAGTCTAGTGATAACAAATATGACTACAACATCTCGGGAAACCATTTCGAACCCAACGTAATGAACATTACAATTCATGTAGATTACTTGTCTGAGGTTTCATAAAAAATTTTACACGTAAAGAATCATTTAATAAATTCAATGAAAATGACCACTCATGTAAGACCCTCTATTTATTGATTCAGTACAACAGCCATCCCAGGGCTATACACCTGAAGATGCTGCAAATGAGGAGCCACTGAAGGTGCCACCAAGGGATGATTATGATTCATTAAAAAATGCTTCCCCTGGAAAGACACCTCAATTATATTCGACTGATAGCGATATAGAAACTGGTTGTTTCCCTGATATAGAACCAGAAGAGAGACAAGAACGACATAAATTATCACAAGCAGCAGATCAGGTAAACAGTCTCAAAATTTAGTGTACTATAGAAACATTTCTTGAATTACACCATAGACTATAACAATGTTTTTGATATTCAATCTCTCATTAAGACCGTAGCTGCATACAGAAATGTCTGGATTATAGACACATCTGGCTGAGCTATAGTTGCAAAACTACTGTATCATGTAATCAAATGCAAATACATTTACAACAGCTGATTATGTAAATATACTAAGATATGACAACTGAAGACCCTATCAACAGGATGTTTTCTTGCATCAGGTTAGAAATTAATCCACTTGATTAGCTCAGTAGGTAAAGCGCTCGACCGCTAATCTAGATGTTGAGGGCTCAAAACCCCAGCAAATGTTCTTCTATGAAAACTTGACTGAAGATAATGCATCCCAAGTCATTTGCCCTCCACCTCTGAATTTATGTTGAGAAGTTGTCAGTTTCTTGTGGAGGAGCAGGTTTAAGTACTGGTTGGTATCCCAGGAACAATGGTTAGATCAACTGACCACAGTATATGACTAAAATACAGTTAAAAAAACCTGACATGAAGCTAGAAAGTATCAGGTTTATATATTTATTTTAATAATATTCAGCAAGTAAAATCTGTTTATCTGGCACTCTTGAATATTCATAACAGTCTGTACATTACCATCAGCGGAATACTGAGAGATACTTTCCAATATATTCATAATTATCATGTTGCCACCAAACAAGAATGGCGATGATGCATGAATAGAGTGGTAGAGATGATTCAGTGCCATTTTAAGGTTGTTATATTGACATCTACAGCATTAAAATACATTGTAGAGTGGTAATAACACCCATGTATTATTTTCGATAATTCCCTAGTGAAATAACTAAAGGTATATGTACTACGTGACAACACAACAAAACAAGTGTGAAAGAGATGATTGTGTTCAAATTGAGTTGAAATTTTTACTCGTAAAGAATCGTTTAATAAATTCAATGAAAATGACCACTCATGTCAGATCCTCTATTTATTGTTTCAGTACAACAGCCATCCCAGGGCTATACACATGAAGATGCTCCGATTGAGAGGACACTGGGGATGCCACCAAGGGATGATTATGATTCATTAGAAAATGCTTCCTGTGGAGAGACAACTCAATTATATTCGGCTGATAGCAATATAGAAACTGGTTGTTTCCCTGGTATAGAAACAGAAGAGAGACAAGAACTAACTACATTATCAACAGCAGATGGGGAAAGATCAGGTAAACAGTCTCAAATTTAGTGTAGTAGAGAAACATTTCTAGAATTACCCCAAAGTATATAACAATGTGTTTGATATTCAATCTCTCATTAAGACCGTAGCTGCATACAGAAATGTCTGGATTATAGACACATCTGGCTGAGCTATAGTTGCAAGACTACTGTACATGTAATCAAATGCAAATACATTTACAACAGCTGATTATGTAAATTTACTAAGATATGACAACTGAAGACCCTATCAACAGGATGTTTTCTTGCATCAGGTTAGAAATTAATCCACTCGATAAGCTCAGTAGGTAAAGCGCTCGACCGCTAATCTAGAGGCTGTGGGCTCAAATCACTGGCAAATGTTCTTCCATGAAAATTTGACGGAAGATAATGCATCCCAAGTCATTTGACCTCCACCTCTGAATTTATGTTCAGAAGTTAGTAAAGGTGACATATTGACATTTACAGTTAATAACACTCATGTATTATTTTCGATAATTCCCTAGTGAAATAACTATAGGTATATGTACTATGTGACACAACAAAACAACTGTGAAAGAGATGATTGTGTTCAAATGGAGTTGAAATTTTTACTCTTAAGGAATTGTTTAATAAATTCAATGAAAATGATCACTCCTGTCAGATCCTCTATTTATATTTACAGTACACCAGCCATCCCAGGAAGATGCTCCAATTAAGGTCTCAGTGGAGGCGCATCAAATAGCGTTGCCACCAAGGAATCTCTCAATTGGAAATAGGAAGCATTTAGCTTTGCTTGATGCAGATATAAAAGCTGTCAACAATGATCCTTTGACTGAAAACGTCATGGAGAAAGCTATTTGTAAAATTCTAAAGGAACAGTATCGTGATCATGGCATTAATGGTTTTCGTGATACACGTAATCAAACTTTCTATGAAGCACCAGTAGCAGTGCAGCACATTTTAGTGCAGACTAAAGATTACAACCACTGGGTATTAAGCATTTATGACAACGAGAATGAAGTGGTCTATCTGGTTGACAGTCACCAACTGGAGCAACCGGAGAAAAATTTGGAATTGAATTTGAAGGAACAGTTATTTAAAGCACATATACCAACTTCAAGGTCATCTAAAGGCTCTAAACTAAAAGTTGTCAGTTTAAATGTACAGCAACAAACCAACACAAAAGATTGTGGAGTGTACGTTATAGCCTTTCTTGTACAATTTCTTAGCGAGTATGAGAAGTGTGGGAATGCTAGGGAGGCTATTGTCAGCCTGAAGAAAGTTTGTTTTTATGATTATAAAATGAGAGACCATTTGCACAAATGTTTAGAAAACCAGAACTATTTTACACCCTTTCCGCATGAAATACTTGAAATTGATGACAAAGAATGTCCATCAATAGTTATTTCTTGGGATGATTTAGATCTCGAGTATAAAACAATATACTGGACAAACGAACAAATATGGGTTATATAAGTAATATAGTTAGTAACTTTCACACAGGAAATTATTTTTTCGCAGTACAGGTAAGAACCTGTTCACTTGTTGGACCAAAATTTAGTACTGATGTATATAAATTACTAAAGGCACATCCAATCCCAAATTTTCTTCCGGTTCATTCAATTGACTTTTTGTGAAATTATACATTTTGCTGTATTGATATACTGTAGATCAAATTTGTGTTATACATATAATTATTAGTATTATTTAAACAGCTATACATCTCTTCAATAGCTGAGTGTTTCCATCGAGATCGGATTTGGAACGAATACGATCTTGTGACAAGCACGCGACGTGCTTCTTGGAGCGCGTGGTAAGCACGTCGCGGGCTCGTGGTAAGCACGTCGCGGGGAGCACGTTGCAGGCTCGTGAGGAGCACGTGGTAAGCATGTCGCGAGCTCGCGGGGAGCACGTGGTAAGCACGTCGCGGGCTCGTGAGGAGCACGTGGTAAGCATGTTGCGAGCTCGCGGGGAGCGCGTGGCAAGCACATCGCGAGCTCGTATTCGTTCCAAATACTAGCTCGCAACGAGCTGGTTACTAGCTTGCAACGAGCTGGTACGAGCTAGTTTAGGGACTTTTCTGTAGGGGAAGACATTGGCTTTCAGTCTCATCCTTTTTACTTCACCAACTGAACAAACTCGTTTCATGTAAAATGTTGTATATTATATTGTAGTATTATGATGTTCATACTATGTAAATAAAATATGTTTAAACTAAATAACACCTCCTTTATTATTATTATTATTACACCTTCCTTTTTGATTTCCTGTGGTAGGGAGAATAAGATTCTTTCACTGGCTTTTGGTGCGGATAGAAATATCTGGCTCAAGGGTGACTGGTTTGGAATCATGACTGGGATAATTAAAACAGCGAGGATTGACAGAACATGTGTACCATATCTACACAGCAAACAATTTTCTTCTGTGTAAGACCTCAGATAGTGTCAGCATAACTTCAATCAGTATACAATTCGCAGTAGGCGGATTCCTGTTATAGTTGCTGTGAACTTCCTGCAACAAAATTGTTTGGAGCAAACTTTTACCATGCAAATTAGGTTTGCTGCAAACTTCATTTGCATAATTTAAGGTTTGCGGCAAATGTGCAGATTAACCTCATTTGCATGATAAAAGTTTGCAACAAAACAGTTTGCGGCAAATTTGCTGCAACTTTGCAAAAAAATGAGGTCCCGTGCAACATGTAATAGTACCAGGGGTAAAATGACTTCCTGAGGCGTCGCCCATAAGAGAAACTGGTGGCGACGATAAATAAACGCAAATACACATTTGATCTGTCATTTCTGATTATTTACCCATTATAACATTATCAAACTCTTTAAGAAATCCTTAGACCATCAGCCCGAATGAAAACCCATAATCTTTTTTCTATCTGATTCAAGTGGGGAAGTTGGTAGGGCAAATTATAGTACTGGCTGATAATTAACTCTAAGACTAGAATCTAGGACAACAAGTTGAGCCCATTAATTGTCAAGAGATGAACAGAATAAGAATATAATCATTTTTTATTAAAGGAAATGAAAGCATTGAGTAATATATAAATATCAGATCGAGGGCAATGAGTATAATGTTAACCCGAGAAAGTTAATGTAAGCCGAGGTTGACATTAATATTTCGAGGGTTAACATTATATGCCATCACCTTCCCTGGGATCTGATATTTTTTTTATTATACCAAATAAATATATAAAACTATAAAGTCAATGTGAAACAGAAACAATAAAGTTCATGCAGAGTCTTTGGATTTTTTGAAGCAATTTTTGTGAAAGAACTGAATCTGTCCAGCTGACAGACAATGTCGTTTGCAAACATTACAAGCATTTGAGTGTTACCTTAGTATAATTTTAAAAAGCGCCAATTGTCTCGGACTATGAGAATTTCTAGTAGTCTAATTTTATACCTGTGCGAGGGTAAAAACGTTATGTCACAGGGTAAAAACGTTATGTCACAGGGTAAAAACGTTAAGTCACAGGGTAAAAACGTTATGACAAAGGGTAAAATTAAGGATTTGCGTATAGCGTGTATATGTGATTTTGCATGGATAAATCACGTGAGGTATAATAATAGAAATTAGCTATTGGGCATAATACCTTGTCAGCAATGGTGATTATAAACAAATATTTAAAAACTACCGGTATTAAGGTATTGAAACCTTTATCACGATATTAAAACACATTGTATAGTATGGACAAAAAAATAAAATAATTTCCAAGGGGGGGAGAACTATACTAGTCCAGAACTTCCCCGCCCCGAGTTGAAAAAAATCAAAAAAAATCCTAGGGGAGAAGAACTGGACTAGTCCAGAACTTCTCCACCCTATGGCGCAAACAAATAAACATTTCTTAGGGGAGTTTTACTGGACTAGCTGAAAGTTGAAAATAAATTAATTTCCTTGGGGGGGAAGAACTAGACCAGTCCAGAACTTCCCACCCAGAGTTGAAAATCAAAAAAAATCCTAGGGGAGAAGAACTGGACTAGTCCAGAACTTCCCCACCCTAAGGCGCAAAAAAAACAACAACTCTAGTCCAGACACCTTGACACAAATAAAGTATTTAACTAGGGGAGAAGAAATAGACTAGCTGAAAGTTGAAAATTAAATATTTTACTAGGGGGGAAGAACTGGACCAGTCCAGAACTTCCACACCCTAACATGAAGAATTAGATAATTTCCAGGGTGAAAAAGTTGAAAATAAAATTATTGTCTAGGGGAGAAGAACTGGACCGGTCAGAACTTCCCCGGGGAAGAAACGGACTGGGTGGAAAAGAACAGGACTAGTCCAGATCTTCCACGGGGAAGAACTGGACCGGTCCAAAACCTCCCCGGGGCAGGTCACCAGTTCTAGCTTGACCTTTATAATCCCCCGCCCAGGTCACCAGTTCTAGCTTGACCTTTATAATGAAGAGCTTGTTGGTTTCATGTCACTGTGGCTATCCCCAAGCTACATCATTTTTATATACTCAATACCTTATATATCAGTGAGTATTTTGTTGCAATTTACTGTAGCTATCCCCAAGCTACATATAAACACAATACCTTATATTACATCAGTGAGTGTTTTGTTGCAATTAACTGTAGCTATTTCTAAGCTACATAATTATATACTCAGTAATTTATATATCAGAGAACGTTTTGTTGTAATTTACTGTGGCTATCCCTAAGCTACATATATACTCAATACCAAATAAATCAGAGAGGTATTGTTTATTAGCAAGGGGCTCATCAGAGCCAATTGCTATAGTAGGCGAAATCAGCGGACACTCATCCACAAAGATGATATATATTAAGAAACACAAAGGGTCAATGTTTACATTATGTGCCATAACTTTGCGATGCAAATTGTTTTCACATTCACAACAAGCGATGTTTTTACACAATTACGGTTTGTTTAAGTCAATGACAGGTCAACTCAATTCAATAATATTGGACTTGCGTGCATTGTTATCAAGCTAATGTTTTTTAGAATCATTGTAAACGTACATGAGAAAGATATTTGTTAAATAAATCGATATGAAATAGTTTACTTTTATCAATAAAATATGCTAAACAGACTAGATCACGTAGACCCATGGCCTCTCTGTTACCATAGCAACCGAAGAATGAAAGACACAAAAGCAAATCAATTCATGTCTACTTTATTGTTAGATAAAAAAACAAGATAACATGTCAAGACAGCAAAAAATGAGTTTTTACAATTATTTGTATTTGCAGTATTTCCGTTGCTATGGCAACTATATACTTCGTAAAAGATTTCAAAACACACTTTTGCATAATATGCAATTTGTAAATAATCGTTCTGCGTAAATTCCATAACATTCTGACACAGGGCCAATTTGGGTGGTAAGTGAACCTACTCCTTTGGAAAATGCAGTTTTTCGATGTATGTTTATCTGAACCTTGATTTAATTTATTTATTATCATTGTTAAGCCACAAAATATACCAATATCTGCCAGTTGGCACTCGAGGATGACAAAAACTGCGTAAAACTCCGAGCCAAGGAAAGTTCTGGTGTAAATAAAGCAAGTAGAAACTGAAATGTCACTACAACTACAAAACCAGGGCAAATTGTACATAAATAATGTAGACGCGTTTATTGCAATCCGAATGAAACAAATAATAAAAAGACTCTTATCAAAAATATGTCACATATTGTTTGTTTTGTGGTAAGAATGCTAAAAGTGCATCTGGTAAGAATCATGTCATTTCAAGAAAATGTCGAAAATACATGTAGGGACAGACATGACTCATGGGCTGATCAGGTGTAGGATAGGTTGAAACGTGTTCATAATCTTCCCGCTGACATTCCAGTGGCATTTTAAAATGAAGATAAAAAACGTAAACATTGTGGTCGTCCTATCAATTGTGATCAGGGTTCACTATTTTCCGTGATCGTTTAATTACTAATGCTTGATAGTAAATGTACAGTTTTATACAATGTGCATAGCTTCTTGCCAGTTGATGTTTTACATATATCCATGATAATAAGGAAGTAACATGTTTCTAGTCCGAAACGAAGGAAACTATAATGTGCTTACTATAATCCTTCGTTTTAGTCATGTGAGTATGTGTATTATTTGTTTTGATAGTCCATCAAAAGTGAGAAAAGTCTCGAAAGTAAAATAAAAACCTTTACTCTTATGGCCTGTTTACCAACAGTAACCTTGCAAGAAACTGACCTGACACGTTAATGTTACAC
The DNA here is from genome assembly GCA_032209605.1 of Mactromeris polynyma. Classification (NCBI taxonomy): domain Eukaryota; kingdom Metazoa; phylum Mollusca; class Bivalvia; order Venerida; family Mactridae; genus Mactromeris; species Mactromeris polynyma. Next base: position 8,092,685 of record JASFXZ010000014.1, read on the forward strand.
GAAAAAATTGTCAAATTATGCAATAATGAAATCGTCGCGCACGACAGGACACACCGCATCTAGCCGCATCATGGACATGCGCGTGTTACAACGGATTGCGTTCGGATGCGTTTTAACGTGTAATCGTCTTAATTGGGCACGTGTACACACTCGCAGGTTCCGGGTAGTTACCTACATGAACCTGTTGTCTTCTAGTATTCTACACAACAGGACACCCATACACTGTATATATAGACAAACGGAGGTTCCGGGTAGTTACCTACATGAACCTGTTGTCCTCTAGTATTCTACACAACAGGTCACCCATACACTGTATAGATAGACAGACGGAGGTTCCGGGTAGTCACCTACATGAACCCGTTCTCTTCTAGTATTCTACACAACAGGTCACCCATACACTGTACATACAGACAGACGGAGGTTCCGGGTAGTCACCTACATGAACCCGCTGTCCTCTAGTATTCTACACAACAGGACACCCATACACTGTACATACAGACAGACGGAGGTTCCGAGTAGTCACCTTCATGAACCCGTTGTCCTCTAGTATTCTACACCACAGTTCACCCATACACTGTATAGATAGACTGACAGACAGGCTGGGCTGTCACCTACATGAACCCGTTGTCCTCCAGTATTCTACACAACAGGTCACCCATACCTGCTAGAAATCGTTAATTGGTCACCACCTTAGAGATAATGTTGTCGTTCACACATATGACACCAGGTATCACCAGAATGTTTAATTGGCAGGTGTCAGTCTTTAATTTTACATAAACAATCTAAAACTTATAAAATGAATATCAATAAGTTATGCAGGTTATTTGTCTAAATAATTGCAACATCTGCACTACAATACTAATACATAATTATGTAGTATTAATCTAATAAGTTTCACTTTAAAGTATAAAATTCATCAATACCATCGCAAACTTTTATTTATTGTAATCAAGTTTTACTGTTATTAAAACTTGTTTGTCTAAACAATTGCATTAGGCCACGCCAAATTGGAATTTTGTTAAGCATCAACTTAAGTTCGCTAAACCTAAGCTACCTATTCAAAAAAACACAAACCTATAACGAACAAACAAATATCCTCAGATGATACGTGATGCATAATTTTAGATATTTTAATGAAAGAAACATCATAAAAACAAAACAAAATGGTTTGTTTCAAAACTATATCTATACATGAATAAATCTAATTTAAAACTGACTCGTTTACACACAAATTGACTAGTTTCCGCACAATAATCACGTCGTTGTTGGATCTCAACTAAAATTGCCGTTGTCGAATCATAGACATCGAAAATATTTGAGAATTTTTAGCTAAGAAAAAGCATGTTTTTTTTGGTTTTTTTTGGCTCGTGGAGTGCAAAACCTAGGCGCACACGGACGCTTAACAAAATTCCAATTTGGCATGGCCTTATTTATAGAATTATTTTCACTTTTAAGTATAAGTTAAAACAATAGCATCCAAAAAATTATACATGTACTCATTGTATTTTATGGTATCTTCCAGCATGGGGTCTTATCTCTTATCAGATTAATCAGTTGTAAAACAGATAAGACTGGTCATTTTGATCACGGCAGACAACCTGAAGTTTAATGGATGACTTGTCTCCCTTGTCAACTGTAATGAAAGTTGGACATGTATAGAATATTCTAGAAATACATTCTAGATAAGGCCACACCAAATTGATCAGTAGTTCCTCGGATTTATTAAAGAAAATGATGGGGCGAGCGAGCAAAATATTTTTTTATATTTTTTTTTTACTTCTCAAAATTCTCGAAGTATTTTTTACAATTTTATTTTTCTTATATTTCTCAAAATTTCACTGACGGCGCTTTTTTTCCAATTCTATCCTTTTTTAATGAGTAGCAAATACAAAAATATTGAGCAGTGCTGGTTGCAAACTTAAAACTAGACATCAGTCAATCACATAAGCTCGCATTAAGCACCTTGTGCGTAGGTGAGCTACCCACTTCGACTTGAATGTTACCATGAGATGCACAACTAGTTTATGTTAATGGGTCATATATAATTCTCCTTAAAATGCTTGGTGGATATGCTTAAGATGTCTTACACATTTACACTTCTGATTGCTATGTTTGCCAAGTTACATGTCCTTGAAAACTGTCTTAAACTAAATAGGTAATATCTGTCACATGGACTGACACGACGGGGTGATTCTGAACAAGATGAAAACAGTATTCGTAAGTCTTCTTATGGCATTTCAAGTTTAAAATTATAATGTTCAAAAGCACCATGTCAGTCTTGGCTGAACAGTTTCATCTGATTTCCTCTGTTTTGGACAAAATAATGGTTATATTGTAACGTCTCAGTAAGGGGGGCTTACCATTTTGTTTTCTAATTTCTAGTTGTGACTGTGAGGCTATTCTTCCATGCTATCCTAGATAAATGCAATTTTCCAATCGAGATGTTTATCACGAAGCATCGAATCGTACACATATGTGTTGATCAGAATTACAGACTGACCAAACACATATTATACAGCTCCATGCTCGCTTTAATTCGTTTACATTTTCTATTGTCATCTGTTTTCGCGACTGTATGAATTTTCCAGTATTTGTACAATTGTCCACGCTTGTCAAAAGTACTTCATGTTGCACAAGTATCCCTAACCTTTAAATGTCTGTGTAGCGGTTCTATCAACCTTTATTTAGCCTAAGTTTGGATGCATTTAATATAAATTTCCATCATATCGTCAGTCATCCTTGCAGGCAATCTCCTACGCGTTGATCTCCCCTTATAGTTAACTACGGTTGCTAGGCATATATTTAATATCTTTGTTGTCTATTAGGATGTACAAATGTGATTTTAATGTCAGATTATATCAACGAGGTTAACTTTGGGCCAGTTTAGAGGCGCTAACTGTCCGTAATATTTTCACGACACCCTGATAAACAGGCCGTGTATGAAATGCATAGCGATTGGTTTATTAAAGTTTTAAGCCAATGAAAAGATGTGTTACGAACGACATTCAAGAACGACTACTCTTGATAGCTTTAAATATGGACAGACGATTTTCGGAAATCGTGGGATCCTTCCGAAAGCTTGAGCTTGTAACGGTAGCATTTGTAGCGATAGGTAATTAAATGAATGAAAGTACCTTAAAATACGAAAAGTAGCCTTTATTAGCGCCAAATTTTTCACGCCCAGCAAATAATAAAATTTGATTTTTGACGGACGTGCGGGTAAATTTTTATTTTATTTTCTACTCTTGCATTTTAAAGGAGCGGTAAATCCGACGAACTATAAATCAATTTGTTGTGGCCTAATGTTCACCAAGTTGTCGCGAGAGATTACGCAATATCTATTAACCCTTTACTCCATGATCACTCGTTTTCACGCCCTAATACCATCTCCATGATCACTCGATTTCACGCCCTAATACCATCTCCATGATCACGCGTTTTCACTCACTTGTTTTTAAACCACTATAAATCCATTTTTTTCGTAAAATTCGGACATTCTAATTTATTCTTTGAAAAGATCGATCTTTCCTTAAGCTAATGCATTTTAAAAAAAATTGGGTTACTATATAAAGTTTTTGCATAAACTGCATTTATAACATCACAGGTAGCGATTTTACGCTGGACACGCGGAAGCGTATTTTCTTCACAAACTCACGGCAAGTTTACAATAAATTCTCGGATTTTTACAATAAGTACCATAACTTTAACTTACCCTAATGTAAAAAGCAATCTTGTAAGATATTAATTCCACCAAAAAAATATGGTTAATAATAAAAGTTAATCCAAAAACAGCGATCAAACAATCCCATGTAAAGAAATTTTCACAGAAAAAATACGTCATCATGACATTTTTTGTGTACACAAGTCGGCTATTTTCTGAAAATGCACCAGAACAAAATCAATATTAAAGTAGGTCAAATCCAGGTACCTATTGTCTGTGTTGCAATTCTTGTGACAACAATTTAATTTTCAACAAGAATAAACATCAAAGATGTTTGAAGTCGCTGACTAAGTCTTTGAAGTAAATATTTTTGGATGACAGTTGCAGCCATCTTGTGAATTACAAATTGAGATCCAAGATTGATATGACATAATCATTGCAATTATCAATGGGATTAATTATATCAAACAGGAAATAGCAATATGAATTAACACATGATAAAGATCTCCTGGAGTTTTATGACTCTTTATGTTTTTACAGCTGACACATGGGGCAATTTAGTGACCAGTAGGACTAATCTTCTGTCTAGGGCGTGGCTTATGAATTGCAAAACAATTAGCATCAACCAATCAGATTAAATGAACCATAAGAAATATATATTAATTAATGTCAATTATCATTAGCTGTGAGAATACTGTAGTCAATTTTAACATTTAGGACTTCTTGTTTTATTTACATGTTCCAACATATCCCATGTAACTGTAACTGTATAAGTAAATCTCCATTTGTGTTTGAACATAAATTTGGCTTGTATAAACTCATTTTATAACAAAATATAAATATTGACTAAAATGGTGACTGTTTGTTCATTTATAAATAATTATAATTGCTAATTAATATGTGCTGTTGGGATTATAAACCCAATTTCACCACAATTATTTTTAGAAATACACAAAGTGTATGTGTATCTCAAATAATAATTTTCTGTATCTTCTATTATTTTTAACCCACAATAATAAAATTTACATCATTATACAGAAAATTTAATTCCCTGAAACTTTTACACCCATGTAAAAGTGATTAAACCAATACTTTACACTGTTATTTCATGTTTAAGTATACAGGTGTCAATCACCAATTATTTTCCAATAACCTGTATGGAGATAGAGTAGGCTATGTGACCAGTGTCTTATCAGCATACAGTAGGTAAATGGGCTAGAGGTCTATGGAGTAAAGGGTTAATATCTATTTTAAAGCGAAATGAATTTACCAGTTTATGCCCCGCATCCTACAGCTATATAAGAGTATCAACTACACTAGGTTTATCATTCACAAACCGACATCTAGTAATACAGGTGATACTACGAATCTGAAAAATATTGGATATTACAAAAGTGTCAGAATAAACTGTAAGTATTTTGTTATGTTGTATTTAACAATTAATAGATTACAATTATTTTTGATAGTGCATGAAAATATTTTTATTGGATTATCACTTACTGTTTAATATGATAAAAAGTCATTGGTTTATTTTCAATATATATTTCACACACAGGTACTTAACAGTGATGTTACTTTACTTTCCGGCACTGTCGCCTTTGCCAAATTAATATTAAAATAGCATACAGCGAATATATCTCAATATGAACGTTAATATACAACCAACTAAGACACTGTTGATATTGTCAACAGTGATTAAATCGAGACAATCGGCATGATCATTAGTATAATTTATAGGATTGACTATATTCTACAAGGATATTACAAGTGTAGAGTGTCTCTAGCATACTGATATGTCGCATGGATATATTCTCAGGTTGAATTAGTCATATTATCGTCGCCTTTCTTCACAGACTCGCGGCAAATTGCATCATAACTATTTCATAACAAGTCGGTTATTTTCTGCTTCATTTTGGATATTTTCATTTAAGTTTAATTGTACTATAACTCAGTTAAGATAAGATACCCACTTTCCAATACATGTAAAGCAGCTTACGGTCATTATCATGCCTATTATCTTTAGGATTAGTATTAAATGTTTATGAAACATCGCTCAAAGTAGACAGTAGCGATAGCTCAATTGGTAGCGCTTCTGACTAGTAACTTCGACCAATAGATAGGGTGCGAGTTCGAGACACATTCCTGCCTTCCCCTTTTTTATGGACAATATGAATTTTATCCCTTACTCAGTGCTCGTCAATTACTTGTTGTTTGTCGGGTCTGTCTGTTTATTTTTTATATTTTTTTGGTTATTGTCTAATTGATTTGTCGTTAAATCAAACGTGTTTAATGATGGCTATAGCGTTGTCGCTAAAATGTTCATTTGAACCCCTTACGTTTTTCGAAGTAGCCATATCAACTTTGTTCCATACACTGTGAGTGTGTAGCGATAAATGTACATGTAAATGTACTGCACAATGATATTGTGCACTTTAAAAATCATGAAACCATGTCGTTATTATTGAATAGCTTATAAATACACAATCACGCTATACAATGTTTTAATTAATGATATTCGAGCGAACATTTATTAGTATAAGTCATGTAAGTACAACTGTAGATGCTAACGAAATATATAATATTGTAATGATAAAAACAACTACCTCCCGATGGTCTCGAACTCGGACCCAAAACTAAAAAGCTTAATTAGCATTGTAAGGACTCGCTACCATCTGGGCTATCACGGCTGTTAGTTTAACGAAATCAATATCACAATAAATAGTTTTGCTTGTTATTTGATTTACCTATTTTGATCAATAAAGGTGGTCAAACCATGTAAACATTGCATGACGTCACTCTCAACTTATTGTGGTATACTTAACTATGTAATACACTCCTATTATTTATTGTCTGTGTTACAAATATTGTGACATCATTTTAGTTCTGACCAAACATTAACATTCCTCAAAGATGTTTAAGAAAGTTATCAATTGATAATTCGATTAATAGTAATTACAGACAAGTATGTTAGGTAGATAAACATAAAAAGTATTTGATCTGACTTCGAATAGAGATTAACTGGTACTAACCGAAAGTGACAACAAACATGGTGGATAATTGTAAAAATGCAGTTGACAGTACGAGATTTATCTGAAATATTACAATACAGAAGTGACCTAGCATGTAATTATTACAGTAAATAGCTAATTTATATAAATATTGAGTTATTACTGGAGGATTATTTAGGATAGATTAATTGGAAAGAGGCCATGCCTCACAGTACATAATGATGAAATATAAACTTGTAACTAACAGCACGCTGTTATAGATGTAATCGTTACCTAATATAATATCATGTTCACATACCATGAATTTAACTGTTGAACTTAGTACTTCGATGCACAATAATTAATTTTGAAATGCTTAATAATCTGCTATAAAACAAACCGGACAATACGATCGAAGGAAAAAACATTTACTACACGAAGTGATATCGCTTACAAAAAAATAACACAAAGGTAAAATCTTTGAATTAAAACTGTGTGAAGATCTGGAATTCACATGCAACAGGTGAAGGATTAGTTAGAGTAAAAATGAATAGAATTACTGGATTCGTTGTTTACAACCCCACCCAATTGGTACCAATCTTATAATGCTAGGATACAATCCTTTCTAATTAGCCATAGTCGTCTCACTTACTCTTATCCTTTTATATTTTGCATAGATCTACGAAACATTAACAAGATGTCTACAGCACAGCCAGAAAGGAAGCAAGAGGAAGAACCAAACTTACCAGAAGCAGCACCGTTTGGGAAAACATCAGGTAAACTGTTTCAAAATTTAGTGTAGTAGAGAAACATTTCTAGAATTACCCCAAAGAATATAACAATGTGTTTGATATTCAATCTCTCATCAAGACAGTAGCTGCATACGGACATGTCTGAATTATAGACATATCAGGATGAGCTATAGCTGCAAGACTACTGTTTTCTGTTGAATTAAATGCAGATAAGATATTTACAACAGCTGATAATGTAAATACTAAGATATGACAACTGATGACCCTATCGACAGGATGTTTTCTTGCATAAGTTTAGAAATAAGTCCACTCGATTAGCTCAGTCGGTAAAGCGCTTGACTGGTAATCTAGAGGTTGTGGATTCAAAACCCCGGCAAATGTTCTTCCATGAAAATTTGACTGAAGATAATGCAACCTTAAGTCATTTGACCTCCACCTCTAAATTGATGTTGAGAAGTTGTCAATTTCTTGTGGAGGAGCAGGTTTAAGTACTGGTTGATAGTTGTATCTGGTATATGTGCAGATTTACTAGTTCTGCTAATCTTAACATTTATATTTGTAATACTGACACACTTTCTTGTGATTGGTGTCTATGTGATTTATTACAATGACTGTTTTATATTTGACCTGTTATTAATTATAACAACTTTTTACAAAAATATAGTTGTCTGCTCTGTGACTCAAACACCTGTTAGAGAGACGTCCAGTCTGGTTCCTCTACCACCAGGTCAGTTGCTTTATATTTTAGTTTGAATTTTAGAATATACTACATTTTAATATGTAAACATCACTAATGGTTACTTTTCCATTATTCTGGAATATGATGTACAATGTCTTTCTGGTCTATCATATGACTATATTTATGGTAGACAGGTTGTCTCTTCGGCATACAGCTGAAATTGGTATTATAAAAAACATTCAAGCTATATGAAGTTTTCCTCAAATTTTAATTTCTTTTAGTATATTGCCAATAACTTGCTTTTAGCATGTACCAAAAGGACATCATACAATGTTTTAGGGTGTTTATTTACAGTGAAGGATTATGAAACTAAACAACATGTTCAAGTAGTGGCAGAAGAGGCTCCTCCTTTCAATTGCTCCAAAGCTGTGCATGCTTTTAGTTCTACAGATTGTGAAAATGCTATGGCCAACAAAATGGAGTGTATGTCTCCTTCACAAAGTAACTTTTAATATCTTCTATTTGCTCCATATTGCTTGACATTTATGATATGTGATCTTCTCTTAAGTCCTTCATGCTTATGCCTTATTCCAATTTTTTAAATATGCCTACTGAAAGCTTTAACAGAAAATTTAATTATTAATATTTCAGTTATTTCCTAATGTGATTAAAAGCTTAATTTGTCACTTCCTACTATGTAATTAATGAAATTTCATTACCTGGAATATGCCGCATATTTTTAATAAAGTAGCGACATTTCTGTTTAATTGGTTTTATCCTTATTTTCTTATGTTGAAACATTCCTTCATTAGCCAGTGGCTAATATAGTAATGAATTGATGACATGAATGTAAGGTTCTATGTTGCAAGTCAAAGTAAAGGATAGTTGTTAATAGTTAGATTGTGACAATGGATTAAAATAAATAGACAATAGTTTGGCCCATGACACAAGTTATAAATAAATATTTCAATGTTTACAGTTCTGGATGAGATTTTGAAAAAAACGCCAACAGGCAGAAAGGTGTGCCAGATTGGGCCAAATGTCATAACAGACAGCAGCATCCATGACCTGAACAGTAAATTGTCTGATGAGGTAATGAGGTATTTGTTTAATAAATACACTGGTTTTGTTGATCGCCACATTAACATAATCAATGGACAGAGATTATTTCCCTTCCAAAGCTAATGAAATTACCATTTAAGTATGACAAACAGAGGCATTGAATGACCCTGACTGTTCAAAAGACTCAAAATGAACATGTTTTTCATTTGTATTTTATGGCCCCCACCATTCGAAAAAATGTTGAAGGAGTTAACCCTGTCTGTACGTCCTTCCGTCTGTCTGTATATCCATCTTTCCATGCAAAAATTGGTTACTGAAAATAACCTGAAAGGAAGAGTGGATTCAATTCATATCGGCAAGTATGTATATGATAAAACAATACAGGTCAAATTTGATACCGGTTATTTTTCAAAAATTTGCAGGAGTTATGGCCCTTTTTTACCTAAAAATTTGCTTTCCAATCACTTTTTCTAACTTACAAACAAAGTAATTGCATTCAACTGAAAAGACCATAGCAGGGGCATCCACGTTCTGTAGGCGCAGTTTGTTTCAGTATAACTTGGCCCCCTCATCTGTACAGACACAGAGACAGCCTGCCCCAATGGTTCCTCCACCTGCACCAAAAACATCCAATCAACCAAAAAAACCTGTTATTCCAGAAAAGCCCAAATCCATTCCTCCAAAAACCAAATCACCAGCCCCTCCTACTACCAAGAAACCAAAATCCACTCCATCTAAGGCCACATCGCCTGCCCCTACTACTACCAAACCTAAGGTGAAATCTGCACCAGTAAACAAAAATAACAACAAACCCACTTCCCAACCTCCTAAAGAAAAACCTGCAGGTCACAAACCTTCACCACCATCACCCACACCAAAACCATGTAAAAAACCATGTAAAACAAAAAATTATGAAACCCCCCTCAACAACAAGTTTGAATGTCTTAGTGACATGGAGGATGACAGTGATGGAATCTCTGTCTTAGGGGGTGAGAGCATGCTCTCTGATGAAGAAACTTAGTCTTTTATTTTATTTTTAACTTATTTTTAATAAATCTGGACTGTATTCCATGAAATACGCCTTTCACAGTACATTTTTTCTTGTTGGCTGTGTTGAACTTCAACCAGTCCGCTAACTATTTAACATTTACAAGTATATCACGTTACCTTCTTTAGTTTCACATAATTTCACATTTCTTGCGCGCTAAATGACCAAAGCTGTCGATGCGCCATAAAACAACATGATAATAATAATAATTCAGTATAACTTGAATTTCAGGTGATTGACGCCTTTCTGCACATGTACATGATGCCAAAGAAGAATGTCCATCATATTGTTTCAGTTATTATGACTGCCATTTTTCAGGGTAATTTTGAGTTTTCCGGATACTTAAACGAGGTAAAATTTGAAAGTCACATACATCAAGTGTTTACTGTTCTCTAAAAACATTATTATAATGCACTTTATTGTATATTTGAACTATTTCAATCTCAAGTATCCACATTTTCTTTGTCTAGTATGGATATGATTGACAAGTGTGATTCTTGGATTATGCCAGTAGTTCTTCAAAATTACTCTCTTGTAACTCCCGGTACATTCTTGTTAAGTAATATCTAACACCATTTGTAAATAATATTCAAAAGTTTAACTGCCATCGACATTGATCTCAAATTTATTAAAAATGTTATCTTTTAAGAATCGGAAAATACTTTCACTTACAAAATGGCCGTGCTATTTTGTGATGAGCAGTAGTTGACTAATGAATTTTGCATTCTTTAACTATTTTAAGTTCATGTCTCATTGACTGTCACAGTTAAAAAGTACTATGCAGCTGCTTACAAATGCTAAGGTGTATCTTTCATGAACTTTGGAAATGTTGAATGTTTGAAATATTGCAGATTCAGTTACATCAGTATGATGAATTGATTGGTGCCGTAAATGAAGATCAGAATCACTGGGTTCTTATTGTAAGTACTTGACTATTTTTGGTGAACATATAACTGAGGCAGTTCTGTTAAATATGTTTATTCACTAGTGTATATACTAATCAACTAACCACAAGTAACTCATTCCCAGACTCACAGTGCAGTGCAGTAGAGCATACATGCTTGTAATATGATACACCAGTTATATTCCTTGGTTAATCCTTTATAAACATTGCCCCATATCATTTTGCCCAACATCATTGTCTTACAACGATTGTATTATATGAATATCATTGTGGTAAATCGACTGTAGGAACATTGTATGTGTTGACCACTTCAGTATCCTTATGTAGCTGAGGTATTATGATATTTACTTCTTGAAAATGTGAATACTACTTTTCATAACCATATTAATTGGTTTGGTACACATTTCATTCCATTTCTAATCATTCAACATGGGTTTTTTTTCCAGATCATTGTTCCAAATGCTCAATGTTTAGTTTACATGAACCCTCTTGGGGAGAGTCAGTCAAAATGTGCTGTGTACCTAAATAGATGGAAGTAAGTAAACATGCCATTGCAAAAACTATTCAGTTCTGCACTTTAATGTTCAAGTGACGCCATCAGTATAACCTTTGGTTATTTTCAGATGTTATTAGGTACTGTATGAAGTCACTATACACATGGAAGAGTTGAGTGTATGTGATTTTGATGTAACATTGATTGCTGTGTAATTTTTTCTTTTACACTACTGTACCACAAAATATCAAGGTGTTGGTGCCAGATATCTCCATAGAAATTTATTAAGGAGCTAGTAGATTCTGGCACTAACCCCTCGATATGTGAATGCATCACATATGTTTAACAGTAGAAAATACATATGGTTGGCTTTGTCATTTGTGTATCTGTACAGAGATATTTGCACTAAAAATAAGTCTTGATAAACATAATACATGTATTGTCGAAAAAATTTAAATAAATATTTCTTGACTTAATCTATTTTTCCTTCTGTATTCATAGTGCGTTTCTGCGTGCCAGACGGGACAGAGATATAGATAAAGATATTACAACTGATGAATGGGAAGTCCACACTGTTTCTCACGACAAGCAGAGTGATGGCATATCCTGTGGGGTATATGTGATAAAGGTATTTCGTCTTCATTAGTACAACCTGATTTCCCAGTGGATCTTTAAGAAATTTATATATATTGAAACAACATCGGATAAAGAAACATAAGATAATTAACTCATTGATACCAAATAAAGCACCCGAACATTGATACCAAATAAAGCACCCAAACTTGATACCAAATAAAGCACCCGAACTTGATACCAAATAAAGCACCCAAACATTGATACCAAATAAAGCACCCAAACTTGATACCAAATAAAGCACCCGAACTTGATACCAAATAAAGCACCCAAACTTGATACCAAATAAAGCACCCAAACTTGATACCAAATAAAGCACCCAAACTTGATACCAAATAAAGCACCCGAACTTGATACCAAATAAAGCACCCAAACTTGATACCAAATAAAGCACCCGAACTTGATACCAAATAAAGCACCCGAACTTGATACCAAATAAAGCACCCGAACATTGATACCAAATAAAGCACCCAAACTTGATACCAAATAAAGCACCCGAACTTGATACCAAATAAAGCACCCAAACTTGATACCAAATAAAGCACCCAAACTTGATACCAAATAAAGCACCCGAACTTGATACCAAATAAAGCACCCGAACTTGATACCAAATAAAGCACCCGAACTTGATACCAAATAAAGCACCCGAACTTGATACCAAATAAAGCACCCAAACTTGATACCAAATAAAGCACCCAAACTTGATACCAAATAAAGCACCCAAACTTGATACCAAATAAAGCACCCAAACTTGATACCAAATAAAGCACCCAAACTTGATACCAAATAAAGCACCCAAACTTACCAAATAAAGCACCCGAACTTGATACCAAATAAAGCACCCGAACTTGATACCAAATAAAGCACCCGAACTTGATACCAAATAAAGCACCCGAACATTGATACCAAATAAAGCACCCGAACATTGATACCAAATAAAACACCCAAACTTGATACCAAATAAAGCACCCGAACATTGATACCAAATAAAGCACCCGAACATTGATACCAAATAAAACACCCAAACTTGATACCAAATAAAGCACCCGAACATTGATACCAAATAAAGCACCCAAACTTGATACCAAATAAAGCACCCGAACTTGATACCAAATAAAGCACCCAAACTTGATACCAAATAAAGCACCCGAACATTGATACCAAATAAAGCACCCGAACATTGATACCAAATAAAGCACCCGAACATTGATACCAAATAAAGCACCCGAACATTGATACCAAATAAAGCACCCGAACATTGATACCAAATAAAGCACCCGAACATTGATACCAAATAAAGCACCCGAACATTGATACCAAATAAAGCACCCAAACTTGATACCAAATAAAGCACCCGAACATTGATACCAAATAAAGCACCTGAACATTACCACTTTTGTTACTTTGTAATTTTGCTTTGTGTTTAACATCTTCTGTTAAATGCAATTTGGATAAGAATTCTCTGCTGTTTAATTATTTAGAAATGTAATGGAGTACTTTTTATTTGTCAGTTTGCCAGGCAATACTTAAGTGGTGAGGCAATGGGCAAACGTTGGACGCAGGAAGACATAGAAAAGGAGAGGCTGCGCCTACAATTAGAACTGATATCTGTTGGAGTGAAAGCTGAGGTAGTATTATCTCTTACATAACATGACTAAATGTAGGGACACAAAAACATAAATAACAATACCAATAAATGTTATTTTTAACAAATTTAGTAATTGATGATAAGTAATGCCTTAATTTTGGGGATCAACATTTTTTAGCAATAAAAATAACTCCTTAACATCTTGTGATCCAATCCAACATGGATAAAAATTGTATGTCACAAAATATTTAACTGAAATTATCAGTATTACTGATTGAAATCTGAATATCCAGAAATAAGAATAGTCAGAAAAGCATATTTCAGATGAGAATTTCACAATAATTGTACTCTATTTCAGCCCTCTATGATGAGGAAACTGAGATCTCCAAAGCCAAAGGTAGGTTAACTAAAACATTCATCATTAATCTTAACAGAGCTGTAACATTTCATTCTAGGGTGTGAATATGAATGATAATCCAGACCATGTGTGAAACAATTAAATAAAAATAATATTTGAAAAATTGAAGAGCTGAGTATTACTCTCTATATTATGTATATTATCTAGATGAACACAATATAAACAGTATCAACTTTTTCAGAGAAAAATACCATCATCTGTGAATGTGAAGAGAAAGAAATTTGATGGAATTCGCTGTTGTATATTATGATATGAAGATTTGCAGTGGTTTTTCCGCCAACTATTTGCACACCCCTTGTACATATAAATATATTAGTGCTATTAATTGCATCACAGGTGTGTGTGAGTGTTCTTATTTACATATGCTCAATTATACTACCAGAAATCATTTTTATTCTTGTGATTTCATAAGGTTTCAATGATAAACCAAGATTCTTAATTGGGTGCACAGCTCAGTACATTATTCAATGAGTTAATATTTACTATAAAATCCATTGTATTTTTAAATGTTAAATCACAATTATGCAATTCATAATAAATTTTAACTTTAGGTAGGTTCATTGTTCAACTTATCAGTTTATATTCAACTGGAATGTATGGTGGCAACTTTCTGCCACCAGTTAACTACTTAATTAACTAGATAATTATCTGGTTAACTAGATAAGTATCGTGATAAATTTTCATACTAAATGAATATCTTAACTGCCACCACTTACCCACAAATCATTTTTAGAAAAGTGTTAAGTAGTTAACACGAGAAATATGTAGTTAACTATCTATATAACAACGCGCTTAACTAATTAATTATCTCGTTGACTAAATATCCAGTTACTTAACTCGTTAACCACTTGATGAACTAGAATATTATATAGTTAACTAGATACTTATCACAGTCACCTTCCTATATTGTTATCTGAACAAAAAGTACGACCACGTTGTTGACTTTAGCTGACTTTGTGATTTTGGAACATTGCTTGTGAATAGTGAAACGTCTTGGTGACGCTCAGAACAGAACGCCACACACTAAAAACCTGTTCATAATATTCTCATTAAAAAGCTTACCAGTTTTAATGTGGTCTTGGAATTACATTTATTTTGAAGTTCTGTTTTCAAGATTCACTTACAATGCTTCTGTAATACGGGTCCTGATTTATTTATAGCTACTAATACATTATATGGGATGTTCTCTCTAAAAATGAACAGATAATATTGTGAATATCAATACCAGGTCTACTTTTAAGGAGTGTCATAAAACACCTTTTTTTAAACACTCCACATTAATATTTTTGACTTCACTGATTCTAATTAGGAAAACCTATATTTGCACATCATTCTATTATCCATTTTGGTTGAGTTTTTCAATTGTCATACCAGACATTTGTTTTATAGCTTCGTGTTCTTAGTGTGCATAATTTATATAATTATCTGAATGTAATATGTTTGACTACGATTGTATGTTGTGAACTGCAATAATCTGTGATATTTAAATGTCTTTCTTTGTATACAAATGTATAATATTGTGATAATGGTATTAGTAAAGTTGCAATTTGTGCTATAATTTTTTTTTATTGTGAAACTTTTAAATTTCTGTGATATTAGCGATAGAAATAGCCGTATATTCTTGTTTGTGCTATCCTAGGTGTTAGTGTGTATGTCATGAATATTAAATGCACATGACTTTTTTTTTTTTGTTACAATTATTATTTTAATACTGATATAATTATAATGTTTCAATTATCCATGTTCTCCTTTGCCGAGATAAATATTATTATTACTACAGCATGCACATTATAACTTCAATCATTCTATTTTGTGAAACTATACAATAATGCTGTATTGATATCATGTAGATCAAATTTGTGTTATACATATAATTATTAGTATTATTTAATAAAATAAGTTGAATAAACTGCTTTAGTAAGATACATTGGTAGAACTGACCAATGGCTATTTGTTTATGCAACAAATTCTCCAATGAAGATTTGTTTGACCGGGTATCGGCGTTAACTGGTGAAAAGTAAATCAGTTCTAGCTTGCACCCGGAGCAATAAACGTCATTCAAGTTAAAAAACAAAACAATTATCAATTTTATTTCGTTGATATCAGTACGGCAAGATAAAAAATGAATTAATCTTAGATATGCAAACTGTTAGATAAACTCGCTATTATTATAATTTTAAAGGATGTTTAATATGAAATTTACCAAAGTCAACGGTAATCTTTCAATTTGGGAAATATGTTGATTCTGTTTTTAACAATGACACAAATTGAAAGATGCAGGTACAGTTTTCCAGAGCTTTTTACATTCAAAAATGAAATTTCATCTCTGGTTTTTAATCTGACCTGATATACATTACAGAGACATTGGTTTAATATCTCCCCAGCTGGAGGGGGGCTAGAATTCACCAGCTGTCGCACTACAGAGGGGTACGACCCCCCCACTGTGCCTACCCGTTTGCTGTGGGCTGCTACCCGTGTCGCCTGATGAGAGGATCCTGGTAGTTGAGCGGGTTCTGAGTTGGCAATCTATACTTGGTTCTCTCAATACACTGCTTTGGCCTTAAGTTGGGCTAAACGGGAGGTCTGGAAGGCCCGTCCAGATCAATCGGCTAGTCATGCCAAGCCCCACGATATATTGTACCCCCATGTCAATTTATATTTGTTTAATTTATAAATACATACATTATCTCGTTGACGACTTTCACGATTTACCTTTTTACTTATCTGTATCTTGGAAGGCGGTGGCCCATGGGCCAATCGGATACTTGTTTGGCCTTTAACTGACATTCGAAATTTTCCAAAGTTTGTTTTAAGCTTGTAAAATGTTCTGAGGGAACTCATTTGTCCAGTTTAACCCTTTTATCACGAGTATATCATTGATGTATCCCTGTCATGACCAGTGTTGGATGTCCCCTGGTCATGTCCCCTTGTTGGACTCTGTGGCGGGTGGGGAGCATCAATGATGAACTAATTCAATCAGCATGGCAACCCCAAAAAAAGCCAAGCGAACACTCTCAGAGTCTGACTCTGAGACAGACATATCACACATGACCCCCCAAAATTTCTCTCGTTTCATTGTTATAAAATCTTCAGATTCAGAGAAACCAATTACCAAACTTTCCCCCTTTGTCATACAGAAGACTTTGCAATCCATTCTCGGAACGCCAAGGTCCGTGAAGAAATTGAAAGATGAAACGTTGCTGGTGGAATGTTCCACCATGCAACAAACAAAAAACCTTTTAGGTCACAAACAATTCTTTGGGTTGGGGGTCGTTATAAAACCCCACCCATCACTAAATTCTTCCAAAGGTATTATTCGTTGTAGGGATCTCGCATGTTGCGAGTCCCTCGACGAAATAAAAACTAATCTCCAGGGGCAGGCTGTCTCTGAAGTCAAACGTATCTCAATTAAGAGAGACGGTAAGATTATCCAAACAAACACTTACATACTAACATTCTCAACATCTGTACTTCCATCCAGCTTAAAAATTGGGTATGAATGCGTTCCGGTCTCTGTGTATGTGCCAAACCCTCTGCGCTGTTACAGGTGTCAGAGGTTTGGCCATCACGAGACCAGATGCACAAATATTCAAGTTTGTGCAGTCTGTGCACATGAGGGGCCAGACCATGATTCTAAAGTCTGTCATGAGAAACCCCTCTGTGTAAATTGCAAGGGTTCCCACCCTGTTTTTTCAAAACATTGTCAGTCGTGGAAGACTGAGAAAGACATTTTAGAAATTAAATATAACCAGGGTGTTTCTTTTGTAGAGGCAAGGAGGGTTGTACAGAACCGCCAGAGGGACCAGACACAGGCTAGCAGTAATGCTAGCTATGCCAACAAAGCCGCCCCTTTGGCGAACATCCCTCCTTGTCACTCTTGTAGTGATCTTATCAAAATTTTAATAGAAAAGTATCCTCAGATTGCAGAGGACCTTAAAGGTCTGGCCCCCTCATCTGTGCAGACACAGAGACAGCCTGCCCCAAAGGTTCCTCCCCCTGCACCAAAAACATCCAATCAGCCAAAAAAACCTGTTATACCCGAAAAACCAAAATCCATTCCTCCAAAAACCAAATCACCAGCCCCTCCTACTACCAAGAAACCAATACCCACTCCAACTAAGGCCACATCGCCTGCCCCTACTACTACCAAACCTAAGGTGAAATCTGCACCAGCAAACCAGCAAAATAACAGCAAACCCACTTCCCAACCTCCTAAAGAAAAACCTGCAGGTCACAAACCTTCACCACCATCACCCACACCAAAGCCATGTAAAAAACCATGTAAAACAAAAAGTTATGAAACCCCCCTCAACAACAAGTTTGAATGTCCTAGTGACATGGAGGATGACAGTGATGGAATCTCTGTCTCAGGGGATGAGAGCATGCTCTCTGATGAAGAAACTTAGTTTTTTATTTTATTTTTAACTTATTTTTTAATAAATCTGGAAATACGCCTTTCACAGTACATTTTTTCTCATTGGCTGTGTTGACCTTCAACCAGTCCGCTAACTAGTTAACATTTACAAGTATATCACGTTACCTTTTTTAGTTTCACATAATTTCACATTTCTTGCGCGCTAAATGACCAAAGCTGTCAATGCGCCATAAAACCACATGATAATAATTAAATTTTTTAGTCTCATTGAGACTATACAAGTTGGAAAATTCATAAGCTACATCATAGAGATTGGCTTTTACAACAAGCTATGATATTTATAATCTAAAATCTCATATTATACTATATTTACCCCAATTTAACATAAACAAGTATATCACGTACCTTTTTTAGTTTCACATATTTTTTACATTTCTTGCGCGCTAAATGACCAAAGCTGTCGATGCGCCATAAAACAACATAATAATAATAATAATAATTGGTTTAATATATGTTAATATGTATCAAACTGCTTTATTATTTAATAAACGACCTCTCATAGCCAAGGTGCATCGCTACAAGGCGAAAATGATATATATTGCGTATTAGTTATTCGTACCATAGGGTAGACGACAAAATATTTGCCAGTCAAATACCCTAAATACTTTCAAACATCCTACCTCACATGGTTTTACTCTGGTGGGTCACATAGTGTTACATTGTAAATAGTGTCATGTCTATTGTTATATATTTATGTATAATCTCATACATTGTTGTTGTTTCTTCAGGTAAAATTTTAATTGTTTGTGTATCTTTTATGACCTGCCTATTATAATGGTTTATGTAGCATTATGTTGTAAACATGTATATTTCATAGAGGCTCACAGGGAAGACTGTGTGCCCAAACTATGTTGTCTCTTTAAATAAAGTTGTTATTTTTATTATCATTATTATTACACCTTCCTTTTGATTTCCTGTGGTAGGGAGAATAATAATCTTTCACTGACTTCTGGTGCGGATAGAAATATCTGGCTCAAGGGTCACTGGTTTCTGGTGGGATAGAAATATCTGCCTCAAGGGTCACTGACTTCTGGTGCAGATAGAAATATCTGGCTCAAGGGTCACTGGTTTCTGGTGGGATAGAAATATCTGGCTCAAGGGTCATTGGCTTCTGGTGCGGATAGAAATATCTGGCTCAAGGGTGACTGGCTTCTGGTGCAGATAGAAATATCTGGCTCAAGGGTCACTGACTTCTGGTGCGGATAGAAATATCTGGCTCAAGGGTCATTGGCTTCTGGTGGGATAGAAATATCTGGCACAAGAGTCACTGACTTCTGGTGCGGATAGAAATATCTGACTCAAGGGTCACTGGTTTCTGGTGGGATAGAAATATCTGGCTCAAGGGTCACTGGTTTCTGGTGGGATAGAAATATCTGCCTCAAGGGTAACTGACTTCTGGTGCGGATAGAAATATCTGGCTCAAGGGTCACTGGCTTCTGGTGCGGATAGAAATATCTGGCTCAAGGGTCATTGGCTTCTGGTGCGGATAGAAATATCTGGCTACAGGGTGACTGGCTTCTGGTGCGGATAGAAATATCTGGCTCAAGGGTCACTGACTTCTGGTGCAGATAGAAATATCTGGCTCAAGGGTGACTGGCTTCTGGTGCAGCTAGAAATATCTGGCTCAAGGGTGACTGGTTTCTGATGCAGATAGAAATATCTGGCTCAAGGGTGACTGGCTTCTGGTGCAGATAGAAATATCTGGCTCAAGGGTGACTGGTTTCTGATGCGGATAGAAATATGGCTCATGGGTGACTGACTTCTGGTGCAGATAGAAATATCTGGCTCAAGGGCTGAAAGGAACTTTTGTAATGCCCCCCCGCATCCCCGGATGAAATCTGTGTCTGACCTGATGGTTGAAGCGCAGTAACCATTATTTGAGTGTGTTCCATAAAATTGTGCCTGTGTGTTACGTTCGGACATTGCTTACTTGAGGTCCCGATGTATCTTCTTAGGCACACTGAATAATGGGCTATTCGAAACCTTGTATTATTCAAAATAAATTTTCAGACTCAATTGTACGAGGTCTGACAGTATTTTCCTGCTGACTATCTACAGTCATACCAGGTTGTTGTTGCCATGGAGCCGACATTGTCATGCCACAGTTTGATAAAACGCAGCAGTCACGTAACATGATACCGAATGTAGTTACATTTACCAGACCATGGATTATAACATGATACCGAATGTAGTTACATTTAACAGAGACCATGGTTTAGAACATGTACAGATACTTGCACTTAGCACTCAAATTTCAAATCACACAGTCTACTCAAGAGTATGATAGTGATTCAGGTCACGTGTGAACAAGTATATGTGAAATGAGTGTTGAATATTCTTTGTGACTCAGCACTCAAATCACACAATCTACTCATGAGTCAGACAGTGATTCAAGTTAAGTGTGAACAAGTATATGTTAAATGAGTATTGAATATTCTTTGTGACTCAGCACTCAAATCACACAATCTACTCATGAGTCAGACAGTGATTCAAGTTAAGTGTGAACAAGTATATGTTAAATGAGTATTGAATATTCTTTGTGACTCAGCACTCTTATCACAAATATACTCATGAGTCAGACACTGATTCAAGTTAAGTGTGAACAAGTATATGTTAAATGAGTATTGAATATTCTTTGTGACTCAGCACTCTAATCACAAAATCTACTCATGAGTCAGACACTGATTCAAGTTAAGTGTGAACAAGTATATGTTAAATGAGTATTGAATATTCTTTGTGACTCAGCACTCTTATCACAAAATCTACTCATGAGTCAGACACTGATTCAAGTTAAGTGTGAACAAGTATATGTTAAATGAGTATTGAATATTCTTTGTGACTCAGCACTCTAATCACAAAATCTACTCATGAGTCAGACACTGATTCAAGTTAAGTGTGAACAAGTATATGTTAAATGAGTATTGAATATTCTTTGTGACTCAGCACTCTAATCACAAAATCTACTCATGAGTCAGACACTGATTCAAGTTAAGTGTGAACAAGTATATGTTAAATGAGTATTGAATATTCTTTGTGACCCAGCACTCTAATCACAAAATCTACTCATGAGTCAGACACTGATTCAAGTTAAGTGTGAACATGTATCATGTGAAATGAGTATTGAATATTCTTTGTGACCCAGCACTCTAATCACAAAATCTACTCATGAGTCAGACACTGATTCAAGTTAAGTGTGAACAAGTATATGTTAAATGAGTATTGAATATTCTTTGTGACCCAGCACTCTAATCACAAATATACTCATGAGTCAGACACTGATTCAAGTTAAGTGTGAACATGTATATGTTAAATGAGTATTGAATATTCTTTGTGACCCATTTTCTAAGAGATTTGAGTGTAACATGAGGGGAACAGGGAGTAAGTATTGAGCTGAATTGTGAAGGCGTTTAACACTAAAGTTCACACCCTCCTGAGAGCACAGAAAAAAATGGAACAGCTGATCTACCATTCCAAGACACAATGTCGAAACTTTAGTAGTCATACAATAATGGACTTATTCAGAACTGATCCAGAGGTGGAGAAAGTTATGATGGGCCTGAGACCAAGTCAGACAATGATCTTTCAAGTAAAGGGTGACATGATTTACATGTAATAGTGCAGATCATGAGATGGAGCCTGGGAGTTGGTGCAGCAGGCAATCAAAATGGTTGTGTTAGTGCCCTCTGAGACCATCTCCATTATTCTGAACAACGAGTAGATTATTGCTATTATTCTGTATGATACAGGATCATTGATTTATAGACAGACTGAAGGAGATATTTGTTGTTGGTTTAATCTTAGCGTTTTGATTTTATTGTGTAATTGCTGTTTTATTCTTTTAATGAGTACAGGCGTTTATGCAGTATTGTCAAATTAAGTAATTAAGATAAACCAAGATGGACATAGGTAAAAAAGTAGTATTTTGTTAATAAATTGCAAAGATAGATGAATTAATAACAAGACTAGTGTTGAAATTAAAATTATCAAGTACAGTCAATCCACGTGTCTTATGCGGCCATATGCAGTAAACGTCATCTTTGAAAAATTCCCGACAATTTTCACTATATCTTTACGTTTTGTTAAGCGACTTGTTTAACGCAAGTTCTGGTCGTCACTAAAAGTTTTTTCAGTCATTTTTTTCCTTTCTTTAAAATACCGCTAATTCATAATAGACCGCAGATTAATTTATAAAGATTAAGTGTGTGTAATGTATGTTTTATAGAAGACATATTTCATAAGATCTGGTGAATATTTTTTTATTACAAAAAAAGAATAAAACTGTTTGTTTTGTACATTGTAATTTTAACATGTTGAAGCACATTTTAAGTACAAATGTATGTATAGTAGCAGACTAGAAAATATTGAAACCTGATATCTTATCTGGATCCAAGTTTGTATTAAGTCTGTTTCATTAAGAGACCACTTTTTGTCTGACCCTTTGGTGGTCTCTTAATACAAGATTGACTGTATCTAATATAACTTCTTTTAAATATTTAAAGAAATAATTATTCACATATTACTAAAAATGCAAATATATTATTTTTCAATGCATATTATGTGTTCTTTTTGTGCACATTGTTTTTTTAGCACACGAGAGCTAAAGTCGTGCTATTGTGATCGCCCTGTGTCCGTCATGTGTTATGAACAATATGTTTCAAACAACTTCTCCTAAACCTCTTGATGGATTTGTAGGAAGTTTGCGGTAACTTTGCAGGAAGATCACCGTAACTTTGCAGGAAGTTCGCAGTAGGCGGAGTCCTGTTATAGTTGCTGTGAACTTCCTGCAACAAAATTGTTTGCAGCAAATTTGCAGCAAACTTTTACTATGCAAATGAGGTTTGCTGCAAATTTGCTGCTAACTTCATTTGCATAATTTTGGTTGCGGCAAATTTGCAGCAAACCTCATTTGCATGATAAAAGTTGCAACAAAACAGTTTGCGGCAAATTTGCTGCAACTTTGCTGCAAATTCGCAAGAAAGTTTGCAGGAGGCTTGTTTTTTTCATAAGGGGTGTCCTTGTATTTTTTACCAACATACTAAAATAGGCGTATGACACATCATCACTAAACCTTTCTTTTTCTAACAGCGCTCTTCTTTACATAAAACAAACGTCATCTACTTTAATAACTGATCCCTAACTTAGGCCAACTTATAATAAGGTTATCAGTGTGTAGCTTCATCTACCTGTTATACTATGCCAAATCTAATGATGTACTGCAGTTACGAGATTAAAATAGTGTCTGAAAAGTTTCAATCGAATCCAGTGAGTAATATTAATTTTATCGTTCATATCTGCGGATAGGACTCCTATCCGCACTTTAGTCATACCCAGTTCCGGACAACTCCCGGATAACCAGGAAGTACCAGGAAACCACATGTTAAGGGACCTTAAATTTAATACATGAAGCGATATCTCTTACGAAGGAAATAAAACAAAGGTAAAATTAAAACTGTGTGAAGATCTGGAATGTAATACCCGAAGGGTGAAGGATTAGTGCTGTCATTACAGTAAACATGACTAAAATTACTGGATTTGTTTTTTACCACCCACTTTCGGACAAAACACGTTTCGGACATGTTGAAATGTTACCTTTATTTTTTGAATGCATAAACAGGGCAGATCAATACATCAACTTTTCACAATATCGAGAGTTCTTGCATCCTGATGCATCATTTAATCGTCTCATCTTCATTATAGATACATAGTCACCTAGTGACCTGGTACAGGTTGAATTACTTGGTCAGTAGAAATCTATTATAGAAATTTATTGACTAGGTATATATATATACATACCAGGTCAATAGATGACTATGTATTGAATTTACCCCATGAATAACATGTTTGTTTACCAATACTCACAAGGGAGACAACCCGGAAACATAGAAAAGACCATCCAACATATTGCATCTGCTATTAGGGTCCCCTCTATAGACAGACCATAACATTACGCAATGCTTTTTAAAAAAAATTCTACTCTATGTAAACTCTGCTGTGTTTCAGTTCATCTGGTCGTTGTAGTTTTTCAGAAAAATCCTTGCTCTAAAATTTATGGGAAGTTGTGATTGTAAACAACACACTGCGCATACGCAGCTTGGCTCCAAAATGTGGTACAGTCAAGGCCAGAAGAACTCGTTCTATTTTACCAGTATGCGGACACCAGCGTACACTGTTGAGATTTGATTTAAAATTAAATAGTCACATGTAATGAGGGATGAGGCTATACAGCGAATATCAGTTCATACGCCATATGGATATGAGCCGGTCAAAAGTTGCAACAAAATAGTTCCGTTATATAGCACACACCTTATATAGAAGCATTATCATTTGTAAAACAACTTCTTATTGAGATTTGTTTCGAGTAACCAATAGTTTATGTTGTACTAGAGCAGCGTTCAATTTGATAAAAAATGGTGGATGAAAAAAACTTTGTTTCAAATGCCGTTTAAAGTTGTCGTTCCGAGGAGGAAATTTTACATTAAATTGCATGGGAGGAATTTTAAAAATCGCTCAAAGAAGGGAGTGCCTCATGAAAGGTGTCGTTCTGGGAGGGAATGCAGTAGTCATAGACATCGCGACCATTTCCTTCCGTGTCACAGAATGCCATATGTATCGGGACGACGATAGCAAACAATATCCTCTTAGAAAAATATTTTCCAAGTTTATACGAAATCCCGTATGGTTGTCAGTTTATGTATTCTTGTTTCCATTCGATATCTCCATTCATCGCGGTTTGATAGTGGGAATTGCATTCCATTCGTTCTTAGCACACATGTTTACTTCTAGTGCAACCTTGAACTCTACATTCAATTGCAACATCTCTGCACTTTCAGTACAGTTCGGAAATCGGACTATATAGTCGATGTGATCCGATTGCTCTACCTCATTCCCAACAAAAAGGAATCATGTACATGTTTATTAATTCTGCGACGGAGTGAATTGTTTTTAAACCATACATTACAGAGTAACAGTAACTGCAGCTATTAGTTGACGATTTGCTACAGTATTCAGTGTGCAGCAGTAAAATAATGGTCAGAATCCGATTCCAGAATATTGTTCCAACTCACCTGCCGAGCGCATCCAGGTACAAGATATTTCCTTTGTTGTCTATAAATAGCGAATTTGTAACTTCTGCGAGCAGGCAAATTTTATGAATGATGGTGGGAATTGTTTGTGAATGAATTGTATCGACGTTATATATAACCTAGACTAGAGTCAAATATGGAGTCAACAACAACAAGAAATGTATCCGAATGGAGCACTTGCTTCCGATGAAAAATAGTCCTCCCTCAATTCATCGATTTCTCTTTTTACATACACAAAAGTTGCTCTTACCAAAGACATTTTAACCACAAACACATAAACAATAATTTAACAATAATTCTTGAACCAGATATTTCACTTTAAAATAAAATTATCATGATGGATTCGGAAATGAAGATCTATTTTACCTTCCGAACAATTTGCAAATTTATCAAAGACGAAGGAAAGTAGTACGGCGGTTAGTGATGTCACGATCAATTCGACATGTTGATTGGTCATATTTGTCGTATGCAAATCATGCGCAGTGATACAAAGAGTGGTATCAAATGTGTCTAACTCTGCGACAACTGTTTCCACAATTACGGTTACTAACGACATGGGGCTAACGCCCCAGTCTAAAAAAGGATAAAGGGAGATTATCAGCTATAACTCAATGTAAACAAGAACACATTTGGTATCAATCTTATAATGCTAGGATTAAATCCTTTCTAATTAGCTACATGTCTCACTTACTCTTATCATTTTATATTTTGCATAGATCTACAAAACATTAACAGAGATGGCTACGGCACAACCTAAACCAGAAGAGAGACAAGAGGAAGAACTACCAGAATTACCAGAAGCAGCAGCGCATGGGGAAACATCAGGTAAACAGTCACAAAGTTTAGTGTAATTAAGAGAAACATTTCTAGAATTACCCCCAAAGACTGTAACAATGTGTTTGATATTCAATCTCTCATCAGGACCATAGCTGCATACAGACGTGTCTGGAGAATAGACACATCTGGCTGAGCTATAGTTGCAAGACTATTGTATCATGTAATCAAATGCAAAGATATGTACAACAGTTGATTATGTAAATACCAAGATATGACAACTGAATACCCTATCAACAGGATGTTTTCTTGCATAAGTTTAGAAATTAGCTCAGTCCGTAAGCGCTCGACTGCTAATCTAGAGGTTGTGGGCTCAAAACCCCGGCAAATGTTCTTCCATGAAAATTTGACTGAAGGAAATGCATCCTCAGTCATTTGCTCTCCACCTCTAAGTTTATGTTAAGAAGTTGTCAGTTTCTTGTGGAGGAGTTGTTTTGAGCACTGGTTGGTAACCCAGGAGCAATGGTTAGATCAAATGACCACAGAATATGACTAAAATACAGTTAAAAATACTGACATAAAGCTAGAAAGTATCAGGTTTATAAATTTGTTGTTTTAATAATATTCAGCAAGTAAAATCAGTTTATCTGGCACTCATGAATATTCAACCAGTCTGTACATTACCATCAGCGGAATACTGAGAGATACTTTCCATATATTCATAATTATCATGTTGCCACCAGACAAGAATGGCGATGGTGCATGAATAGAGTGGTAAAGATGACTCAGTGCCATTTTAAAGTTGTTTAATTATATTGACATTTACAGCATTAAAATATGTTGTGTAGAGTGGTAATAACACCCATGTATTATTTACAATAATTCCCTATTGAAATAACTATAGGTATAGATGATTGTGTTCAAATGGAGTTGAAATATTTACTCCTAAAGAATTGTTTAATAAATTCAATGAAATGACCACTCATTTCTGATCCTCTATTTATTGTTTCAGTACAACAGCCATCCCAGGGCTATACACCTGAAGATGCTCCGATTGAGAGGACACTGGGGATGTCACCAAGGGATGATCATGATTCATTAGAAAATGCTTCCCGTGGAAAGACAACTCAATTATATTCGGCTGATAGCGATATAGATACTGGATGTTTCCCTGATATAGAACCAGAAGAGAGACAAGAACTACCTACATTATCAGAAGCAGCACAGTATAGGGAAAGATCAGGTAAACAGTCTCAAAATTTAGTGTAGTAGAGATACATTTCTAGAATTACCCCAAAGAATATAACAATGTGTTTGTAGCTGCATACAGATGTGTCTGGATTATAGACACATCTGGCTGAGCTATAGTTGCAAGACTACTGTATCATGTAATCAAATGCAAATACATTTACAACAGGTGATTATGTAAATATACTAAGATATGACAACTGAAGACCTTATCAACAGGATGTTTTCTTGCATAAGTTTAGAAATTAGTCCACTCGATTAGCTCAGTCGGTAAGCGCTCGACTGCTGATCTAGAGGTTGTGGGCTCAAAACACCAGCAAATGTTCTTCCATGAAAATTTGACTGAAGGAAATGCATCCAAAGTCATTTGACCTCCACCTCTGAATTTATGTTAAAAAGTTGTCAGATTCTTGTGGAGGAGCAGGTTTAAGTATTGGTTGGTAACCCAGGAGCAATGGTTAGATCAAATGACCACAGAATATGACTAAAATACAGTTAAAAAACCTGACATCAAGCTAGAAAGTATCAGGTTTATAAATTTGTTGTTTTAATAATATTCAGCAAGTAAAATCTGTTTATCTGGCACCCATGAATATTCATAACAGTCTGTACATTACCATCAGCGGAGTACTGAGAGATACTTTCCAATATTTTCATAATTATCATGTTGCCACCAGACAAGAATGGCGATGGTGCATGAATAGAGTGGTAAAGATGACTCAGTGCCATTTTAAAGTTGTTTAATTATATTGACATTTAATTACAGCATTAAAATACATTGTGTAGAGTGGAAATAACACCTGTGTATTATTTTTGATAATTCCCTATTGAAATAACTATAGGTATATGTACTACGTGACAACACAACAAAACAAGTGTGAAAGAGATGATTGTGTTCAAATGGAGTTGAAATTTTTACTTGTAAAGAATTGTTTAATAAATTCAATGAAAATGACCACTCATGTCAGATCCTCTATTTATTGTTTCAGTACAACAGCCATTCCAGGGCTATACACCTGAAGATGCTCCAGTGTCACTGGGAAAGCGAAAAAGAGTGCCACCATGGGAAGATTTTGATTTACAAAATCCTCCTTTTCAAAATACTTTACCTACAAAGCAAATTACATTTCTCGGAAACAACATTGATTCCGAACAAATGATAGTAACATTGCCGGAGTCAAAATTTCATACTATAGTCCAAGCATGCAAAGACTTGCATGAAAAGAAGTTTGTAAGAATCCGTGAGGTTGCTAAGGTTTTAGGCCTCATGGTATCATCTTTCTCAGCTGTAGAATATGGACGTTTATTTTATCGAGACATTCAGAGAGAAAAGAATCGGGCATTAAAAATGCATTGTGGTCATTTTGACCAAACCATGGCCATTTCTGACAGTATGAAAACCCAACTGAAATGGTGGATAGATAATCTTTCATTTCAAGTCCGGCACATTACTCGTGCAAATCCGGACATAATAATTGTCTCTGACGCAAGCATGCTAGGTTGGGGTGCTGTCTGCTCTAATGTACCAATTGGTGGTCGATGGACTGAGAAAGAGTCCAAGAACAATATCAATTATCTTGAATTGCAGGCTGCGTGTTTTGCAGTGAAGTCATTTTGCAAAGATTGTGAAAATGATCATGTTCTGATTAAATCTGACAACACTTGTCCTGTTGCATATATCAACAATATGGGTGGTTGTAAATCATTACAATGTGACCAGCTGACTCGTTCAATATGGCAGTGGTGAATTAAAAAGAACATTTGGTTGTCTGCTACCCATATACCCGGAAAAGTTAATGAAGCTGATTCTGCATCTCGTTTTTTCAAAGACAAGGGCGAGTGGAAACTTGATCCATCAATATTCCAAAAGATTGCAGATGAATTTGGCAAGCCAGATATGGATTTATTTGCTTCAAGAATGAACAAACAATTAACCAGATTTGCTTCCTGGAAACCTGACCCAGAAGCTGATATTATAGATGCTTTCTCCTTTTGTTGGGGTAATATGTATCTTTATGCCTTTCCACCTTTCATTTTGATTGGTCCACTTGTACAGAAAATTCAGCAGGACAAGGCAGAATTATTGTTGGTGGCTCCACATTGGGAGACACAAAACTGGTTTACAGCAGTAATGGAAATGTTAGTAGACATTCCATTCATATTCAAAGTTCAGAAGAATTCTCTGACAATTCCACAAACACAGAAAGTTCATCCTCTAACAGGCAAGTTACACCTGATGGTATGTCGCATATCAGGCGATCATATCAAAGCAGAAACTTTTGGGAACACCCTACGGATATCATCATGTCTTCGTGGAGACAATCAACTAAGAAGCAATATTCCACCTACATTAAGGAGTGGATTTTGTCATGTAGTAAAAAACAAGTTGATTCCTTTCAGACCACTATAAATAATGTGATTTAATTCCTCACTGAACTGTTTTCAGTAGGTTATAGTTATGAAACTATTAATTCTGCTCATAGTGCTCTTTCTTCACTATGCATTTTAAATGACAATGTTACTGTTGGATCTCATCCATTGATTGTAAGATTCATGTCAGGTGTGTTTAATTTGCGCCCTACAAAACCAAGATATATTGTTACATGGGATGTCAGTACAGTCTTGTGGTACTTCGGTTGAATCAGTTGTCACCTAATGAAGAAATTTCATTGAAGAAATTGTCTTATAAAGTAGTTATGCTTATGGCATTGACTCGTGCAAGTCGTTCCCAGTCATTAAGTTTATTGACGTTGAAAAATATTAAAAATGACAATGATATGTTTGTGTTGTATTATAGTGGGCTAATAAAACAAAGTAAGCGCGGTAGGCTTAACCTTGTTGTTACATTTAAGAAATATACTCCAGATAGGAGAATATGTGTGTACAGTGCTTTAGAAGAATATATCAAAAGAACTGACAAGCTAAGAGGCATGGAAAAGAAACTTTTCATCAGTTTTATAAAACCTTACAAGGGTGTTACTTCTTCAACTATAAGTCGATGGCTGAAATGTGTTATGTTCTGTGCTGGAATAGACACAACAAAATTCAAATCTCACAGTATACGTAGTGCATCTGTATCCAAAGCTAAAAGATGTGATGTTCCAATGACAGAAATAATGAAAGTTGCTGGTTGGTCTAGTGATAGAACATTTGTTGAATACTATGACAAGCCTATACAAGTAGATAGCTTTGATGAAAGTGTGTTACAGTGAATTTATTCAAGGCATATATTTCGCATAGATCTACGAAACATACCGTAAACAGAGATGGCTACCGCACAGTCAGAAGAGAGACAAGAGGAAGAACCAAACTTACCAGAAGCAGAAACAAATGGTGAAACATCAGGTAAACAGTCTCAAAATTTAGTGTACTAGAGAAACATTTCTAGAATTACCCCAAAGACTGTAACAATGTGTTTGATATTCAATCTCTCATTAAGACCGTAGCTGCATACAGACGTGTCTGGATTATAGACACCTCTGGCTGACCTATAGCTGCAAGACTACTGTATCATGTAATCAAATGCAAATACATTTACAACAGCTGATTATGTTAATACTAAGATATGACAACTGAAGACCCTATCAACAGAATGTTTTCTTGCATAAGTCTAGAAATAAGTCCACTCGATTAGCTCAGTCGGTAGAGCGCTCGACTGCTAATCTAGAGGCTGTGGGCTCAAAACCCCGGCAAATGCTCTTCCATGAAAATTTGACTGAAGATAATGCATCCCATTTGACCTCCACCTCTGAATTTATGTTCAGAAGTTGGTAAAGATGACTCAGAGCCATTATATTGACATTTACAGCATTAAAATACGTTGTGTAGAGTGGTAATAACACTGTTATAATATTATGTATTATTTTCGATAATTCCCTAGTCCCTAATAACTACAGGTACATGTACTAATGTAAATGACATCACAACAAAACCAGTGTGACAGAGATGATTGTGTACAAATGGAGTTAAAAATTCTACTTATAAAGAATTGTTTCATAAATTCAATGAAAAAGACCACTCATGTAAAATCCTCTATTTATAGTTTCAGTACACCAGCCATGCCAGGTGTCAGTGGGGTATCAAAGAGCGTTGCCACCAAGGTATCCCTCATTTGAAAATACGAATCAATTGGCTGATGAAGATATAGAAGCTATCAAAAATGGTCCTTTGACTGAAAACGTCATGGAGAAAATTATTTGTAAACTTCTAAAGGGAATGCATCGTGATCATGGCATTAATGGTTTTCGTGATACACGTAATCAAACTTTCTATGAAGCACCAGTAGCAGTGCAGCACATTTTAGAGCAAACTTTAAGTGACAATCACTGGTCATCAAGCATTTATATCAAGGAGAATGAAGTGGTCTATCTGGTGGACAGTGACCAACCGAATCAACCGGAGAAAAAATTGGGATTGAATTTGAAGGAACAGTTATTTAAAGCACATATACCAACTTCAAGGTCATCTAAAGGCTCTAAACTAAAAGTTGTCTGTTTAAATGTACAGCAACAAACCAACAAAAAAGATTGTGGGGTGTACGTTATAGCCTTTCTTGTACACTTTCTTAGCGAGTATGTGAAGTGTGGGAATGCTAGGGAGGCTGCTGAAAACCTGAAGAAAGTTCGTTTCAAAGTTGATGAAATGAGGAATCATTTGATGCATTTTTTAGTAAACCAGAAAGATATTACACTCTTTCCGCATGAAATACGCGAAATTGAAGACAAAGAATGTCCATCAATAGTTATTGCTTGGGATGCGTTAGATCTCGAGTATAAAACAATATACTGGACAAATGAACTAGTAGAATTGTCATTATAGTTTTCCAGCATGTTTCTCCAATCAAGGTCATTCTGCTTAACCTGACAAAGTGGCATGAAATTTTGTCTTCACTTCTCAGGTGGCTTATTGATCTTGGTGTATTTTGTTAATGACATCTGTCCTTTGTAGGTGATTTTTAAGGACACGACATAGAATGTTGAATGTATTTTTTATCTTCATTATAGTTAAAATTCAAAATCCTCTATTATAAAGTTACTTTTCCGTATTGATCAAAGGGATATAACTCTAAATATCTCTTTTTACAACAGAAATTGCAACAGAAATGTTTTGATGCAGAAAGTGAAAAAAACTGAAAAATAAATATATAAAATACTCTTTGAACGAAATGGCAAGTATTGTACACCATATTTCGAATATTTTTCGCAAGCGCCTATTGATAAAGATGAATTCATCTGCACAGAATTGTAAACAATGTTTAAAATCATCATAAATACTGCTGTCATTGATGTTAGTATAATAATTCCAATAATATATGAGTCAAAGCACATAATATGTATGTGATAGGCATTCCTTTGCAAATTACATGTTATCAATCCATATTTAAGTGATTTTCAATATTTTTCCAAGCCTTAAAATTTATAACAAGAAATGGGCAATGCCCACAAACCAGGTTTTAAACCAAATTATTTGTAACCAAGGCTCTATTTGTATAATGAATACATGATGATCATCAATGCTGCAAAGGTGCCAGAAGTGATACATGCATACACACACTCACACTTAAGATATATTATATATATATGCAACAACTATACAACAACTTTGATGTCAATACACCCACGTATAGCGAAGATATTAAGTGGAAACTGATTTTTGAATTTTAAGTGACCTTGGACGGAACAAACCCAAAAGCAATCCCAAGCGAGCTCTCCACATTTTCTTACTATTCACCAATATGACCAACAAATCTAAAGTTATTAGCCGGAAACCAAATTTCTATTTTTAGTAACAGTGACCTTGACCTTTGATGGACCGAAGTAATCCAAAGCAAGCTCTCCACATGTTCTTACTGTACACCAAGTTTGATGTCAATATGATCAACGAAACTCAATTTATTCGCTGGAAACCAAATTGCTATTTTTAGTAATGGTGACCTTGACCTTTGACGGACCGAACCCAAAAGCAATCCAAAGCGAGCTCTCCACATATTCTTACTATACACCAAGTTTTATGTCGATTTGATCAATGTAACTCAAGTTATTTGCCGGAAACCAAATTTCTATTTGTAGTAACGGTGACCTTGGACGGACCAAACCCAAAAGCAATACCAAGCGAGCTCTCCATATTATGTTCTTACTGTTCGCCGGAAACCCCCAGTTTGACACCCGCCAGCCCGCCCAACGACACACACCATTCTAATAACCTGGTTTTTTCAAAAACCGGGTTAATTTTTTATTACATACTGTCTTACGTATAAATCCAATACATAACTCGCAAATCTGTGCCATTTCAATGTATAAGAACAAAAATAATTTTGTGACCTTGAAATATATTTGTCAAATTATTTTCCTACGGAAGCGGGTATGTGCCAGGCACAATTGGAAGAAAGGAGTAGGTTCACTTACCATCAAAATCAGCCCTCACAGTGTCAAATTCTTTTGAAAACGTCATTGTGATAAGACAATCCAATAAATATTACAAAACTGCATTTTTTAAGCTATATTATCAAAACTGTTACCATGGCAACAGAAATATTTTTTTGTAAAAATATGAAAAACACAATTTTTTCAAAAAATATTTAATATAACTTTTTCTGATTGCATAAAATGTTTATAAAAATTGAAATAGTCAATTTTTACAATTGTTCTGTTTTGGTTGCCATGGTAACAATTTTGAATATTTGAAAAGAACATTTTTGAGTCCAACTTGAATAGCAACTTAACAATTGATCAGTTTAAAAGTAATGATCTTCATAATAAATGACAACATTTTCTTCGGTAACAATATTTATTTTTTGTTTCCATGGAAACTCAAACGTTCTTGGACCGGCACTACATGCATTTTAGGTGGCTACACAATATAAATACACTTTTTATCATCTGATTTTTTCTAAATCAATCAAATCTTTCAACTGAGTGTATTCATAAATATCTATGTGGGAGATCATATCTAAAAAATCGGATTTACATGGCGTAAATGTCACATGTCAAGTTGTTTCGTGTGGTGGGGTAAGATCAATTTGTCTTTGTTTTGCTTCTGTATGAACTTTTCCACAAAGATGATATATATTAAGAAACCCAAAGGGTCAATGTTTACATTATGTGCCATAACTTTGCGATGCAAATTGTTTTCACATTCACAACAAGCGATGTTTTTACACAATTACGGTTTGTTTAAGTCAATGACAGGTCAACTCAATTCAATAATATTGGACTTGCGTGCATTGTTATCAAGCTAATGTTTTTTAGAATCATTGTAAAGGTACATGAGGAAGATATTTGTTAAATAAATCGATATGAAATAGTTTTCTTTTATCAATAAAATATGCTAAACAGACGAGATCACGTAGACCCATGGCCTCTCTGTTACCATAGCAACCGAAGAATGAAAAACACAAAAGCAAATCAATTCATGTCTACTTTATTGTTAGATAAAAAAACAAGATAACATGTCAAGACAGCAAAAAATGAGTTTTTACAATTATTTGTATTTGCAGTATTTCCGTTGCTATGGCAACTATATACTTCGTAAAAGATTTCAAAACACACTTTTGCATATGCAATTTGTAAATAATCGTTCTGCGTAAATTCCATAACATTCTGACACAGGGCCAATTTGGGTGGTAAGTCGACCTACTCCTTTGGAAAATGCAGTTTTTCGATGTATGTTTATCTGAACCTTGATTTAATTTATTTATTATCATTGTTAAGCCACAAAATATACCAATATCTGCCAGTTGGCACTCGAGCATGACACAAACTGCGTAAAACTCCGAGCCAAGGAAGGTTCTGGTGTAAATAAAGGAAGTAGAAACTGAAATGTCACTACAACTACAAAACCAGGGCAAATTGTAAATAAATAATGTAGACGCAATGAAACAAATAGTACAATCGCAAAAAGACTCTTATCAAAATATGTCATATCAATAACACATATTGTTTGGGACAGACATGACTCGTGGGCTGATCAGGTGTAGCATAGGTTGAAAGAGATTACCCAATATCTATTTATAATATCTATGAATTTACCAGTTTATGCCCCGCAACCTACAGCTATATAAGAGTATCAACTACACTAGGTTTATCATTCACAAACCAACGTCTAGTAATACAGGTGATACTACGAATCTGAAAAATATTGGATATTACAAAAGTGTCGGAATAAACTGTAAGTATTTTGTTATGTTGTATTTAACAATTAATAGATTACAATTATTTTTGATAGTGCATGAAAATATTTTTATTGGATTATCACTTACTGTTTGATATGATAAAAAGTCATTGGTTTATTTTCAATACATATTTCACACACAGGTACTTAATAGTGATGTTACTTTACTTTCCGGCACTGTCTCCTTTGCCAAATTAATATTAAAATAGCATACAGCGAATATATCTCAATATGAACGTTAATATACAACCAACTAAGACACTGTTGATATTGTCAACAGTGATTAAATCGAGACAATCGGCATGATCATTAGTATAATTTATAGGATTGACTATATTCTACAAGGATATTACAAGTGTAGAGTGTCTCTAGCATACTGATCTGTCGCATGGATATATTCTCAGGTTGAATTAGACATATTATCGTCGCCTTAATTCTACACTGACGTAAGTAGCATTTTTTTAGTTTTCAGAAATCAACGTTTTAAGATTGAAGAGTCAATAACTTTTTGTAAACAGATGTAATTTCTTCACGGACTCGCAGCAAATTTCCAATAAATTTGTGATTTACAATAAGTAACATAATTTAACTCTCCCTTATGTAAAGAGGGACAGGTTTATTCCCCGGCGCATGTCTGAATAATGTACAATTTCAGATTGAAAACATGGCGCCCCCTATTAACTTTTTATTTTTTATCAGATCTTGATGATTATAGTATCAGTTTAAAGGTATTGTTCTATAGTTTTAGAATATAGTAAAAAAATATAATTCCATTGGGTATTTATATATCTATACCTATTTAAAAATGAGCAATTTTTCAGATTTCTTTCTTAGATAATTCTGTGATGGAAAAACATGGCGCCCCCTATTAACTTTTTTATTATTCGTCCAATATTTCCAAAATGTATATCAGTAGAAAGGTTATCCTATCTAGTTTTTATATATGCAAACGGTTTTAAATTTGATTGAGAAAAACTCGAATTATCGCGATTTAAATTGGACTCATTTTTGTAATATTTTATCGCGCGAGAGAATTTGCTCGGAAAACATGGCGCCCCCTATTTATTTTTTTATAAGCGTTTAGATATTTAAACAATTTATACGGTCTGAAAGGTTATGTTGTCTAGTTTATAAATATGTAAACTTTATTAAAATTGGTCCATTAAAACTTGCTTTATCGCGTTATGAAGTTGACCAATTTATGCATTTTTATCGCACTCAATAATGCGCTCGGAAAACACGGCGCCTCCTATTTCTTTTTACTCATGATACTGATATTTTTGTGTTCGAAAAACACGGCGCCCCCTATTAACTTTTTTATTATTAGTCCAATATTTCCAAAATGTATATCAGTAGAAAGGTTATCCTATCTAGTTTTATATATGCAAACGGTTTTAAGTTTGATTGAGAAAAACTCGAATTATCGCGATTTAAATTGGACTCATTTTTGTTATATTTTCTCGCGCTAGAGAATTTGCTCGGAAAACACGGCGCCCCCTAATTATTTTTTTATTAGTATTTGAATCTTTTAACAATTTATACGGTGTTAAAGGTTATGTTGTCTTGTTTATGAATATGTAAACTATATCAAAATTGATGTATTAAAACTTGCTTTATCGCGTTATGAAGTTGACTCATTTATGCATTTTATCCGCAATACATACAAAATATGCATAAAATGTATTGTTGTGGACAGTAACCTAATATAAATTCAATTTCGAAATATTTAGTAATAACTTCTTCTTCATTATGAAATGCAAAAAGCTTTAAAAACAAATCCTATTAATTATTCTGTCGATTTTCGTTAATTGATCGGCGGGCAGTCATTCACTAATTGCTTTAATCAGTTTGTTATATTAAAGTGTCAATAAGTTTGATGACACTTATTAGATAAATGAAAGTCGGCCAATGGTTTGATATTACAAACTGTGAATAAAAAATAAAATGCGGCTGCTTTGAAAATGTGTCTTTAAAGGAACTGTTTTTCACGTTGGCGAGAGGTGTTAAAAAAGTCACAAACTCATTTTTTTCTCTTCACATTTTTCTTCATTACGTTATTTACGTTGTACAAGGCATTATCATTCATTTCAAAAAATCGAATTATTGGCATTGTTCTACTCTGTTCTATTCTCTCGTTGTATTATTCAAATAATGGCGTTGATTGTTGGTCATAGTCAGACAAGGTATCTTGAGAACTTTGTGAATAAGGACCAGACTGTGGTTAAGTGTTACCCTGGATTTAAAATTAGGGATTTATCAGAGGAGAAAGGATTTTTGGACATCGTTCCTGATGTACCAGTAAGTTTCTCTATGTTTCATATTTCTAAAGACTAACGCATTTAGTTCTATGTAAATGTTGTAGGGAGGCAAAGTGATTTCTGCGATTCGCAAATTTTAGACACGCGATATTATCCCCTTATACAGTAATTATAGTCCGTAGAAAAGAGTTGTGGTTTATTGACCTACTCGAACTTCGTTGACGTAATAGCGTTAGGTTGATGTTTATTATATTTTTGAACGATATATACAATTCTATCAATTTTGATAACCTTAACGAAAATGATATTAACTATTTGTCTGTATATATATATATATGTTAATTTTTGCGGATGATAAAGCGTTATTTACTACAGATTCAATTAGTATACAATCACAATTAGATAATAGGTATACGCTTTTCTTTCTCTATCTTCATTTTAACTACCTTAAGTTTTCATAATAGTTAGTCTCAAATTTACTATTAGAATTGAAAAAAGAATTAAGAGCATTTAAGCAAAAAGCTATATATCAATCACCATTATGAATTAAGATAAGAAACAAATCCACAAAGAAAACGAGAAGCAAGTTAGATACTGTCACTAAACACACATTTAATTAGTATATATACACTCATAAGCCAAAGCAATAGAGGCAGAGACTAAGTACAATGAAAGTTTGGATACAAAATAACTATTTCTACTATTAAGTTTCAGTCTACAAAATTTTGTGTCTGCATATTTAAAAATTTGAACATAATAAATGTATTACTGAAGTGTAATTATTCTGCTGGGAAAACCAGACTTAAAATTTCATAGACTGAAAATTTATAAATAAATCATGATCAAAGTCATTGTAGTTAAAGCTATGGTAGAACTATCTAACTGTAATATACAGTATATACAATTAGCTTATACACAGAACAGACCTGATAAAACATCCAATATTCAATGCCTTTGTATTGATGGAGTCAATAGAGGTGACATCTCATTAAAATACCTGTATACTATACAATATAAATAGCAAATCAATTCCCCAAACAAACAAGAAAACCTGAAAGTTGATGTTTGGCTAGGATTCTATGTAGTCATCCAACAACAGAAGGGATCAAATGAGATGCGTGTACACCGTGACCGCAAATATAATTTCTTTCGTTTGAGCAGACAAATTAAAAAGAAATTAATTTCCCTTTAAGCGATTAAAGTCTCCGCTAGGGGCGCTATACGTTGCGCACGAAGTTATCGTGCATGCCAAAAATTGATAAGTGGTCAGTTCAGCTTTGGGTTCTGACAAGACACTACACGGAGAAAATTAAACATAACACGTTTAGTACCATGGAAAACGACGCGGTTATGGAACATACCGGTTTGCGGGAATCTTCACAACATTCATCCGTCGTTGAAAGTCAACTTCAGCTTGTGTTAGACGAATTACGTTCACAGAGAGAGAGGAAGTGCAGTCCTTAAAACAGGGAATTCATGGAAATTCTGTTAGCGTTGCTTCAGAAGTGAAAAAGTTACGCACAGAGAAAGACCTTGAGTGGCGTTTTAAAGGTAACAAATTGCATTATCAGTATAATGTAGAACTTGCAGACATTGTAAAACAAGTTTCATGGGCTGTCGAGCATAGTAAACCTGATTATTCCAAGGAACTATTATCAGAGTTTTCAGACAAATTGAGAGGTTGATATAAGTTGATCCAAATTGCTGATAGTAGTCCAGGAGGCTGGGATATTGTGAAGTTGTAAGAGTCAAACCCGATAGCTAGTGACTCAGACGACAATGCTAAGATCACCAAGGCGGAAAATTGAGCGCTCAAAAGAAAAGTCCAAGTTCCATGGGGCGGAAATAATGCAGTGCGATTCTCTAATTACTATGTGAAGCGAGTGCTTAAATTTGGAGAGGGCAAAAGGTTGTTATTTAAAAGCTTTCTATGTACCTTGTAAGAATGGAAAAGGCATTTTCGGCAATTCCGATTTAAAATTTAGAATGCTGGGTTGTTATTTATTTTCGGGACAAGGGAACGATCATTCAGACGTTGTTAATTTCAAATTGTTTGTGTGATTTAAAAAAAGACCACATATTCACATGCCGTATGGCAAAAAAGAGCGCCGAATGGCAAAAAGCGCCAATTGGCATTCAGATGGTTGGCATAACAGGGGCAAAACAGGTGGAATCGCCTCTAATCAGTTTTTATCAAATTTTTTATAATGTACATGGTTATTCAAAACAGTAAAAATTATCAAATGTTGACGATTGTACACTGTTATTCACAAAGATTAGTGTTAGCTCGTACTTGTGTTAAATTATTGAAAAGGAATCGACGTTAACTGTATTAATGGATTTTTATTCTTGGCTAATTATACAGATTGTTATATAATCGGTTCTTTTTTAAGTTTATTTCTGCAATGTCACAAAGATGATATTGAAAAACTGTGTTGGCAACCAAGGTAGACCTACTCCCTGAAGTTTTACGGAAATCAAGAGCTAATAATACATGTGTTAAGTACGAAAACTGCCGCAAATAACGGTGTAAAAGACAGAATGTTTAATCGCCACGGGCGTTGGCTTAGCGAAGGGGCTAAAGACGGTTACAACCGTGTCTCGGTCTTTAGGACTTTGAAATACTTATATTTAAATATCGAAGTTGTCACATGTTATATTGTTTTCGCCAATTTTATGGAGATATTAGTATTATTATTATTTTCCTTTTTGAAACCCGTTCTTTTTAGTATTCAGCGATGCGACCCAAGTGTTTACCGCAATTTATATTATCTGAAATATGAATTTCTGAAATGAATGTTTTGTTCGTTATTCTTTGTTTAGTCTCTAAGGAGACGTGCAAAAGGTTCAAGAGAATAACCAGTCTTTAACGCTTACGCCAATGGATCAAATGATCATCAGACAAGACACAACAACTGTTATGTTCTGTTAATTATATATCAAAATTACAAATGTACTCAATACCTTATATATATACAGCGAAGTTCTTGTTATAATTTACTGCAGCTATCTCCTAGCTTCGAGTAATGTACTCATAATTGTATCATATGAGGAGTGTCTCCTGTTCATTTGAGAATCCCTGTCTGATCTTTTTGTATATAGTATATTATTTCCTTTTTATATGCATATATAACGTTCAATTTGGTTCATGCAGATTTGTCATAACATACGTTCATTCATGATATCCATCAATGTAATCAATACCTAATATAATATTACGTTCACATACCATGAATTTAAATGTTGAACTTTACTTTGAGGCACAATAATTAATTTTGAAATGCTTAATAAACTGCTATAAAACAAGCCGGACAATTCATCCGGGCGATACGATCAAAGAGAAAAACTGTGCACGCACCGGGTAACTGAGTGCGCATATAGCCTAGTACTTTACTGGTGAAACCACATGTTGAGAGATCTAAAATTACTACATGAAGTGCTATCTCTTACCAAGGGAATAACACAAAGGTATAAAATCTTTGAATTAAAACTGTGTGGAGATCTGGAATGAAATACTGAATTCACACCAGGGTGAAGGATTAGTGCTGTCATTACAGTAAAAATGAATAGAATGACTGGATTTGTTGTTAACAATCCTGGAAAGGCCCAGCAGTGGTAGTCAAAAGCTTGACAGTGGCGTTGTACCGGGTGAAACTGCGGAAGTCACTCTTCGTAGTCAATCACAACTGGATGTAGAATTGTCGAGACAGAGTGATCCCCAAATGGATCACGGACTGGCTGGCTACCCCGGAAGAGGAGAGCGACAAGGAGGATGAGGACGACAAAATATATTGTCTATGCCGCAAACCATGGCATGGTAGATTCATGATCCAATGTGATGGATTTGATGAATGGTACCATGGCTCTTGCGTCAACATCATGGCCTCAGACGCACTGGATATATGGACACATTCTGGTGCGAAGCCTGTTGCTAAATAGACTTGGCCCAAAGAAACCCCTTTTAATAAGTTGCTGCTATAGGAGCAATCTACTCGGGTGAGTGTAAGACCTTACATAAAAGTTAATAGACAAGTAAGGCACATCTTTATTATTTCAGAAAAGAAGTACACCACCAAGCAGGCAGGAAACCTGCTCGCCGCCAGGGGTCTTGTCGAGGCCATCATGATGTGTGGATGTCCCAGAGAGCAGCAGGCCAGGGGTCTTGTCGAGGCCATCATGATGTGTGGATATCCCAGAGAGCAGCAGGCCAGGGGTCTTGTCGAGGCCATCATGATGTGTGGATGTCCCAGAGAGCAGCAGGCCAGGGGTCTTTTCGAGGCCATCATGATGTGTGGATGTCCCAGAGAGCAGCAGGCCAGGCGTCTTGTCGAGGCCATCATGATGTGTGGATGTCCCAGAGAGCAGCAGGCCAGGGGTCTTGTCGAGGCCATCATGATGTGTGGATGTCCCAGAGAGCAGCAGGCCAGGGGTCTTGTCGAGGCCATCATGATGTGTGGATGTCCCAGAGAGCAGCAGGTCAGGGGTCTTGTCGAGGCCATCATGATGTGGGGATGTCCCAGAGAGCAGCAGGCCAGGGGTCTTGTCGAGGCCATCATGATGTGTGGATGTCCAAGAGAGCAGCAGGTCGAGCTGCTCCAAGGCCAGGTGTCGATGGCCCACAGGAGGAAGACAAACCAAAGGAGTTGGCTGATCAATTGTTGGAAGACTACTGTATCAGGTAATCAAATGCAAAGATATATACAACAGCTGATTATGTAAATATACTAAGAATTATGACAACTGATGACCCTATCATCAGGATGTTTTCTTGCATCAGGTTAGAAATTAGTCCACTCGATTAGCTCAGTTGGTAAAGCGCTCAACCGCTAATCTAGAGGTTGTGGGCTCAAAACCCTGACAAATGTTCTTCCATGAAAATTTGACTGAAGATAATGCATCCTAAGTCATTTGACCTCCACCTCTGAATTTATGTTGAGAAGTTGTCAGTTTCTTGTGGAGGATCAGGTTTAAGTACTGGTTGGTAACCCAGGAGCAATGATTAGATCACCTGACCACAGTATATGACTAAAATACAGTTAAAAAACCTGACATAAAGCTAGAAAGTATCAGGTTTATAAATTTGTTATTTTAATATTATTCAGCAAGTAAAATCTGTTTATCTGGCACTCATGAATATTCATAACAGTCTGTACATTACCATCAGCGGAATACTGAGAGATACTTTCCAATATATTCATAATTATCATGTTGCCACCAGACAAGAATGGCGATTGTGCATGAATAGAGTGGTAAAGATGACTCAATGTCATTTTAAGGTTGTTTAATTATATTGACATTTACAGCATTAAAATACGTTGTGTAGAGTGGTAATAACACACATGTCTTATTTTCGATAATTCCCTAGTGAAATAACTATAGGTATATGTACTACGTGACATCACAACAAAACCAGTGTGACAGAGATGATTGTGTTCAAATGGAGTGGAAATTTTTACTCTTTAAGAATTGTCTTATAAATTCAATGAAAATGACCACTCATGTCAGATTCTCTATTTATATTAACAGTACACCAGCAATCCCAGCAAGATGTGTCAGTGGCGCAACAAAGAGAGGGGCAAGCAAATAGAAATACAAATCAATTACGTTGGACTAATGAAGATACAGAAGCTTTAACAAATTATGGTCCTTTGACTGAAAACATCATGCAGAAAGCTATTTGTGAACGTCTAAAGGAACAGTATCGTCATTTTGGCTTTCATGGTTTTCATGATACACGTGATGAAACTGTCTATGAAGCACCAGTAGCAGTGCAGCACATTTTAGTGCAGACTTTAAGTTACAACCACTGGGTATTAAGTATTTATATTGAGGAGAATCAAGTGGTCTATCTGGTGGACAGTGACCAACTGAATCAACCGGAGAAAAATTTGGAATTGAATTTGCAGAAACAGTTATTTAAAGCACATATACCAACTTCAAGGTCATTTAAAGGCTCTAAACTAAAAGTTGTCTGTGTACAAGTACAACAACAAAAAAACAACATTGATTGTGGGGTGTATGTTATAGCCTTTCTTGTACACTTTCTTAGCGAGTATGAGAAGTGTGGGAATGCTAGGGAGGCTGTTGAAAGCCTGAAGAAAGTTTGTTTTTATGATTATAAAATGAGAGACCATTTGCACGAATGTTTAGAAAACAAGAATTTTACACCCTTTCCGCATAAAATACGCGAAATTAATGACAATGAAATTCAATGTCCATCAATAGTTATTGCTTGGGATGAGTTAAAATAAAGTAAAATAGTTAGTAACTTT
This sequence comes from Mactromeris polynyma, assembly GCA_032209605.1. Lineage (NCBI taxonomy): Eukaryota > Metazoa > Mollusca > Bivalvia > Venerida > Mactridae > Mactromeris > Mactromeris polynyma. The sequence goes on from JASFXZ010000014.1 coordinate 8,137,148, forward strand.
CATACAGGAAATTATTTTTTCGCAGTACGGGTAAGAACCTGTTCACTTGTTGGACCAATAGCGGCAGCCGTGGTCCAGTGGTTAGTGCGCTGGACTTGTAACCCGGCAATCTGGGTTCGATTCCCGGTCGCGACAGGTCATACCCTTCCATGAAAATTTCCTCCACATGTGGAGAAGTTGCCGGCTCCTTGTGGAAGGGTAAGTTAGTACTGGTAAGAATTCAGTCCAGGAAAAACTGGTTAGGTGAACCGGCCGCCGTATATAACTGAAATATCGTTGAGAAACGGCGTTAAACCCGATGAAACATACACTTGTTGGATCAAAATTTAGCCCTGATGTATATAAATTACTAAAGGCACATCCAATCCCAAATTTTCTTCCGGTTCATTCAATTGACTTTTTGTGAAATTATACATTTTGCTGTATTGATATACTGTAGATAAAATTTGTGTTATACGTATAATTTAGTATTCAATAGCTGAGTGTTTTCATCCTCAAAATGCTTAATACATAGTTCTCACATCTACAATACAAAGTATTTACCTCCTTTGTTCTTATTATCACATATTTGGAAATTACTCCTATAAGGGCTAATCAGTTTTGCCTACTGTTTCTCCAATCAAGGTCAAGGACATTCTATTAAACCTGACAAAGTGGCGCTAAACTTAAAGTGGCATGAAATTTTGTCTTCACTTCTCATGTGGCTTATTGATCTTGATGGATTTTGTTAATGACATCTGTCCTTTGTAGGTGATTTTTAAGGACACAACAGAGAATGTTGAATGTATTTTTAGTCTTCATTATAGTTTCATTTTGTATTTTAAACATCCTCTATTACAAAGTTACTTTTTCGTATTGATCAAAGAGATATAACTCAAAGTCTCTCTTTTTACTTTTACATAAATTGTACATTTTTATTGATCAAAGGGATATAACTCTAAGTCTCTCTTTTTACATCAACTACTGAACAAACTCGTTTCATGTAAAATGTTGTATATTGTATTGTATTATTATGATGTTCATAGTATGTAAATAAGATATGTTTAAACTAAATAACTCCTTCCCTTTGAATGCTTGAATGTGCTAAAATGTTGAATACAAGACCTGTTGTTAACAAAGATGTCATTTCTCCAGAACAGTCTGTAGAGTTGTGTAATATGTATATATATTCAACAGAGTTTCAAGTGTTGAGAGACATATAATGATATTATTATCTTATTATTAGCCATTAGCTGACTTTGTGATTTTGGAACATTGCTTGTGAATAGTGAAACGTCTTGGTGACGCTCAGAACAGAACGCCACACACTAAAAACCTGTTCATAATATTCTCATTAAAAAGCCTACCAGTTTTAATGTGGTCTTGGAATTACATTTATTTTGAAGTTCTGTTTTCAAGATTCACTTAAAATGCTTCTGTATTACGGGTCCTGACGTAATACGGGTCCTGATGTAATACGGGTCCAGACGTAATACGGGTCCTGATGTAATACGGGTCCTGACGTAATACGGGTCCTGATGTAATACGGGTCCTGATGTAATACGGGTCCTGATGTAATACGGGTCCTGACGTAATACGGGTCCTGGTTTATTTATAGCTACTGTTACATTATATGGGATGTTCTGTCTTGAACAGATAATATTGTGAATATCAATACCAGGTCTACTTTAAGGAGTGTCTTAAAACACCTTTTTTTAAACACTCAACATTAATATTTTTTACTTCACCGATTCGAAGAAAACCTATATTTGTACATCATTTTATTATCCATTTTGGTTGAGTTTTTCAATTGTCATACCAGACATTTGTTTTATAGCTTCGTGTTCTTAGTGTGCATAATTTATATAATTATCTGAATGTAATATGTTTGACTAGGATTGTATGTTGTGAACTGCAATAATCTGTGATATTTAAATGTCTTTCTTCGTATACAAATGTATAAGATTGTCACTAAAGTACTTTCGCGTCAACATAATGGGACCAATTGTGTTAATGGGGTTTATTAGTTGTTAATTAGAAAGGTGACACAAATATCATTACAAGTGTCAACAGTTTGAGTTTGGGACCCTTTAAACATACAACGTAATACACGATAATGACGTATTCGGGGCATCCAGTTTTGTAAAAGATGGTGCTTCCATTTTATAATCTTAAAATTGCATGAGTTGTTCCTCTTTATAAGACTAGATACACAAGGGTAACATGACTGCAAAAGTCATGAAAGTATTGATCAATTATAACTATTAATTGGGTTACATAATTGTCATATCTAAAATTAAAAATGGATTAGCACCATCTTACATGGGAGAACATTTTATTTCTCAGAGACCGTCCATATTAACAAAACAAGGCCCAGTCTGAAGGATGCCTTTGCTGTTACTTAAGTCAAAAGTTTTGGCTCAAAATTGTTTTGTTACATTATAAGGGATGTTCTGTCTTGAATAGATTGTATTGTGAATATAAACACCAGGTTTACATTCAAGGAGTGTCTCTAAACACCTATTTTTAAATGCTCCACATTAATGTTTTTTTACCTCACTGATTTGAAGAAAACCTGTATTCCTACATTATTTTATTATCCATTTTGATTGAGTGTTTTTGACATGTGTTTTATAGCTTTGTGTTCTTAGTGTGCATACTTTATATAAATATCTGAATATTACATAATATTTTTGAATACGATTGTATGTTGTGAACTGCAATAATCTGTGATATTTAAATGTCTTTCTTTGTATACAAATGTATAATATTGTGATAATGGTATTAGTAAAGTTGCAATTTGTGCTATAATTTTTTTTTATTGTGAAACTTTTAAATTTCTGTGATATTAGCGATAGAAATAGCAGTATATTCTTGTTTGTGCTATCCTAGGTGTTAGTGTGTATGTCATGAATATTAAATGCACATGTTACAATTATTATTTTAATACTGATATAATTATAATGTTTTAATTAGCCATGTTCTCCTTTGCCAAGATAAATATTATTATTATTACAGTATTTACATTATAACTACAATCATTCTATTTTGTGAAACTATACAATTATGCTGTTTTGATGTACTGTAGATCAAATTTGTGTTATACATATACTTATTAGTATTATTTAAAAAAATAAGTTGAATAAACCGCTTTAGTAAGATACATTGGGTGAAAAGTAAATCAGTTCTAGCTTGCACCCGGAGCAATAAACGTCATTCAAATTAAAAAACAAAACAATTATCAATTTCATTTCCTTGATATCAGTACGGCAAGATAAAATATGAATTAATCTCTGATATGCAAACTGTTAGATAATCTCGCTATTATTATAATTTTAAAGGATGTTTAATATGAAATTTACCAAAGTCAACGGTAATCTTTCAATTTGGGAAATATGTTGATTCTGTTTTTAACAATGACACAAATTGAAAGATGCAGGTACAGTTTTCCAGAGCTTTTTACATTCAAAAATGAAATTTTATCTCTGGTTTTTAATCTGACCTGATATACATTACGGAGACATTGGTTTAATATATGTTAATATGTATCAAACTGCTTTATTATTTAATAAACGACCTCTCATAGCCAAGGTGCATCGCTACAAGGCGAAAATGATATATATTGTGTATTAGTTATTCGTACCATAGGGTAGACCACAAAATATTTGCCAGTCAAATACCCTAAATACTTTCAAAGATCCTACCTCACATGGTTTTACTCTGGTGGGCCACATAGTGTTGCATTGTAAATAGTGTCATGTCTATTGTTATATATTTATGTATAATCTCATACATTGTTTTTTTCCAGGTAAAATTGTTTGTTTTTTTCCAGGTAAAATTGTTTGTGTATCTATACCTGCCTATTATAATGGTTTATGTAGCATTATGTTGTAAACATGTATATTTCATAGAGGCTCACAGGGAAGACTATGCTTGCCCAACTATGTTGTCTCTTTAAATAAAGTTGTTATTTTTATTATTATTATAATTACACCTTCCTTTTGATTCCTGTGGTATAAGTATACCACGATAAGTTGAGAGTGACGTTAGTACCAGTAAATCTCTATTCGAAGTCAGATCAAATACTTTTTATGTTTATCTACCTAACATACTTGTCTGTAATTACTATTAATCGAATTATCAATTGATAACTTTCTTAAACATCTTTGAGGAATGTTAATGTTTGGTCAGAACTAAAATGATGTCACAATATTTGTAACACAGACAATAAATACCTTGATTTGAAGTACATGTACTTTAGTATTGATTTTTTCACACATATGTGCTGGAGAAAATAGCAGACTTGTCTAGACAATTACACTAACATGCATGGGTGATCTACAACCTTTGTTTTAGTGGATGAAATGTATAGTTTACATACATAGGAGTGTATTACATAGTTAAGTATACCACGATAAGTTGAGAGTGACGTCATTGCAGGAGTGTATTACATATTTAAGGATACCACGATAAGTTGAGAGTGACATCATTGCAGGAGTGTATTACATAGTAAAGTATACCACAATAAGTTGAGAGTGACGTCATGCAATGTTTACATGGTTTGACCACCTTTATTGATCAAAATAGGTAAATCAAATGACAAGCAAAACTATTTATTGTGATATCGATTTCACTAAACTAACAGCCGTGATAGCTCAGATGGTAGCGAGTCTGCGCATAACAATGCTAATTAAGCTTTTTAGTTTTGAGTCCGAGTTCGAGACCATCGGGAGGTAGTTTTTTTCATTAAAATATTATATATTTCGTTGGTCATCTACAGTTGTACTTACACGACTTATACTAATTAATGTTCGCTCGAATATCATTAACTAAAACATTGTATAGCATGTGTATTTATAAGCTATTAACTAATAACGATATGATTTCATGATTTTTAAAGTGCACAATATCATCGTGCAGTAGATTTACATTTACATTTATCGCTACACACTCATATGGAATAAAGTTGATATGGCTACTCCGAAAAACATAAGGGGTTCAAATGAACATTTTAGCGACGACGCTATAGCCATCATTAAACACGTTTGCTTTAACAACAAAACAATTAGACGATAACAAAAAAAACGAAAGTAAACAGATAGAAACGACAAGTAATTGACAAGCAGTGAGTAAGGGATAAAATTCATATTGTCCATAAAAAAGGGGAGGCACAAATGTGTCTCGAACTCACACCCTATCTACTGGTCGAAGTTACTAGTCAGAAATGAAAGCATTGAGTAATATATAAATATCAGATCGAGGGCAATGAGTATAATGTTAACCCGAGAAAGTTAATGTAAGCCGAGGTTGACATTAATATTTCGAGGGTTAACATTATATGCCATCACCCTCCCTGGGATCTGATATTTATTTTATTATACTGAATTAATATATAAAACTATAAAGTCAATGTGAAACAGAAACAATAAAGTTCATGCAGTCTTAGGATTTTTTGAAGCAATTTTTGTGAAAGAACTGAATCTGTCCAGCTGACAGACAATGTCTTTTGCAAACATTACAAGCATTGGAGTGTTACCTTAGTATAATTTTAAAAAGCGCCAATTGTCTCGGACTATGAGAATTTCTAGTAGTCTAATTTTATACCTGTGCGAGGGTAAAAACGTTAAGTCACAGGGTAAAAACGTTAAGTCACAGGGTAAAAACGTTATGACAAAGGGTAAAATTAAGGATTTGCGTATAGCGTGTATATGTGATTTTCCATGGATAAATCACGTGAGGTATAATAATAGAAATTAGCTATTGGGCATACCTTGTCAGCAATGGTGATTATTTAAATAGTTTTTAGAAAAAAATATTTAAAAACTACCGGTGTAACAGGCCAGTTCTTCCCCCAGTCCCTTCTGGACTAGTCCAGTTCTTCCCCCCTAGGAAATTATTTTATTTTCACTTTCATGCCCTGGAAATTATCTAATTTTTTGTGTGAGGTTGGGGAAGTTCTGGACCGGCCCAGTTCTTCCCCCCTAGGAAATTATTTTATTTTCAACTTTTTAACCTTGAAAATGTTCTTATTTTTCATGTTAGGGTGGGGAAGTTCTGGACCGGTCCAGTTCTTCCCCCCTAGGAAATTATTTTATTTTTTCAACTTTCAGCTGGTCTAATTCTGTCCTCCTAGTTAAATACTTTATTATATATAAGAACTGGACTAGTCCAGAACTTCCCCACCTTGACAAAAATAAAGTATTTAAAAATAAAATATTTTACTAGGGGGGAAGAAGTGGACCAGTCTAGAACTTCCCCACTCTAACATGAAAAATTAGATAATTTCCAGTGTGAAAAAATTTAAAATAAAATTATTTTCTAGGGGGGAAGAAATGGACTGGGTTGGGAAGAACTGGACTAGTCCAGATCTTCCCCGGGGAAGAACTGGACCAGTCCAGAACTGCCCCGGCGAAGAACTGGACCGGTCCAAAACTGCCCCGGGGAAGAACTGGACCGGGGCAGTTCTGGACTGTTACACCGGTATTAAGGTATTGAAACCTTTATCACGATATTAAAACACATTGTATAGTATGGCCAAGATATGAAGGCACAGATAACATTGACAAAACGTCCATATCAAAATGCAGGTCGAGTTCAATGATCATAACCATAATTATCAGATGATGTCACTTGTTGGGGACAAGATGAACTCAGCACTATAATAATAACATTCAATTCAATAGTGTAGTGGTATTGGACATCAGGTAAATATACTTTTTCTCTAGTCATGTTAAATCATTTTACCCTTACTTTTTCCTTTATTGAGTTTATTGAGTTTATTGAATTTTCTTGAGCTGTTATGGAAAAATTCACACAACTGGTTTAGATTGATTACATAAATTATACACTCACCCAAACGCGTCATATTTAAATTTGAAATAATTTTATTAATTCTGTACTAGATGTTGTGAAAATTCAGATATCTGATCATATACGAGGGCTGTCCCACTAAATCGTAGACTTTGTTGATAAAAATTTAACACGACGTCACATAAGAAAAATACTTTGCATCTTATTTAATCAATATATAACAAATAAGAAAATGAAGACAAACTGAACTGGTATTGTTTTATTAAGTGTTCATACATTGTTTTCAATATACTAGTATACCTTACCGGCGCAGTCTAAAAACCAGACGTATAAAAATCCTTGTGTGTTGATTTAAGTGTTCTGAGCAGACGTGTGTGCGTCAATTTTCCCGGGAAAAAGTCTTATCATATGAAGACGACGTTATTTTGACGTCATAAATTTCAAATAATTGATGTTATTCTTAAAAACGATACGCCGATAATATTACATCATCACAACTTGTGTAAAGCAGAAAATCGCGACGTCAGACGAAGCAGCGGCCTGCAGAACAGCTATTCAATTCTGTGAACAGCTATTCAATTCTGTGTACAATCAGGAATGACGCCTATCAACACGTTTCGCCAGATGAAAAATCCACAGAACGTTACAAGAATGTTTCCAGAGTACTAGTGTATAAATGGCATGGTAAATTTAGCAAAGGTAACACGGAGAATTAACCTCGTGGGCGGCAGAAGTACAAGGATTGCAGAATAGTGAAATCCGAGCAGGATGTCATCGACTGTTACAGGCGATGTACCGTTCGAGAAGTTGCTGAGATGGCTGGTATAAGTAAGTCTACAGCACAACGCATCCTTACATCGAACTTGAGTATACTTACAGTGGAAGAAAAGCATGTTCGAGTCAGTGCATCAAGGACTTTCATTCGAAAAGTTGGAAGAGATCCATCCTACCTCTCGCGAATCATACGAGACTTGGGTCCACTACTTTGAACCAGAGAGTAAACAAGCATCAATGGTTTGGAAGCACCAAAGGTTTTTTACCAAAGGTCGTTTCAAAGTGTTTTTTAAAAGATTGTTGTCAGACGTATCGACAGACCCCGGACAAAGACTGATCAGAAAAGCTCAACTTGAGCACTTCATGCTCAGATGAGCTAAAATTACTTAAAAACTACTAAACCATGTAACATTGATACTATTTCAAAAAGTTTAAATGAATTGGATTCAACTTTTAAAACAAATCAATTGATATCAAATTTGTCATACTTATTTTAAGAATAATCAATCATATATATTTACATATTCAGCAAAGATAACTGAAACATTATCAGATAATGTCAATTGTTTAGAGAAACAATCATGACAGCTGCACTATATATACAAGTAAAATGTCGTACAATATTTGATTGTTTCAACAGTCTAGTGATAACAAATATGACTACAACATCTCGGGAAACCATTTCGAACCCAACTTAATGAACATTACAACTCATGTAGATTACTTGTCTGAGGTTTCATAAAAAGTTTTACTCGTAAAGAATGACCACTCATGTCAGATCCTCTATTTATAATTTCAGTACAACAGCCATCCCAGGGCTATACACCTGAAGATGCTGCAAATGAGGAGCCACTGAAGGTGCCACCAAGGGATGATTATGATTCATTAAAAAATGCTTCCCCTGGAAAGACACCTCAATTATATTCGACTGATAGCGATATAGAAACTGATTGTTTCCCTGATATAGAACCAGAAGAGAGACAAGAACGACATAAATTATCACAAGCAGCAGATCAGGTAAACAGTCTCAAAATTTAGTGTACTATAGAAACATTTCTTGAATTACACCATAGACTATAACAATGTTTTTGATATTCAATCTCTCATTAAGACCGTAGCTGCATACAGACATTTTCTGGATTATAGACACATCTGGCTGAGCTATAGTTGCAAGACTACTGTATCATGTAATCAAATGCAAATACATTTACAACAGCTGATTATGTAAATATACTAAGATATGACAACTGAAGACCCTATCAACAGGATGTTTTCTTGCATCAGGTTAGAAATTAATCCACTTGATTAGCTCAGTAGGTAAAGCGCTCGACCGCTAATCTAGATGTTGAGGGCTCAAAACCCCAGCAAATGTTCTTCTATGAAAACTTGACTGAAGATAATGCATCCCAAGTCATTTGCCCTCCACCTCTGAATTTATGTTGAGAAGTTGTCAGTTTCTTGTGGAGGAGCAGGTTTAAGTACTGGTTGGTATCCCAGGAACAATGGTTAGATCAACTGACCACAGTATATGACTAAAATACAGTTAAAAAAACCTGACATGAAGCTAGAAAGTATCAGGTTTATATATTTATTTTAATAATATTCAGCAAGTAAAATCTGTTTATCTGGCACTCTTGAATATTCATAACAGTCTGTACATTACCATCAGCGGAGTACTGAGAGATACTTTCCATATATTCATAATTATCATGTTGCCACCAGACAAGAATGGCCATGGTGCATGAATAGAGTGGTAAAGATGACTCAGTGCCACTTTAAAGTTGTTTAATTATATTGACATTTACAGCATTAAAATACATTGTAGAGTGGTAATAACACCCATGTATTATTTTTGATAATTCCCTAGTGAAATAACTATAGGTATATGTACTATGTGACAACACAACCAAACAAGTGTGAAAGAGATGATTGTGTTCAAATGGAGTTGAAATTTTTACTCGTAAAGAATTGTTTAATAAATTCAATGAAATGACCACTCATGTCAGATCCTCTATTTATTGTTTCAGTACAACAGCCATCCCAGGGCTATACACCTGAAGATGCTTCGATTGAGAGGACACTGGGGATGCCACCAAGGGATGATTATGATTCATTAGAAAATGCTTCCCGTGGAAAGACAACTCAATTAAATTTGGCTGATAGCAATATAGAAACTGGTTGTTTCCCTGGTATAGAAACAGAAGAGAGACAAGAACTACCTACATTATCAACAGCAGATGGGGAAAGATCAGGTAAACAGTCTCAAAATTTAGTGTAGTAGAGAAACATTTCTAGAATTAACCCAAAGAATATAACAATGTGTTTGATATTCAATCTCTCATCAAGACCGTAGCTGCATACAGACGTGTCTGGAGAATAGACACATCTGGCTGAGCTATAGTTGCAATACTACTGTATCATGTAATCAAATGCAAATACATTTACAACAGCTGATTAAGTAAATATAATAAGATATGACAACTGAAGACCCTATCAACAGGATGTTTTCTTGCATAAGTTTAGAATTAGTCCACTCGATTAGCTCAGTCAGTAAAGCGCTCGACCGCTAATCTAGAGGTTGTGGGCTCAAAACACCGGCAAATGTTCTTCCATGTAAATTTGACAGAAGATAATGCATCCCAAGTCATTTGACCTCCACCTCTGAATTTATGTTGAGAAGTTGTCAAGTTCTTGTGGAGGAACAGGTTTAAGTACTGGTTGGTAACCCAGGAGCAATGATTAGATCACCTGACCACAGTATATGACTAAAATACAGTTAAAAAACCTGACATAAAGCTAGAAAGTATCAGGTTTATAAATTTGTTATTTTAATATTATTCAGCAAGTAAAATCTGTTTATCTGGCACTCATGAATATTCATAACAGTCTGTACATTACCATCAGCGGAATACTGAGAGATACTTTCCATATATTCATAATTATCATGTTGCCACCAGACAAGAATGGCCATGGTGCATGAATAGAGTGGTAAAGATAACTCAGTGCCATTTTAAAGTTGTTTAATTATATTGACATTTACAGCATTAAAATACTTTGTGTAGAGTATAAATAACACCCATGTATTATTTTCAATAATTCCCTAGTGACCTCATTTGACCTCCACCTCTGAATTTATGTTCAGAAGTTGGTAAAGATGACTCAGAGCCATTATATTGACATTTACAGCATTAAAATATGTTGTGTAGAGTGGTAATAACACTGTTATAATATTATGTATTATTTTCGATAATTCCCTAGTGAAATAACTACAGGTACATGTACTAATGTAAATGACATCACAACAAAACCAGTGTGACAGAGATGATTGTGTACAAATGGAGTTAAAAATTCTACTTATAAAGAATTGTTTCATAAATTCAATGAAAAAGACCACTCGTGTAAAATTCTCTATTTATAGTTTCAGTACGCCAGCCATGCCAGGTGTCAGTGGCGTATCAAAGAGTGTTGCCACCAAGGTATCCCTCATTTGGAAATACAAATCAATTGGCTGATGAAGATATAGAAGCTATCAAAAATGGTCCTTTGACTGAAAACGTCATGGAGAAAGCATTTTGTGAAGTTCTAAAGGGAATGTATCATGATCATGGCATTAATGGTTTTCGTGATACACGTAATCAAACTTTCTATGAAGCACCAGTAGCAGTGCAGCACATTTTAGAGCAAACTTTAAGTGACAATCACTGGTTATCAAGCATTTATATCAAGGAGAATGAAGTGGTCTATCTGGTGGACAGTGACCAACCGAATCAACCGGAGAAAAAATTGGGATTGAATTTGAAGGAACAGTTATTTAAAGCACATATACCAACTTCAAGGTCATCTAAAGGCTCTAAACTAAAAGTTGTCTGTTTAAATGTACAGCAACAAACCAACAAAAAAGATTGTGGAGTGTACGTTATAGCCTTTCTTGTACACTTTCTTAGCGAGTATGTGAAGTGTGGGAATGCTAGGGAGGCTGCTGAAAGCCTGAAGAAAGTTCGTTTCAAAGTTGATGAAATGAGGAATCATTTGATGCATTTTTTAGTAAACCAGAAAGTTTTTGCACTCTTTCCGCATGAAATACGCGAAATTGAAGACAAAGAATGTCCATCAATAGTTATTGCTTGGGATGATTTAGATCTCGAGTATAAAACAATATACTGGACAAATGAACTAGTAGATCTTAATTTATACATGAAATACGCGGAAAAAAAAAGACAAAGAATGTCCATCAATAGTTATTATAATTTATAGTTTTCCAGCATTGCTCCATTGCTTGGGGTGAGTTATATTGACTTTCATACAGGAAATTATTTTTTCGCAGTACGGGTAAGAACCTGTTCACTTGTTGTACCAAAATTTAGTACTGATGTATATAAATTACTAAAGGCACATCCAATCCCAAATTTTCTTCCGGTTCATTCAATTGACTTTTTGTGAAATTATACATTTTGCTGTATTGATATACTGTAGATCAAATTTGGGTTATAAATATAATTATTAGTATTATTTAAACTGCTATACATCTCTTCAATAGCTGAGTGTTTCCATCGAGATCGGATTTGGAACGAATACGATCTTGTGACAAGCACGCGACGTGCTTCTTGGAGCGCGTGGTAAGCATGTCGCGAGCTCGTGGGGAGCGCGTGGTAAGCACGTCGCAGGCTCGTGGTAAGCACGTGGCGTGTCGCAGGCTGGCGGGGAGCACGTGGTAAGCATGTCGCGAGCTCGCGGGGAGCACGTGGTAAGCATGTCGCGGGCTCGTGAGGAGCACGTGGTAAGCACATTGCGAGCTCGCGGGGAGCGCATGGCAAGCACGTCGCGAGCTCGTATTCGTTCCAAATACTAGCTCGCAACGAGCTGGTTACTAGCTTGCAACGAGCTGGTACGAGTTAGTTTAGGGAGATCGTCTTTTCTGTAGGGGAAGTCTTTGGCTTTCAGTCTCATCCTTTTTACATCACCAACTGAACAAATTCGTTTCATGTAAAATGTTGTATATTATATTGTAGTATTACGATGTTCATAGTATGTAAATAAAATATGTTTAAACTAAATAACACCTCCATTATTATTATTATTATTATTACACCTTCCTTTTTGATTTCCTGTGGTAGGGAGAATAAGAATCTTTCACTGGCTTTTGGTGCGGATAGAAATATCTGGCTCAAGGGTGACTGGTTTGGAATCATGACTGGGATAATTAAAACAGCGAGGATTGACAGAACATGTGTACCATATCTACACAGCAAACAACTTTCTTCTGTGTAAGACCTCAGATAGTGTCAGCATAACTTCAATCAGTATAGAATTTAGGTTTGCGGCAAATTTGCATGATAAAAGTTTGCAACAAAACAGTTTGCGGCAAATTTGCTGCAACTTTGCAAAAAACCGAGGTCCCGTGCACTATGCGTTACATTGGGCACGTTATAGAACCAGGGGTAAAATGACTAACATTCTTCCGGAGGCGTCGCCCATATGAGAAACTGGTGGCGACAATAAATAAACGCAAATACACACTTGATTTGTCAGTTCTGATTATTTACCCATCATAACATTATCAAACTCTTTAAGAAATCCTTAGAACATCAGCCCAAATGAAAACCCATAATCTTGTTTCTATCTGATTCAAGTGGGGAAGTTGGTAGGGCAAATTAGTACTGGCTGATAATTAACTCTAAGACTAGGTAATCAAGGACAACAAGTTGAGCCCATTAATTGTCAAGAGATGAACAGAATAAGAATATAATCGTTTTTTTATTAAAGGAAATGAAAGCATTGAGTAATATATAAATATCAGATGGAGGGCAATGAGTATAATGTTAACCCGAGAAAGTTAATGTAAGCCGAGGTTGACATTAATATTTCGAGGGTTAACATTATATGCCATCACCCTCCCTGGGATCTGATATTTATTTTATTATACCGAATTAATATATAAAACTATAAAGTCAATGTGAAACAGAAACAATAAAGTTCATGCAGTCTTAGGATTTTTTGAAGCAATTTTTGTGAAAGAACTGAATCTGTCCAGCTGACTGACAATGTCGTTTGCAAACATTACAAGCATTTGAGTGTTACCTTAGTATAATTTTAAAAAGCGCCAATTGTCTCAGACTATGAGAATTTCTAGTAGTCTAATTTTATACCTGTGCGAGGGTAAAAACGTTAAGTCACAGGGTAAAAACGTTAAGTCACAGGGTAAAAACGTTATGTCACAGGGTAAAAACGTTATGTCACAGGGTAAAAACGTTATGTCACAGGGTAAAAACGTTATGTCACAGGGTAAAAACATTATGTCACAGGGTCTAAACGTTAAGTCACAGGGTAAAAACGTTATGACAAAGGGTAAAATTACGGATTTGTGTATAGCGTGTATATGTGATTTTGCATGGATAAATCACGTGAGGTATAATAATAGAAATTAGCTATTGGGCATACCTTGTCAGCAATGGTGATTATTTAAATAGTTTTTATAAAAAAATATTTAAAAACTACCGGTATTAAGGTATTGAAACCTTTATCACGATATTAAAACACATTGTATAGTATGGCCAAGATATGAAGGCACAGATAACATTGACAAAACGTCCATATCAAAATGCAGGTTGAGTTCAATGATCATGACCATAATTATCAGATGATGTCACTTGTTGGGGACAAGATGAACTCAGCACTATAATAATAACATTCAATTCGATAGTGTAGTGGTATTGGACATCAGGTAAATATACTTTTTCTCTAGTCATGTTAAATCATTTTACCCTTACTTTTTCGTTTATTGAGTTTATTGAATTTTCTTGAGCTGTTATGGAAAAATTGACACAACTGGTTTAGATTGATTACATAAATTATACACTCACCCAAAGTTCTAATGCGTCATATTTAAATTTGAAATAATTTTATTAATTCTGTACTAGATGTTGTGAAAATTCAGATATCTGATCATATACGAGGGCTGTCCCACTAAATCGAAGACTTTGTTGATAAAAATTTAACACAACGTCACATTAGAAATATACTTTGCATCTTATTTAATCAATATATAACAAATACGAAAATGAAGACAAACTGAACTGGTATTGTTTTACTAAGTGTTCATACATTGTTTTCAATATACTAGTATACCTTACCGGCGCAGTCTAAAAACTAGACTAAAAACTAGACGTATGAAATCCTTGTGTGTTGATTTAAGTGTTCTGAGCAGACGTGTGCGTCAATTTTCCCTGGAAAACATCATATCATATGAAGACGACGTTATTTTGACGTCATCACGTTGAATTTCAAACAATTGACGTTATTCTTAACAACGATACGCACGATAATATTACATCATCACAACTTGTGTAAAGCAAAAAATGGCGACATCAGACGAAGAAGCGTCGCGCAGAGCAGCTATTCAATTCTGTGTACAATCAGGAATGACGCCTATCAACACCTTTCGCCAGATGAAATCCACAGAACGTTACAAGAATGTTTCCAGAGCACTAGTGTATAAATGGCATGGTAAATTTAGCAAAGGTAACACAGAGGTACAAGGATTGCAGAATAGTGAAAGCCGTGCAGGACGTCATTGACTGTGACAGGCGATGTAAAGTTCGAGAAGTTGCTGAGATGGCCGGTATAAGTAAGTCTACAGCACAACGCATCCTTACATCGGACTTGAGTATACTTACAGTGGAAGAAAAGCATGTTCGAGTCAGTGCATCAAGGACTTTCATTCGAAAAGTTGGAAGAGATCCATCCTACCTCTCGCGAATCATAACAACAGACGAGACTTGGGTCCACTACTTTGAACCAGAGAGTAAACAAGCATCAATGGTTTGGAAGCACCAAAGGTTTTTTACCAAAGGTGGTTTCAGAGGAGGTGTTTTTTAAAAGATTGTTGTCAGACGTATGAACAGACGACAGACAAAGACTGATCAGAAACGTGCTCAGATGAGCTAAAATTACTTAAAAACTACTAAACCGTGTAACATTGATACTACAGTCGAAACCCGTTATGTCGACATTACAGGGACCTGATAAAATATGTTGACATATCCGAATGTCGACACATCCGATTCCAGTACTGGCAAACTTGTCTTGTATATACGTATTTTTGCTATGGTGGTGTTGTAAAACTTACCACTCGTGTGTTTTGCTGCAGGTGTTGTAAAACTAATTGAATCGTGATATTTGGTATACTTTTAATAAATAATATCACAGACATAATATATGTGTATGTTCGATTTTTATGTTGTTTTTCGGTTTAATGCCCTTTTTCAACAATATTTAATCATATACGACGAGTGGCTGAATTTATCAGTTTTACTGATAAATATTCGCTGCGACACTTATCAATCATATTGAAAATACGATGTTAATTTAAAGATCAGTTTACAAACTGTGAACGAATTAATTGTGACACAAACAATATGTCGAGATAAAATTGTTTATCTCTTCACGGTCAATTGACACCTTTTCAATTTCAATCACGTCGAGAGGATGTCGACACAAACAAGTGCATTAAGGTGTGAAAACACTCTTTGGGCCAGAGAAATCACGTCGACATAGCCAAAGTGTCGACATAGAAATGTCGACATAAAAATCATTTTCCATATACAATATATAGGGATAGAAATCGGGACTTTACAAATATGTTGACATAGCCGGAATGTCGATATAACCGATGTCGACATAACGGGGTTCAACTGTATTTCAAAAAGTTTAAATGACTTGGATTCAACTTTTAAAAACAAATCAATTGATATCAAATTTGTCATACTTATTTTAAGAATAATCAATCATATATATTTACATATTCAGCAAAGATAACTGAAACATTATCAGATAATGTCGATTGTTTAGAGAAACAATTATGACAGCTGCACTATAAATACAAGTAAAATGTCATATAATATTTAATTGTTGATTGTTTCAACAGTCTAGTGATAACAAATATGACTACAACATCTCGGGAAACCATTTCGAACCCAACGTAATGAATATTACAACTCATGTAGAGGTTTCATGAAATCCTTTAAAAGCCTTTTACAAAATCCCAGATGGCTGCAAGTCAGCCATCTTGAACAAACCAACCGACTAACCAGCTTACGAGTCAACCCTCCAACCCAGCAATCCACCAACCAGCTTACGAGTCAACCCTCCAACCAAGCAATCCACCAACCAGCTTAGGAGTCAACCCTCCAACCAAGCAATCCACCGACCAGCTTACGAGTCAACCCTCCAACCAAGCAATCCACCGACCAGCTTACGAGTCAACCCTCCAACCAAGCAATCCACCAACCAGCTTATGAGTCAACCCTCCAACCAAGCAATCCACCAACCAGCTTACGAGTCAACCCTCCAACCAAGCAATCCACCGACCAGCATACGAGTCAACCATCCAACCAAGCAATCCACCGACCAGCTTACGAGTCAACCCTCCAACCAAGCAATCCACCAACCAGCTTATGAGTCAACCCTCCAACCAATTAATCCACCAACCAGCTTATGAGTCAACCCTCCAACCAAACAATCCATCAACCAGCTTATGAGTCAACCCGCCAACCAAGCAATCCACCAACCAGCTTATGAGTCAACCCTCCAACCAAACAATCCACCAACCAGCTTATGAGTCAACCCGCCAACCAAGCAATCCACCAACCAGCTTACGAGTCAACCCTCCAAGCAATCCACCAACCAGCTTACGAGGCAACCCTCCAACCAAGCAATCCACCAACCAGCTTACGAGTCAACCCTCCAACCAAGCAATCCACCAACCAGCTTACGAGTCAACCCTCCAACCAAACAATCCACCAACCAGCTTACGAGTCAACCCTCCAACCAAGCAATCCACCAACCGGGTTACGAGTGAACCCTCCAACCAAGCAATCCACCAACCAGCTTATGAGTCAACCCTCCAACCAAGCAATCCACTAACCAGCTTATGAGTCAACCCTCCAACCAAGCAATCCACCAACCAGCTTACGAGTCAACCCTCCAACCAAGCAATCCACCAACTGGGTTATGAGTCAACCCTCCAACCAAGCAATCCACCAACAAGCTTACGAGTCAACCCTCCAACCAAGCAATCCATCAACCGGGTTACGAGTGAACCCTCCAACCAAGCAATCCACCAACCAGCTTATGAGTCAACCCTCCATCCAAGCAATCCACCAACCGGGTTACGAGTGAACCCTCCAACCAAGCAATCCACCAACCAGCTTATGAGTCAACCCTCCAACCAAGCAATCCACCAACCAGCTTACGAGTCAACCCTCCAACCAAGCAATCCACCAACCAGCTTACGAGTCAACCCTCCAACCAAACAATCCACCAACCAGCTTACGAGTCAATCCTTTTACCAAGCAATCCACCAACCAGCTTACGAGTCAACCCTCCAACCAAGCAATCCACCAATCAATAAACAGCACCATTACTTGCATATTTTAAATTCCCCATACCTCACAGCTATAATTTAGAATGGATGTTACGAATGCATCAAATAATAGTATCTATCGAGTAAGACTTTCTTGGTTTTATGTACCAGTCGCGAACATTTATATTCTTTTAATCAAATAAATCGCTATGTTACAAGTTTATTAACATGGATGTGTGAGTTCACGACTGACGCAATAAGTAATGTTGAACTATATTGTAACAGACTATAGTGTGTCTATGATCACACTACAGAGTTATTTATAATGCCGTCTCATTCGGAACACCTCGGCATTATTGGCTCCGCCAAGAAGTTACGATTGATTACAGTACTCCGAGTATTTGTAGTATATCGTAATTGAATGACATTTAGGCATTTTTTATGTTGTACAACAAAATTTAATCTAGAGAGTGCAACCAATTTGCAAACTTCAAGTTGCGCCGACCATCTTTTTTAAAGATATTTCTTGTTTATAGATACATTTGGAGTGAAAACCGTTGTTTTGTGGATTCAGGAAGCCACAAGAAAGGAAAAAATACATTTTATGACTAAATTATGATTAAATATGTATGAAAATATGTTTATATAGAGTATTTCGAGTAATATATTGCAAAATTATTAATTTCTGCACTGTTTATGCTGCTATACAATTTTTTTATTTTTTTTGACAGCTTGAAAATCCAGCTCTACAGTAGAAGTTGACTAGCGACAAGAAGTGAAACAAACCAAATAAACACTATTTTTAAACAGAAAACCAGCGCTATCCTCAAGAAATCGTCACGCATGATTTAACATTATATATACAAAGATTTCATATTGAAAGGTGTAACTGACAGGCCTCATTTTATCTGTTTAATACTACTAATAACAACATTGAATACCATGGGAATTGATATAAATGTATGGCGAGCTCGCATTGGCGGATTCTCACAACCAGTGAAGATAAAACGATGCATGGAAACTATAAAAGTTAATTGTATCCCAATCTGTATACGGATTTTCTTGTTCTTTATGCTAGCCGCCCAATGTGTAGAACAAAATCCAGGACCTCCACCAAGGCAGAAGAACATGAACAAGTATTCGCATGATACTGAAACAAATTACTTCTGGCCTAGAAGCATTAATAACGCAACAATACCCCTTAGAAACAATGAACAAAGTGGTAGGGAAAATGGAATTAGAGAAGATAGAGGTGAATGCATCAGCGATACAAAGGAGGATGATAACCGATTCAGATCTAACAGAAGTAGGGTAAGTAAAGCTAGATACAATCTAAGACCATTCCTAAAACGAGAATTAAAGCAAAAGAACAAAGCGTATCTTAAATATGATAAACTTGTGGTAAATGGTGATGTGTTCGAATATGATGCGAAAATGAATGACATAAAACCAGTTTACATATAGGATAGTAGTGAAAGCCATGATACAGATACTATGTGCCTAGACATAAACCTTCAACATAGTATGTTGGAATATACAAGGACTATCTAAATATATGCAAAATACAACTCTTTTGACATACCTAAGCAACCGTATTTCTCCTAATTAACGTTCCCGTCCTAATTGTCGCACCCCAACCCCGGGAAAATTTCACTATCACTGCTCTGGGACTACTCGTTCCTGGTAATCTATGTGCTCTCTCGACCCTGATTTTATCTTCTTCTATTCCATGATCACTCTTGTAAGACCAGAACAATTAGATGGCCTGTGAATGGCTTTTGTCAAGTTACTATATGCCTCATCCGACATGCCTCCTCGGAAACTTTTGTCAACACTTTCAGACTGTTTATACTTTTCAATTAAACTTTTGAATATGCCTTGACCACCAGTACCAGCAGCAGTATTCTCTGAATTCTGGTCAGAAATAATTGGTGGGGCTTAACTGAACTCCTGGTCATAGGAAGTCAACTGTGCTTCCGAGCTTTCATCATAGTCATTACAATTAACGTCCTCATAAGTCAAACTATCAATTCGCTCCGCAATTTTTTCGACACGTTCTCCTAAATGGGTTTGATTTTCCCTCAATTCTTTCATAATACCCGCCATTTCTTGGGAGACAAACAGAAATCAATTGTGGAACCAGAAACTTGCAAGTTTTTGCTAGAAGACGTAGAAGTATTGGATACAGACTTCTTACCTGTCGATGACTTGTTTGTGTCATTATTTCATTATTGTTTTTTCCGACCTCGTCGGCATACTTTTGCCACTCTCTCGTCCAGTCTTTAACATTGCGTCCGCCATGATTTACAGAGCACGTGTGACAGACTGGTTCTAGATGGGTATGGGCTAAATCAATTAACCCAATTCTAATATGGTTCGCATTCTACAACTGACGAAATTATGTAATTTCAACAATTCGTTTTAAACAAATTATTTTTATCACCGTCTGCACGAGCGGTGTGAATAATAAAGACTGATATAACAATATTAGAATGTAATGCTGTATTAAAACAGCGTAGTAAATTTTTAAACGTTATCGTACTGTAACTACCGCGTAGATACAGCTTAAATCACCGGGAGAAGATTAGACCACGTCCGACCTCTTCGAGATTTAACGCACTGAAATATCACCAGAGAGGATGCGCGCGTATATCAATTTCAGCCCCAAAGGAGTGTATGACGAAATAAAATCTTGCAAAGTTTATACACATGAAATATTTAAGCTACAAAGTTTGAACATGGAAAGATAAACTTCACTTAAAAAAATAAAAATCCATTTAAAAATACATCTTAATATCGTATGTCATATTGTACATTAGCATACGTCTTGAACTATGTTATTTTGAAAACATATTACATATAACATATTATGTACTCATATGTCTTATTTATATTGTATGTATATTTGTGTCTTACTTATATTGTATGTACATTTGTAAATGATTGGGTTGTTTTGTTTACCATATGACTGATTTGTATTAAGGGCCAGAGGCCTAAATTACTCGCAATAAATGTTGTTATTGTTATTATTATGGTAATTAGGGAGACCGGCATATTTTAATAAAAATACTTTACCTTTCATAGGAAGCAGTACAATTTCCAGTGGACTTGGGTAGATTTGATCCAGAGTAAGTAATCTGTCATTACATAATTATAGAAACTAGTTAATTAAATGTCATTTAAGCTACTTACAATCTAGGTATAATAATGTTTTTCTATTCCTTTGTTTATGAGTCGCACAATAGATGAGTTGGAAGTAATGATTAATTAGTAAACACAAATCAGTATTGAGGAATGATGTATTCAGAATTTATTTGCATAAAATTGTGTGTTAATAGATGTTTTTAAATTGAAAACAGCACTATATTTATCCTGAAGCTTGAGATATAAACATATATCACTTAGTTATATTGAAAGACTTTGTACATTAGCCAAACTTGGAATGATGTATCATTATGTCAAAAGAAGTAATACGTATGGACAGACGACGGACAAAGAATAATCAGAAAACCTCACTTCATGCTCAGGTGAGCTAAAACAAAACTGACTGAAAATTCACTTATTCTTATCATATTTACGCTACATTTTGCAGTAGATCTACCGAACAAACTGAAGCAAAACCAAATTGGAAACCGAGTAAGGACAAATCTTCACGGCTTGACCTTGAACAGGGACAGGATGATGAACAACATAAACTTAAAAAACCAAACTTGTACAAGAAAACATCAGGTAAACAGTCTCAAAATTTAGTGTACTATAGAAACATTTCTTGAATTACACCATAGACTATAACAATGTTTTTGATATTCAATCTCTCATTAAGACCGTAGCTGCATACAGACGTGTCTGGCCGGGCTAAAGTTGCAAGACTACTGTATCATGTAATCAAATGCAAAGATATTTACAACAGCTGATTATGTAAATACTTAGATATGACAACTGAAGACCCTCAGATCAACAGGATGTTTTCTTGCATCATGTTAGAAATTAGTCCACTAGATTAGCTAACTCAGTCGGTAAAGCGCTCAACCCCTTATATAGAGGTTGTGGGCTCAAAACCCCGGCAAATGTTCTTCCATGAAAATTTGACTGAAGATAATGCACCCTAAGTCATTTGACCTCCACCTCTGAATTTATGTTGAGAAGTTGTCAGTTTCTTGTGGAGGAGCAGGTTTAAGTACTGGTTGGTAACCTAGGAGCAATGGTTCGATCAACTGACCAAAGTATATATGACTAAAATACAGTTAAAAATCTGACATCAAGCTAGAAAGTATCGCGTTTATAAATTTGTTGTTTTAATATTATTCAGCAAGTAAAATCTGTTTATCTGGCACTCATGAATATTCATAACATTCTGTACATTACCATCAGCGGAATACTGAGAGATACTTTCCAATATATTCATAATTATCACGTTGCTACCAGACAAGAATGGCAATGGTGCATGAATAGAGTGGTAAAGATGATTCAGTGCCATTTTAAGGTTGTTTAATTATATTGACATTTACAGCATTAAAATACGTTGTGTAGAGTGGTAATAACACCCTTGTATTATTTTCGATAATTCCCTAGTGAAATAACTCTAGGTATATGTACTATGTGACAACACAACAAAACAAGTGTGAACGAGACAAAATCTATTGTCTATGCCACAAACTACGGCAAGGTAGATTCATGATCCAATGTGACGGATGTGTTGAATGGTACCATGGCTCTTGCGTCAACATCACAGCCTCAGACGCACTGGATATGGACACATTCTGGTGCGAAGCCTGTCGCTAAATAGACTTGGCCCAAAGAAACCCCTTTTAATAGTTGCTGCTATAGGAACCATCTACTCGGGTGAGCGTATGACCTTACATTAAAGTTAAGAGACAAGTAAGGCACATTTTTATAATTTCAGAAAACATGTACACCATCAAGCAAATGGAAGACGCAACGGCAGCTGGAAACCTGCTCGCCGCCAGGGGTCTTGTCGAGGCCATCATGATGTGTGGATGTCCAAGAGAGCAGCAGGTCGAGCTGCTCCAATGCCAGGTGTCGATGGCCCACAGGAGGAAGACAAAACAAAGGAGTTGGCTGAGCATAGTGGCCGCAGACGCTCAAGCCATGCAGTTCCATGACGCTGCATGGATCGATGCCAACATCATGGCCGCCAACTGCCTAGCACCAGTCCGGCCTGTGAGCGCGGCCCCTAGTGGTCCTTGGCGGGGCATCAGATTAAGGGATACCCCAGCCATCGAGAGGGTAGTGGCAGACGAGGGGAACAAGTCCCTGGCGTCGAACCTGCGGGAGATGCCAGAGAAGGAGCCCAGTGTGGTGCCTGTAAAGGCGTGCCCGAAGCCACAGAGACCACCTCGTCGCCAGACAGAACCCCTAAGGAGATCCCCGGGAAGGTACTTGCTACTTTTACTTGGCTGTCTTTCACATAAAAAAAATTCTAACTGTGTTGTTGTGTGTTACAGTCGTTAAAAAACATTATGTTTTGAGTGAAAATGGTCCATAAGAAATATGGAAGGGTTTTTTGTTCACTAAAATGATGAAAAATAGTATGTAAAAAATAGTAATACGATGTAAGAATTGATAATGTCTTTATATATCTTTCTATGAAACTAGTGCAAAACTCTTACAAATGTTACAGAGCATGTGAGCCATCAAGAACTGCAACAATGGAAGTACCATCCAATTTGATGACATGTAGGGAAGAAGAGGTAACTATTTTAATGTAAAAAATTAATATTTACATGACTAACATGTTGTTCATATAAAGAAATTCTTCTTCTGTTCTATCTAAAACATACATGAAACTGTAAACAGTGTTTTGCTAAAACACGTTTCAGCTGAAATGCATGTATATATAATATGTGGGTATAAAATTCAATTACCATTCAGTATCACTTTTATTGGTATATTAGAAAACAGATAATTAAGTAACCACTGTGTGGATTTCTATTATATTACACTGAAGTTTGATTGCTCCTGTGGTATATTGAATTCATAACATCTCATCATAGACATATTGGCCAATGTACACACTTTCTCATGTACTCAAGTTACATATAAGCTAAACAATGTCATTTATGCAATTCAGACTAACCAATTACTTCAGACACACCACATGTTTCCTCAAAATGCAAGTAAAAATGTAAGTCATACCTTTCATATTTGACTATGTAGTTTAAAAATCACACCTGAACATAAATTATCATCTGTACAATGTAAAAGTTATAGGATAATGAGTAAGAACACATTACGTAAGCCGAAAAACCAAAAAACTTGGTTTTCGGCTTACAAATGTGTTCTTACGCAGAGCCGGGTACCACCTGTCAAAAACCCAGCATTCGCGTAAAAGGAAAACTACGAGTGAAAAATAACGATCTCCGCGTCTGTATGTCGATTTGTTAGGTTTTTTTTCAATGCGGGTTTTAAATGTCATGGCTACGCACCGGCCACCTGCGCATAACAATAGACTAACAAATAAAATGTAGGTCAACCACGCTATGGGTTAACCACAACGTTGAAACGATAAAATTCAATAATTATACAGTTGAAAAGATTAGTTAATGACATAAAGCATAATATACATCAAAATCACATACCTTAATTTAGCTTTTGTAGCTTACAACAGCAATAATTACGTTACAACGCACAATCGTTCGTTTCTCGACATAGATTCCCGCCGGTCTGCGCATGCGCACAATAGGCTCTGTTCGATTTTGTTCCCATTTATTTCAAAACCGAGTCCATTGCAAAACGACGCTAACAGAACTCAATATGACACGCCGTGCAATGACCAGTCTTGGTATTTTAATGCTGGGCCAGAATTATTTATGACCCTAGGCATGAAACCTCACAGTAAATTAAATTGCTGCTGCACAATCTAAACTGTAAAATATTCCTTAAGAACATGCTTCTCCTATTAAAGCATTGTCACCAGGAAAGTAAATTATCTTATCTTAACGGCATATATGGGTCTCCCTTATTAGCGACAAGAAGCGTCCGGAAGCGACAAGAAAGGAAAAATACATTTTATGATTAAATATCTATGAAAATATGTTTATATAGAGTATTTCGAGTAATATATTGCAAAATTATTAATTTCTGCACCGTTTGTGCTGCTATACAAAAAAATTTTGACAGCGTAAAAATCAAACTCTATACAGTAGAAGTTGACTAGTGACAAGAAGCGAAACAAACCAAATAAACACTATGTTAAAACAGATTATCATTACATGCGCTAGTGTAATACAATCAAATGATTGTTTAAATGGTAATTAGGGAGACCGGCATATATTAATAAAAATACTTTACCTTTCATAGGAAGCAGTACAATTTCCGTATCCAGTGTTGGACTTGGATATTGAGTTTGGATTTTTTGAACCAGAGTAAGTAATCTGTCATTACACAATTGTAGAAACTAGTTTATTAGATGTCATTTAAGCTACTTACAACCTAGGTATAAAAATGTTTTTCTATTCCTTTGTTTATGAGTCGCACAATAGATGAATTGCAAGTAATGATTAATTAATGAACACAAATCAGTACTGAGGAATGATGTAATCAGAATTTATTAAATTAAATTAACAGCACTACATTTATCCTGAAGCTTGAGATATAAACATATATCACTTAGTTATATTGAAAGACTTTGTACATTAGCCAAACTTGGAATGATGTAACGTTATGTCAAAAGAAGTAATACGAATGGACAGACAACGGACAAAGAATTATAATCAGAAAAGTTCACTTCGTGCTCAGGTGAGCTAAAACAAAACTGACTGAAAAGTCACTTATTCTTATCATATTTATGCTACATTTTGCAAGTAGATCTACCGAACAAACTGAAGCAAAACAAAATTGGAAACCGAGTAAATCTTCACGGCTTGACCTTGAACAGGGACAGGATGATGAACAACATAAACTTAAAATACCGGAACCAAACTTGTACAAGAAAACATCAGGTAAACAGTCTCAAAATTTAGTGTACTATAGAAACATTTCTTGAATTACACCATAGACTATAACAATGTTTTTGATATTCAATCTCGCATTAAGACCATAGCTGCATACAGACATGTCTGGCCAGGCTAAAGTTGCAAGACTACTGTATCATGTAATCAAATGCAAAGATATTTACAACAGCTGATTATGTAAATACTTAGATATGACAACTGAAGACCCTATCAACAGAATGTTTTCTTGTTAGAAATTAGTCCACTAGATTAGCTAGCTCAGTCGGTAAAGCGCTCAACCCCTAATATAGAGGTTGTGGGCTCAAAACCCCGGCAAATGTTCTTCCATGAAAATTTGACTGAAGATAATGCACCCTAAGTCATTTGACCTCCACCTCTGAATTTATGTTGAGAAGTTGTCAGTTTCTTGTGGAGGAGCAGGTTTAAGTACTGGTTGGTAACCCAGGAGCAATGGTAAGATCAACTGACCACAGTATATGACTAAAATACAGTTAACAAGAAATGGGCAATGCCCACAAACCAGGTTTTAAACCTAATTATTTGTAACCAAGGCTCTATTTGTATAATGAATACATGATGATCATCAATGCTGCAAAGGTGCCAGAGGTGATACATGCATACAAACACTCACACCTTGATGTCAATACACCCATGAATAGCGAAGATATTAAGTTGAAACTGATTTTTAAATTTTAAGTGACCTTGACCTTGGACGGAATGAACCCGGTTATTAGCCGGAGAGCAAATTGCAATTTTTAGTAAAGGTGACCTTGACCTTTGACGAAAAATTATCATGTTGCCACCAGACAAGAATGGCGATGGCGCATGAATAGAATGGTAAAGATGACTCAGTGCCATTTTAAGGTTGTTTAATTATATTGACATTTACAGCATTGAAATACATTGTGTAGAGTGGTAATAACACCCTTGTATTATTTTTGATAATTCCCTAGTGAAAGAACTCTAGGTATATGTACTACGTGACAACACAACAAAACAAGTGTGAAAGAGATGATTGTGTTCAAATGGAGTTGAAATTTTACTCGTAAAGAATCGTTTAATAAATTCAATGAAAAAGACCACTCATGTAAGATCCTCTATTTATAGTTTCAGAACAACAGCCATCCCAGGAAGATAAATATGAAGATGCTCCTATTGAGGGGCCACCACAAAGGGATGGTTATGATTCATTAGATAATGCTTCCCTTGGAAAGACAACTCAATTATATTCGGCTGATAGCGATATAGAAACTGGTTATTTCACTGATATAGAAGATAGAAATTCATTACAAAATCCTCCCTTTGGAAATACAGATGAATTGGATTCGACTGATGATGACATAGACAGTTTAGCTGATGATGACATAAAAGCTGTCAAAGAGGGTCCTTTGACTGAAATGGTGATAGCAGAAGTGATTAAGAAGTTAAAGTCACAGTTTCATGATCTTTTTGGCATTAATGGATTTCAAGATCCAATGATGGAATTTGTTTATCAAGCACCTATATCAGTTCAGATAATTCTGAGTGACGGTCACTGGTACTTAAGTATAAGTATTCAGAAGAACCAAGTGTACATGGTGGACAGCTTTCTACAAGAAGATTTTAGATGGGATCTGAAACAGCTGAACCTTGCACATAGAGAAAAAACATCCGAAGAATTAAAATTAAATAGTTTAAAGGTACAGCAACAAGACTATGACAGTGATGATTGTGGAGTGTTCGCTACAGCCTTTCTTGTACAGTTCCTTCACGAGTATGAGAAGACCAAGAATGCTAAGGAGGCTATTGAAAGCCTGGAAAAAGTTTGTTTTAAAGTTGGTGAAATGAGAGGTCATTTTCTGAATTGTTTAAAAAATCGTACATTTACACCCTTTCCACAAGGAACATGCTAAAGTGAAGACCTGTCTACATAATGTGGTGGTCTATTTATGATACTGGGGCAATATTACTTAAACATCGTAAGTAAAATATTATCCTAAAAAATTACCTTTTCCTTAACAGGTTTATATAACACCAGGCTATTATATGGTCAAATCAAGAGTGATAAATGAATAAAGCCTACCAGTTTTAATGTGGTTTTGGAATTACATTTAATTTGAAGTTCTGTTAACTTAACTGAAAATATTGAAGATTCATTTAATATGCTTCTGTAATACTGGCCCTGGTTTAGTTAAAGCTACTGTAAGGGGAGGTTTAAGTGTTATCTCAATTCAAAAGATACCCAAACATCTTTTCCAGAAAAAGTCCAACCACCCACCACATACCAAGAAGGCAGTACCATATGGCTTGGCTTACAAGTAGACAGCTTTGATGAAAGTGTGTTACAGTGAATTTATTCAAGGCATCATGTAAGTGTTTAAAAGTCTGCACTTAATAGCTTATGAGAAATTTAACTATTTATTTGTTGGTTATTTTATCAAGGGCAAAAAAGATGTGTCCATGCTTTGAAGTCTCATGTGAGAATGGAAGTTGTATGAGTAAAAGAATCTCCAAAACAAACGAGACTTACCTGAAAGTTGATGTTTGTTTGTGATGTCTAGTCATATAGCACTGTTAACTCCAGAGTTATTGCCATTTAATTAGAGAAATTACCAAAAATTGGTCTTGTCTGATCAATGATTTCATAATTCTTTGTCCAATCTTCACCAGACTTGGTCAGAGAGCAATTATTATTGTTATTGCATAAAATTCGACAACTGTTTTCTGGAATATTTTTCCCAGAGGTATTTAGGTTGATTCTATGCGAATGGATCAAGTCAGGTTCAAATCTAGGTCACTAAAAGTGGAGTCATAGGAGATGAGTTATTTTTACACTGCTTTATTTTAAAATCTAGTGACAACAAATTTACAACCGGCGAATACGCGATGGAATGCGCTCTTGTAATCTCTTCATGTGACTCATATCGAATCCTAGCTTTAAAAAATTAATTGAAATGACAATAAACTATTGCGAGTAATGTAGGGGTTGATTTAAAAAAAAAGCAACCATGTATCCTTTTCAGAGCAAGAGTTTTTTCATCAGATGAAGAGGAAGAAATTCCAGCCAAGTCCAGACAACCCAGACCATCAACGTCTAACAGTGCCTTAGAATTTATTTGCGGCTCACCCGATAAATTCCTCCGCCTTGCCTGATAAACTTTTTCATTCCACGTCACTAACCTATTATTCTCTATTTATCCTGTCACTTGCCGTAATTTCGACCCGATAACAGGGTGCCTGATATTTTTTGCTTTATCAGGTCACTTGGTCACATGACTTTTATCTCACGTCACATGACCACGTGACTAGCCGGACTATTTTTGGGAAAGTATCGCGATGTTATCTTTTTTCCGGACTTACTAAAACAATGGATTTTTCAATTGAATTCTATCGCAAATTTCATCTTTTTTGTATTATGCATACCATAAAATGATAATTTCCCCAAAATGGTTCTGTTTTCATTCAAACATCGCTTAATCTTATCCGTTACTCGATCTGCATTTTGACCCGAATTTAAGTGCTTACTGAAAGTGGAACACGTAGTAAACAACGTAGTCAAACAAATTGTCGGATGTTTACACCATTGGAACAAAATCATGTCGGAAATTTGAGTTCGTCTGCGTTTGAACTCCATCAGGGATGACCGTACGGTCGAGGTTCTAAATAAAATAACGTATTGATCAGTAGCAATAGCAGTACGTACCCCACCCATCTCAATTTTAGAATCGAAGTCCGGTTTCATCCATTTGTGCCGAAAATTCCTTTGCAATCGTAAATGACACTGATAAACTGAATCCGCATTTTTTCGTTGTTTTCTTGTGCAGTTTTAAATGTCCAAATATTCATGAAATAAATGTAAATATCACTTCTTTTCACGCGTTCTGTGGCACTTGACATTTCTCATCATTTGTAAACAAACCGTGGGAAATTGCGTAATAACTAATATTGTAATGTCTAATCTTGACTATTACGAAATTGTTACAAATTCTTAGATTTGTTATTGATTTATATTCATCAGATGTTCGCAAACGTAAATAAATTCATATTGCCACTGAAAATGTGTCAGACTCATGGGAACTATTTCTCTCGGCGTAAGGTGCTAACCACACTTATATTCAATACGTCATAAGAGATTCAATACGTCACAAATTAATTACGTCACAATTTAGGGGATGTAACTCGGTATTATTTAAAATTAAAGGTATTTCCCCCTTACTTAACACAAGAAGTGACAGGATTTAACCCGGCTGTACATTTTCCAGGGACACCCTGGAAATGATGCTGGTAATTCCTGGTATTGTAGCATTATAGGTCAATTAGTACATTGGGTTCACTGTATTGTTATGAATAATATATTAACCACACATCGGTCAATACCAGTCTGGTCAGCAAAAGTTGTTATCCAGTACACTAATTACAGTACTTGTGATTATCGTTCAGTGTAAACATTCTATAATGGTACACCTGGGTGACATCGGGTTATCATAGTTCAAGCCAATATATTATATAAGTAAACATGACTAGCAATACATTTGTTACACCATTATCTATTAGCTTAATATATATGTACTGACCGACCTATATAGTATGAGAACATTATCGTTATGTTATACATTATTAATTGTAAACTGTCAACACTAGATGTAAATACTATCAATATTCTAATTCCGTATAATCAAACAGTCATGTTTATGCTGGTCAACCTAATTAGACACGTCATAACCTGCTGACAGCAATTGGGTATATAAGCTATTGCAGCGGAGTATCAAAAAAAACACCCGGAGAACATCCAGAGAACAAGTCTGGAGAACGTCTCTGGCCATGGGCCCGTGCGGTCTATGCACGGCGCCGCTAGTTTACATAGAAATTGTCGCGATGTATATTAACTGATAATAAATACTATAAACCATGAAGAACCGTGTTGTGTATAAAGTTCATCATCCCGATGTCACTAGAGAGGGACTACGTGACAATTAAATGGTGCCGTGACCATGGATCGAGGTAAGTCTGACTAATTATTTTTGTTTGATGGCAAAGTTTTTTTTAAGTTATAAATTGTATTTTGTTATATGAGGCAAATAATAGCAATGAAATTAGAACAAAAGCATAACTTTTACTATGTGAAGCGGTTTATTATATACATTTCTACTTAATATTGTTTTGAATATGTTAGTTACGCGTAGTATTACCTATAAATCTTTTTTTAGAGGGGATCCGTTATGAGATTAATTTAAGCAAATATTTGTCTGTAAAACGCATTACCTAGATAATTTTAGGGGATAATGCATGTTCATGTATCATGTAAAATGACAAGGATTTATGACTAATAGAATAGTCAGGTCAGAGAATGACTGACCAAATAGGGAATAATTGACCGAATAGACAGGTCAAGCTGTTGTGATTCGAACACAAATGTAATGAAGGTTGTATAAACCATACATTAGAATCGGGTGTACCGATATGAATCACGTTGTAGTTTGAAACACTTGAATTGTGTTTCAATGTTTAAAATATGCTGATATATACAGTAAATGGCTCTATAGAACATAGCTTCTGTCTTGGATTACGAGAATTAGAGTATGATACATTTTTGTATAAATATCAAGATATTTGTCATTAAAATGATACATTAACATGTACTAAAATATAAATAGGGTGGTTTTAAAATCTAGGTGTAAACAATTACGAAAATGTGTTATTTACAGCAAATAAATAGAAAGAAATTTATTAATTAATTATATGTTATATACACTAAGTTAAGTGGGATTTTGTATAAAGGTATAAATTATACGGATATTGAGTTAAGGTGTATCGAAAACTTTAAATTATCTTTCTGATAACGTGTTAATGTGTGTATAAATAGTACGGTTATATATATAGCCTGAGGGATTATTGATAGATACGCGGTTGACTTTACGTAATGTAAACCATGGTATTTGCGCAAGATAAAACTTTAACGAAGTTCGCTCAGTATACTTCGATATAAAGGTGACTTTGGTCACTGATGATAAAAAGTGTAGTAATATATTACATTTAAAATGTTGATCATGAATTTGCGAGAAAATAACCTCATGAAGTAATAAGAAGTGAATTGTTGTATAGACGCAAATAAGTCTGGTTTATTAGTACCAGAGGTATTGTTTTAATATTACGTGATGAGTTGCGTACGCCGGACAACATATTAATATATATTACCGGTAATTAGCGCGATGGGGAGTACTAATTAATACAATTAGGCGCGTTAAGGAATAAGATTGTATTTAGTATATATTTACTAATTGATGCTGTGACTTGCGATATCATTACTTGGTTGAGTTAGTACTATTTTCGCGTCAGATTCACAGAGATTTTGCGATTAGCTGTAGATACGCAGACTTATGCTATATGTTATGTTATGATGCTTCGTATTAATGGATATCATCATCTGTTTTCGTGTTGGGTAAACACTGTTTATATGCAGATTGTCGGTAACAAAATAATCGCGGCTATCATGATTAGCGAGTACATTATTTTATGCAGAGTAAGGAATTACGGATACATGTACTTGCATTATTAATCATGTTTATGATAATTGGTTTCCTATATATATAAAACTCAAAAGTGTTGTTTTACTAAGTAGTGTTCACGCGGTATTCGTGTTCGCGTTTAGACGAGATAGTTCATGTTATATAATTGATATTATTGTGATGTATTTGCGTTGAAGTGCATTTATAATGGTTTTCGCGTTTAGAAACAGTATTGTTTGGTTGCTTATTGATGTTAACGTGATTAACGACTACATTACTTAAGTTTCGCACGGTATAAGTTAATTTCGCGTAGAGGATTTAAGATGCAATTATACATATAGTTCATCATTATAAGTTCATAGGGGGGTATGTTTATTAGCGACTTTGATTTTATTTCATGCTAGCCTATTGCCCTAAACTATTTTATTTAATGAGTAAATCTATTAGAAATTGTACATTTTAATGCCATCAAATGAAATAATATGTCAGACGTCAAACCTCGACAGGAACGTGAGAAAGTACTAAAGAAGTTACACCTATTATACGATCACAGGATATCATAGAACGGCCAACAACTAAACAGACAAGAGAAGATTTCGAACAGATTAAAAAGTAGCATTCAACATCACTCGCGAGAGGTCTCAAACCTCTTCGATGGTTGGGTGCTACGATTCACTACGAACAACTACGATCCACTACGAACCACTACGATTAACTACGAACCACTACAATTCACTACGAACAACTACAAACCACTACGATCCACTACGATTCACTACGAACCACTAACGAACTACTACGATCCACTACGAACCACTACGAATCACTAAGAACAACAAACAACATTCAACAACTTCATTACGACAACTTTATTACGCCTGTCTTGTAACAGGTCCATGTATGTTACATGGATACCATCAACAAACAACATTCAACAACTTTATTACGCCTGTCTTGTAACAGGTCCATGTATGTTACATGGATACCAACAACATTCAACAACTTTATTACGCCTGCCTACCAGGGTCCATGCGAAGTAGCATGAGTATAAGTGACATTTTAAAAAGTGACGTGTATTCATTGAAAAGTGACACATAAGTTTCAATAAGTGACCTTTTAGTGTTTTAAAAAAACTGACATTTTAGTTTTGAAAAAATGAGTTTTATAGGTATTAATTATTGATTCCATGTTTTTATGTGTATACTAATGTGTGTTATATTTGTATTCATTATTACTTCAATTATTACTATGACATTTACTAAGAATTATTGCTGATTATTCATGAGTAAATGTATCAGGGTACTATATAGGGCTTTTGATTACGATTATCAAACTTTTAAAAAATGAAAGATAGGAAATTGTAGCATTATAGGTCAATTAGTACATTGGGTTCACTGTATTGTTATGAATAATATATTAACCACACATCGGTCAATACCAGTCTGGTCAGCAAAAGTTGTTATCCAGTACACTAATTACAGTACTTGTGATTATCGTTCAGTGTAAACATTCTATAATGGTACACCTGGGTGACATCGGGTTATCATAGTTCAAGCCAATATATTATATAAGTAAACATGACTAGCAATACATTTGTTACACCATTATCTATTAGCTTAATATATATGTACTGACCGACCTATATAGTATGAGAACATTATCGTTATGTTATACATTATTAATTGTAAACTGTCAACACTAGATGTAAATACTATCAATATTCTAATTCCGTATAATCAAACAGTCATGTTTATGCTGGTCAACCTAATTAGACACGTCATAACCTGCTGACAGCAATTGGGTATATAAGCTATTGCAGCGGAGTATCAAAAAAAACACCCGGAGAACATCCAGAGAACAAGTCTGGAGAACGTCTCTGGCCATGGGCCCGTGCGGTCTATGCACGGCGCCGCTAGTTTACATAGAAATTGTCGCGATGTATATTAACTGATAATAAATACTATAAACCATGAAGAACCGTGTTGTGTATAAAGTTCATCATCCCGATGTCACTAGAGAGGGACTACGTGACAGTATTACAAGGTAATCCATGGAAATCCCTGGTAAATGATGACTTTTCCATATTTTGTTTCATGAAATGTGGTATAATTTCCATGCAATGCGGAATTTAATTTCCAGTCTTTTCCAGCATAGGCTGGACTAAGATGGAAAGACGCTGGACAACAGAGGTAAAAGGCTGGAAACCTCTGGAAATGAATCCATTGCAGCATGGAAAGTGAAACTTAGTAATTTTCAAGGCTGGAAAAATATGGAAAGAACTTTGAAATTTTACAGAACACCATGGAAATAACTTAGTTATTTTTTGTTTAAAAACAACCCCAGTAAAAAAGTCAGTGGAATACCAGTGGAATACCACTGCATTCCAGTGGTAAGCATAATTCCACTGGAATTCCACTGCATTCCACTGTAATTCCACTACATTCCAGTGGTAAACATAAATCCACTGGAATTCCAGTGGAATACCACTGCATTCCAGTGGTAAACAAAAATCCACTGGAATTCCAGTGTAACACCAGTGGAATACCACTGGTAAGCAATAATCCAAAATGGCATCCCTCATGAAAAAAACTGTTTGAATTTTTCTGATAAAAATGGGGGGAGTGTAGTGCCTTTTGAAACTGTTAACCTGTGTATTCAAACTGTATATTTCTGAATCAAATTTTACGGGACGGACATTTTTTGTACATTTGCTGAATATTTCTGAATTAAATATTAACTATTCAGACGTTTATGATAATTTCTCAAAAACACTGACGGACTTTTTCAGACATTAAATTTATTATTTGTTGCAAAATTTTACGTGGAATAATCAGTTGTTGTATTTAATACTCAAGAATGATCCGAATAACATCTCTTCCTCGTAAACGCGTATATATGTCGTACGTCAAAGAACTGCGTACCGTATTTGGTCGGGACCGGTATTACTTACTTTTAAACCCGGCGTGTTTACATTTGGTGAGAGAAGCGGGAGAATTGCCCGCCGATGGCTGTTCTAAAATTGACGATAATACCTAATAAAAGGTTCCGCAGAACAAATAAAACCTACCAATGGTGCAGGTAAGTGTAACTGTATGCTTGTTTGAACACTGTCGGATATATAAGATTGGTGGCAGCGGCGAATTTCAGACTGTTATTTCCCCGACCAAAACGACAAAAGAATGCTGCGTAACCGTCCATTTTTTCGAATGAATCACTCATGCTAGCTTGAAAACTGTTGAATCGGGTGTTGTGGTTGCTGGCATTTATCGTAATTAATTCCATACGATTGCATGAGTAAATAAGAGCTAAAGTACAGTACCTGTTTCAAGAAAATCATTTAAAATACGTGTTCTAAGTCTGCACTTACGTGAGGAATGGTTGATTCGTACTCAAGTCATTTCGCCCCGTAGCATTCCTAAACGGTTACTGGCGTCATTCTTTTATTTCCTTACATTGAGAATTAATTATGATGACAATAATTTAATGTGTAGAGCAATTTTATGCATTCCGCTTTTGATCTTGTCAAGGTTTACTTACAGTTGTGATTTATTAACAGAGAAATCGTTAATTTTTACCAAATTGTTTATTTTTTGGTTTGGCAGCTAGTTTTAATGTGATTTGTTCAATATGTTGTTTGTATCTTCTCAAGTTAGAAGTAAATTTATGTTTTATATTTCAGACAATTGTATAACTCACGAGGTGATAATAATAAAGATGTGTCAAAACACCCTGGTTGTTTAAAGTCTTGGAGGTTTTGTGGTAGCTAGGAAGAGATTGGTGCATCTACCCATAGTGATTTCCGTTGATGACACTGCAAAGACATGTTGGTGTGGTGATGAAAGAATGTTGGTGAGGTGATGTTAAAATCGCCAATGACTTTCAAAAAACCTTTGTTTCTTAACTCTCATTAGGTTACACACATTCTCTTCAATGCATTTAATTTTGTTCAACTTATACCATGGAAGAAAGAAATGTGTGGAGTGCGTGGATGGACTTCACAGAAAGATCTACTGAATTATGGAAATAGTTCAAGTGTGAATTTGTAATTCTATTGTTTAATAATGTATCATTTTAAATTCTCTAAGAATTTCAGTTTTCAGTAATGGTCACATGGGTCATTGGGTGTGTTCTTACAAAATGTGTTTATTATTGTCACCATTGCATTTTAAGTACCAAGTATTTTTGTTCATGATGTAGTTTGATTAATATTTAATTGCCAGTTGTGATGTTCTGATCATATGAAAGTATGTGTAAAATTAATTATTTTTAGGTAAAATTGTTAAACAATGATTTGTCTTATTTTGTTAACTAGGATAATTATGTGTGTATGCTATATTGAGTCAGCTTTATCACAAATATGTAAAATATTTACTTCTATTCTTGAGTCTGTTTTGTCACTTTTTCATACCTTGAGGAAAATCTCCCTGCTGGATAGGAATGACAGTCGAAAAAAGTGACCATCAGTCACCAGAATTGTATTCAGATTTTGATCCCCACCAATTTTAAGTGGTTGTCATTCTTACCACCCCTAGGGAGATTGTCCTGGAAAAGTCCTAAGTGACTACCTGTGAGGATGTGTTAGTTTATTTTTAAAATGTAATTATTTTGTTATTCTGGAAGACAGATGGATATAGTATAAGTGTTGCCCTTCCTATGGGGTAAAATAGTATACTTTTGTTGTTTGAATAAGCAATCACAAGATTAATCAGGTCACAAGTTTGTTCTGTTGTTTTAACTCATTATGCTAGGAATATTTGCAGATTCTGTCAATATTTTAGTTGTATACCAGTGGTAAATTTCTCTGGTACTCCAGTGGAATACCACTGAAAGTTTAACGCTGGTATTCCAGTGGTATACCAGAGAAATTTACTGCTGGTATACCACTGGAATACCAGCGTTAAACGTTCAGTGGAATACCGGCGTTAAAAATATCTGGTATTCCACTGAAAGTTTACCGCCGGTATTCCACTGGAATACCACTGGTAAATTTCTCTGGTATACCACTGGAATACCACTGGTAATTCAGTGGAATACCGGCGGTAAATTTCTCTGGTATTCCACCAAAGTTTACCGCCGGTATTCCACTGGAATACCACTGGTAAATTTCTCTAGTATACCACTGGAATACCGCCGGTATAGTTGATGGATAGGTTCTCCTACAACTACATTTCATCAAAAATCAGTGGCTCTGAAACCTGTAGGGGAAACATTTGGCTTGAAATACTTCAGCATCTTGTTATTTGTTATGTGTAACCTGTAAATGATGATTGGTGTGTTTCTATAAAGTTCAGAAATCCTATTTGAAATCTTTAGTTTTTAATTTTAGCCTCTCCTTTGAAGATGCAATGTTTAGAGGAGCTCAGTTGTGATCAATCTTTGTCCAAGACCTAAATCAAACCTTCAACCTGCTACACACAGCATTTTCATTTAGGATACAGTCATATGGATTATACCTTTTTGCTATTTCAGGGCTGTTAAAACTAGGCTGGAATACTTTCCAGGTTTTACCAGGCTCATTTTCCAGCATTTCCTGGAACATTTTCCATGGTAAAACCTGGAACATAATCCATCCTATTTCAGGACCAGGCTCTTTTTCCAGCATTCCCTGGAAAATTTACCATGGTAGCCTGGAAGATGTTCCCGATTTTACCATGGTATATTTTCCAGGGATGCTGGTATAAGGTGGTGAATATTCCAGCCTTGGTTTTTTCAAATTTTCTGCAGTTATAGTTTGGCAAGGCTGGAAACTTAGTCCGAATACTCCATGCTATTTTTTTCCATGGAATTCCATGGTAAAACCTAGAACTTTTTCACCCGGGTTAAAATAGAATAATAGGTTAGTGACGTGGAATGAAAAAGTTTATCAGGCTTGGCTCCGGTAGTTATTGGGTTCGCCTGCGGCTCACCCGATAAATTCCTCCGCCTTGCCTGATAAACTTTTTCATTCCACATCACTAACCTATTATTCTCTATATATATGACTTGTGCCGCCGTGTGTTGAATTATTTGACGAAAGATGTGGCAGTCACTTACAACTGGTCAGGGGTGAAGGACTAGTGAAATAACAACTCACATGCGAGTGACCTCACAACAAAACAAGCATGACGTTGACGCGCTCAAATGATGTTGACGTTGTTAAATATTTATCTTATACAAACTATGACATTTTATTTCATTTAAATTAATGTCTAGTTACTTTGAATATGATATGTGATATGTATAATCAGTTTTGAACTCATATCTTGTGGCGGAAATTTAAAAGAGAAAATTGCCGGAACTATTTTAAACTTTGCGTCAGGTTTTATTTAAAAAAGACAGAATTACTCACGTAATATCTTGCTGGCAATAATAGTATTATGTTTTGTGTACATATAATTATTTGTTTCATTAATATTTATAGAACATGAAACACACTATGTCCATCTCACATATTAGTACATGTATTACTGAATATAGTTATTTTTCTCTCAAATGAAACGAAGCAGAATTTTAATATTTCATTGTCTGTATTTATTTATTTCATTGCGTAATATGTTGTGTAATAACATTGTTTTTGTCTTTTAGATTGTCCACGCTTCATTTCCAATACTGCTGGTTGGTTTTCTGCCAAACTTCACAGGACTGATAATCATCAAGTTTAGTTCTGCATCTTCGTCACTTCGTTCTGCTCAGACATTTTTTCAATGAATTATGGCCTCTTTGGTGTTTTTATACATGTACAGTGCATATGACCATATTGTTTGATTGTTCAATATTTTATTCCAACATCCTGGGAGACATATGTGTTTGCTTAAAAAAATTAATTGATTATAGTCTAACTACGTTTTACTTTCATAATGCTTCTGTTTAATAATGTTTCAGTATTTTGTCATACATAATCTCATTTTCAAAATCATCAAAATTTACCCAACCATATTTTAGTAATTGGCTCACTATCAAAATTTTGAACTTCTTCCCGCATTAGTACTTGGATGTCAGGGGGCGGAGAGAGCCTTTTCGCTGGTCAGAGCTTGGATTCTCCCTACCTCCCCACCCTCACAGAGAAGGGTTGCGGCAGCCGGCTCGCAGCACATGATTAACCTGTCATATGAGTACTATTTATATTATTATATTAAATGTGACTTGTATGAAATATTTTATGCCAATAAACTGTTAATGTTAGTCTTCTTCGGCATTGTCGCTGACTCTTCGAAGACAATCCGGTCACAATGCTTAATACATAGTTCTCACATCTACAATACAAAGTATTTACCTCCCTTGTTCTGAAATGTCGGCCAATTTGATAGGCAAACTTCCTTAAAGTTTATGGGGAATATAATGTAAACAATGATAAACTAATCTGATATATAAAAAATAACATTCATTATGCTCATGTGGGCATTTGGCTCAGTAAGTTGAAGAAAAAGTGGTTGTCACATGCAAATTCTCTTGGTATTTTCTCAATGATCACATATATGTAAATCAAAGGACTGAGAGTCCTGAAAACCAGCGCGTTGTAACATAATATATGTCTATATATAGGTGTAGTGTAATGTATACGGAATGTGAGGCATGGATAGTGTGCATTTCCAAGCATTCCTTGTTTGCTAAGGTGTAATTACAAAGTAGGAAATTGTGAGCACAACTGTGTTCAGAAACTTAATTATAGGCCCAATGGACAAATATGTTATTTCCTAGTGTTGTAGGGAGGTATCTTGCTGATTTTCGAAAAAAAACAATATGTTACTTGTATATTAGATACATCATAATTTGGATCTAATTGCATCCAATAAACCAAACATATGTTAACAGACAGATGCACAATGCACACCACTCTTCTTTTTTGCATGTATATAGCTAGTCATGGTGGTGATCTGGTCAAGGAACCTTTTTGAATCATTTACCTCCCACTGCTGGCATAAGTGGGAAGCCTACAATCGCTTGCAGTGAAACCAATGAATGTACTGGTTATTGAGATCCTGTGTAGATGATACAAGCTGTTGATTGGGTGTTAACCCAACCTTATAGAACCCTGTACTAAGTCAACTAATTATAACCATAGGTGTAGTACCTTGCCTTACTAGTTCGGATTGCATTTGTCATATCCATACTCTCACCTGAGACGTACAGTATTCAGATTAAGACAATATTGCATTAAATGCGTCCATATTGTTACCATATCATTGTAGTATTCCTTGGAAATCATAACATGTAACATCCACTTGGACTTAAACAGGCATGGCTAGCGCAGTTGGTAGCATGCTAGAATACCCATCTGTAGGTCATGGGTTTGTGACATGTTCAGGCCTACCCAGTTGTAAATTTTCATCTTTCCAAGATGACAAGCGCCACACTGCTTACTTTTAAGTGTGGAAACTGTCTGTTGCTTGCAGTAAAACTGACGAAACACTTCTTATTGAACCTAGGTAGATCATGTATAGACTAATAAATGATCATACCTGTCGGAAAGGCATTAACTGAACAAAATTCAAACACAAATCTATTAGTGCTATTTTTACTGCATATCAGTAGTAGTGGAGTTTGTGAGACGTGACATATACATTCGTCACGTTAGCTATGATCCCACTGATGGCTTATAAACAGTAACAATTGTATATTCAACACAAGATAGGCAACAACAGTGTGTAAAATTTCTAAACTTTTATTAAAAATAACTGAGATCATCAATAAAAAGTATAACATAATAATGTACACTAAACAACAACAATAGATTGTTCCCACTTGTACAAAATACACGTCTTGTTCATAGCAATTTTTATAGGTCAAACTGTTGAGCTCATATATGGTTAATTTCCATGTATAGAATAATTGGGACAATATAGAGAGAGTATGCATGTGACAAACACATTTTGTACAACGTTTTTTTTAATATCTGGTTAGTTTAGCATCATTTACTTTATACTCCCTATAAACTTTATGATAATTTGCCTATCAATTTGGCCAACAATCCAAAACAAGAGAGGTAAATATTGTAATTGTGGGAACTAACTATTAGGATTGCTTCATAAATTGGTCTAATAAAAATGATAAAAAATGGTATATGCTTGCAAATTCATAGCAATACGACACTGATGGTTACAAAGTCCTGGCTGTACCTAATATTTGTTTACCCACAATCAATAAACATAAGTATCTAATGTATATAAATGAAAGCATATAACCATGTTAGCATGACACATCTAGGGTTTACATATGAGAAGCACCACAAGAAAACCGGCTTACAGACTTATCATACATTTTTAACTTTTTACATTTCGTAATGTTATAGCTTTTAAAAAGTTCTAAATTTAGTACATTATAAAAATGTAAGTGTATTCATACATAGCATTTGGCGGGATTTGTTATGTCATGATGTGATTAGCAGGAACACTAGTTTTGTTCATAAACTACTAACGTTACCCATATAAACAAACACTGAGACACATATAAATGGAAAATATACAAAACATTGGAAAACTCTAGTCAACAATATTATGCACACCAATGTTAAGGCAATATATGCTGTAGAAAACAGCTGTATTAGCTTTGCCTAATTTTGATATAGAAACACTTGGATATATAGATAATGAACAAATCTACCACATGCCAACAAGGTTTTATAAAAAAGCATTATGCATAGATACATTCTGAAAAACATTGTATGTGCATGGATAATCTTGTTTTTTATAATTTTGGTTCCATCATTTATAAAAAAATCTTGTTAGCCTGTTCTAGTTTACTTTCCCTATATAAGAAGTATATTTCGTATTTATCTTGGCATGACATACGTCAGGGGAATAACCATAAGGCATATAGAGAATATTATTACTGACTGCAAAATGTGACGTTTCTGACATCAGTAAATACTGATATCTGCACTAGAAAATTATTACAAGTGAAGTGTGCTTGTTTAATTATATTTAAAAACAAATACCAAATATTTGTGTGTTTCAGTAACAATTATGAAGCCATTCTATGAAAATAGAGCATTAAATATTGTATGCTTTAAATAATACAAGTAACATAATGTTAATAATACTATGCATATAGCAAATCATTGAAATGTTCCTATGAGAAATATATACATAGAACATAAAAAAACATGTAAAAAGTTGTATAAACATCCTTTATATGTAAAGTAAGACATAACCGATAGGAAGAATTGTACACAACATTAATTATTTACAAAGAGAATATACGGTTGTAGGACACATTACATTATGGCAGTAGATGTAAGTGTAACAGGGTGCTTAGTTTTTGTTTAGGTAAAATAAATAATGCATGTATAATAATGTAAATAGGGTTGACTATGCATCTAGCAAATCATTGTAATGTTCCAATGAGAGATATATACGGACATAAAAAACATGTAAAACTAAGTAAAATAGGACATAATCATCATAAAAAAATGAACACAACAATGTTTATTTACAAAAAGCGTATTTAGTTATAGGGCACATTACATAATGAGACTAGATACAACATTTGCTCTTGTATCTAATGTTTTTGCACTTGGAGTACCAAGATCAATGGCATGGTAAACATTATTTGTGCAAATAGTACAGATTATAAATTCCAGATCAATAGTAATGGGTAGAAATAATAGACTTGGTATAAACTGAAAAAGGTATCAAGATAGCAAAATTTTGATTTGTATAACAAATAGAAAAGCTTACACAAGAATATTATTTATATTAAGTTGTTAACAGTACATGAACATTTATAACAAAAGAAACCAATGAGAATGGCATAGAAAAATTGTATATGGAAATAGTACATTAGTATATTTATAAAATAAGCAATAAAAATCTCCAAATTTGTGCATAATACCCTATTCCCAAATAATACTGCAACAAATGTAAAACAATCTAATATTTACAATATTTTCACTCATCCAAACCAATGTACAAAACTTCGCTACCCTTGCAAGTTATCACCAGGGTGAGTGGTCCAGCAGCTGAAAGCATCTCAATGTCGACCGGCCCATCACTGCTTACAGCAGCAGCCAGCAGCTCACTTGGCACAGGGATGATGCTGTCATCATCTATTAGCAACTCTGTTTCACTCTCTTCAACAGAAACACCAACAACCAACACCCTGGACACAACTGTTGGTGTATCAGTCTTCTACAATTATAAAAATGTAAAGGATTAGAACAAACCAAAAATATTACTGAATAAGAAACATACGCTGTAATACCAAGTTCCATACAGTGTTTGGTTACATATATTAGGTTGGCTGCATCTAGCAAAATGTGTTTTGCTGGCAAAATATTTCTATTTCCTGGTTTATGCTGATTTGTAATATTCAATTTCTAAATGTTCCCAAGGTACTAATTCTAATATATTTTACAAAATACCATCATGGCTAACATCCTACACATGTTAGTTTGCATTCAAACTAGAAAAAAATGTGAGTCAAGGCATTTTCAATTGATAGTGGATATTCCATTAAAGTATTACTTGTAAAATTTGTTCTAGAGTCGAAGAAAAACAAGAAACAACAACACCAGAAACAAAAAGTGTCTGAAGTATTGCAAGCAGTACAATAGTCCCTTAGTGGCATAAACAGTGTGAATACTGCCTTCTGTATTCAAGTGAATATATAAATACTAAGGGATTTTTCATATGATATGTGATGTAAATGCACACAGAGTTAGTCTAATAAGTTTTAAATTCATAACTGTATTACCTTGATCTCAGAGCGTACTGTAGTCTGTAGGCTTGTCTCGCCCTGGTAAATGTTGGTAGTAACATCTGTTATTGTTACATGATCCCCTGGCCTACATTCAACAGATGAGGCCTCCCTCCATAGGGCCACCCGGACCTTTAAACTACCATCTTCCAAATGGATTGATTTGAGGTTCACACTCTCCCCCCGGACACTGAGGGTTTTTGTCTCCTCCTCCTGTAATTAAACACAAAGCGATTGTATTAAGTCTAATATTGGTGAACACTACCTTGTAATCACATGTCTAGATTGGTGGCCATTGTGTTCAAAACTGTATGCTAAAGTACAATAAAAAACAAACAACAAGTGTGCGTTGTGATACTATTTGGTAAAATGTGTAAGACAATGATATTACAATAACAGTTGGCAGTTGTCAATCCTAACAGCAATTAAAATATGCTA
The DNA here is from genome assembly GCA_032209605.1 of Mactromeris polynyma. Taxonomy (NCBI): domain Eukaryota; kingdom Metazoa; phylum Mollusca; class Bivalvia; order Venerida; family Mactridae; genus Mactromeris; species Mactromeris polynyma. Next base: position 8,181,640 of record JASFXZ010000014.1, read on the forward strand.
ATTTTAATATAAAATCATGATAAAGCTATCAGTAATAACCATAACATGTATAACCTGCTGTGTGACAATAATCTGTTTAAATTTTGCTATATACAACCAATAATAAGAGGTGCATAAATATCAAAAATTATCACCTGTCCATAGTCAGGTAGCAACAATGTTTATGTTGGTATAGCAGTGAAAATAATAGGACATTATCCATTAACACACACACAAATAATGTAAACATCAAACAAAGAAGCGAAATAAGCAAAACAAGCAACATTCATTTATCAGTAGGATAGACATATATCTCTCAAAAAATCAATGGACAGTCTGTTAACTGACTGAACTTATTTTTCTTTAAATTACTGAATACATGAAAACAGGAGACATAAAAACCAAGGTGTCCATATTAACGGATAACCAAAAACAGTATACATTTGCAAGTCTTAACTTCATAGGGATGGTTTTTTTTGGACTTTACATGATGGAGCTTTATGTGTGTGAATGTTGCTGCTAAAGTGTGGAGAGCGGTTGAATGGAACTTAACTAACATTTTTAGTGAATGTGTATTTACCTTCACCTGTTGTTTGTAATTAACAGAACAAGAATGAAAACTAACCTGTACAATTTTCTCGGTAACGGACACTCTTGCCCTGGGTGGGGATCTCACAGCCTCTGCAATTGGTACCACATCTGCTGGTGGTGGGTATATGATCTTCCTCCCCGCTTCCACCAGGTAGTCCGGCACGTCAATATCCGTAGTTATAAAGACTTTTGTATTTTTCGTGATGACAATGGCATGATTATTGTCGTCCGTCTTACGAATTATATCTCTCAGAACTAGGGAGTTCCCTTCCCTGAATTTTGCAAATTTCAGGGGATCATACACAACACCCCGTATACATCTTTCTGAGTCCGCAATGGCCACGTTCAGTGATTCAGTCATTGTTTCTCCCATCACGGTATGAGACGATCTCGCCTGTAATGACCACTATCACCTTCAAAGGCTTCGAATAGGGTCCAGTCCCTCTATTGGTAAAAAGTTGTTCTATTGACATCTGAAAATAAAATAACAAAACAACATATTAATATAAGAGTTTTAAAGCATGCTTCTTTATCAGAACATTAGAAGGTAAGTTGTAGTGGTATAATGGTTAGCATACTGAGTGGGTAATCAAGGGAGTTGTATAGAATCACTCGCTGCACCAGTGCAATTTTTCGTAATACATGTAATGATGTCCAAATCCCCAATATGTAGTGTTTGTAAATAGTTCCGAAGAATATATGACAGAATCAACAAATAAGTAAGTCAATAATTATTTAGTTGTAAATACAATTGTATAAGCGGTATAAATTATAATACAGATATTTATGGGTGTGTACCAATGAATAACAGAGAATGAAAATACCTAATGTGTGCGCAGTGCACTGGGAACAACCAAATCAACAATAGGTCAGATGTTCAACCAATTAACAGCACATATTTAAAGATCAGCTTCCCAGACAAATAAAAATCTTGATAAAAACGTTTTGTGTACACCGGTATTGTATTTATAGAAGATAGTAAAGTGCGAAATCACAGGTGGCCGGTGCGTAGCCATGACATTTTAAACCCGCATTGAAAAAAAATATTTTTCACTCTGTTCTTATAGTAAGATAAAGGTGTCCAACTTCATACACATTTACAATGAAAATATATACACACATTTGCTTTGACGTACTTTTCAAAGCCATTTCTCAACCGATTTTTATCACTGATGTCTTAAAATACACACAAGGGATTTATGTCGACAGTGTATATACTCAAAAAATATTCACAAACAGAATAGACTGTTGTTTTTAACGTCAAACATCAAGAATGGCTAGGTCGGACAACTTCCTACCGTTAGACCGAGTCGGTATTTTCAGAACAAAACTACTATAAATCGCTATTCACCTGACGAACGACTTTAGATTTCAATAAGAAACATTTAAAAAAGTATATTTCAATATCAAACAACTTACAAATCGTCATACAGACGCGGAGATCGCTATTTTTTCGCTCTCAACTTTCGTTTTACGCGAACGCAGCCATTTTGAAAGGTGGTACCCGGCTCTGCGTAAGAACACATTTCGTAAGCCGAAAACCAAGTTTTTTGGTTTTCGGCTTACAAAATGTGTTCTTACGCAGAGCCGGGTACCATCTGTCAAAAAGGCAGCATTCGCGTAAAAGGAAAACTATGAGTGAAAAATAGCGATCTCCGCGTCTGTATGTCGATTTGAAAGTTGTTTGATATTGCAATATACTGTTTTTAATGTTTCTTATTGAAATCTAAAGTCGTTTTTTTCAATGCGGGTTTTAAATGTCATGGCTACGCACCGGCCACCCCACCTGTGTGCGAAATGACACGGGGCCGAATCAACAAAATAAATAGGTCAGTAATTATATCGTTGCAACTACAATTATAAACATACAAAATCGCTCCGAAGTATTGTAATAACCATGTATCGGCAAAAAAATATTAATATTCTTATTTATACAGAGCACATGCAATAAATATAACCAAGTTGCATAATAAAAAGCCTGGAAGTCAAAGTTTCAAACGACACAATTTAATAATAACCCCGTATCGGGTAATACCGACGATGCAATGATATTTCCTGCCTTCGCTTTACAACAAAATTATATAAATAAATTATCATAACCGTACGCTATATAAGCCTATAATCACCCAAGTTTATAATGAAAATTCCAGATATAATACAGGATGTTTATAAAATGAAACAAAATGGCGGATACTTACTACGCAAGAAGCGCATGTACATCATCCGATACAAGATATTAGGCCTCAACCGACGCAATTTAATATCAACAGTAGACACTAACACATAAACAATAATAATACAGTAGTTCACAAATATAATAGGAGGCGAACATGTAATACAACAGATACAAATCGAAAATACACTTACCGTTGATCTTTCAAGAATCAGTAGTGAGACACTAAATAACGACTACTTCAATGGCTGCCATGAGAACACGACCGACGGACCGACGCTATATTCATACGTGTAGTTGTACACAAGTTTACAATTATGTCAACATTACCGAGACAATACATTTTTAAAAAATATATTGAAAAAATGATATTCTTTATAAAAAACAAAAAAAACTACCGATGTGTTATGTTTCATCATTGGAATCGTCGGACTATTTCTTGTTGCGTTGGTTTTTTTCTGAGTTATGGGGTCGCCGCCAAAACGCGTATGTACACATGCACAAAAAAATACATGAACATTCCCGAACATACAATACAATAATATAATTATAAAAGTATATTTTGAATAAACTATTTTCGAAAGAAAACAAAGCAAAAAGCCATTGTGTTATCTTATAGCGCGTGTAGTATCAGCGAAATAGTCGGACTATTTGACTTTTTTTCTACAGTTATTCGGTCTGGCTGAAAACGGACTATTTAGCATGGCAGTGTTGGAAAACTGTATGAGTACTAAAACCAGGCGCGCTTAGGCGCGCTGGTTAATTACTCCTATAAGGGCTTATCAGTTTTGCCTATCAAAATGTCTGACAGTTAAGAACAAGGGAGGTAAATATTGTAGATGTGGGAACTGTGTACTGACAGAGTAGTATATTGTTTGAATTGTACTTGTACAGGAATAATTATGTATAGTTTTTCTTTTGGTCATAATGATTTGTATTAATTAACACTTAAATGACAGTTTATGTTACTTTGTATCATACAATAAAACAATATACTGGACAAATAAACAATGAGAACCGAATTGTCATCATTATAGTTTTCCAGCATGTTTCTCCAATCAAAGTCAAGGTCATTCTACTAAGCCTGACAAAGTGGTGCTCAACTTAATGTGGCATGATATTTTGTCTTCCCTTCTCCGTTGGCTTATAGATCCTCGATGTACCATAATAATTCTATTTAACGCCATGGCGCTTATTAGAATCATGATCATGATCAACTCAAAAGTTGGGGATGTGCGATATTTAGAGCCACATTCAGGTCATTTGTGTATAACAAGGGATGCTTATTAAACTTTATGCCCACTAATGTTTTTTTAGCCGCGGCCATGGTCCAGTGGTTAGTGCGCTGGACATTTTGACCCTTAGGATTCTGGCTGAAGGGTCACAATTGAGCTCATTCGCTAGTGTATCCGATGATGAGGTGAGAAATTGTATTGTTCGACCGTGCGAATAATTAATAGTGCATTTTATGTTCACGGACAGAATAATTGGTCGAGAGTTCGAGACTGTGCTGTTTGAACCAACAGTGGTCGAACCATATAGATTATAGAGGAAAATCAATTGGGACTTCATAATCAGTTCGAGTCAACAGGGGTGTTCGAGGCAATTGAGTTCTAGCCAATGGGGTTCTACTGTATGTCGAAGTTTGTGATCAAACCAGCTACCTTCTGCACAGAAGGCAAACACTCCACCATTGAGCGGATTGTGTGACATTAAATTGGCTCAAATTGGTCGCTCTGATGTAGTGGTTAGCATAAAGGACCAGTAATCCGTAGACCAGGGTTCAATTCCCGGTAGCACCATTGACCAATTGTTCGTGTTCCACAAACATGACTTTATTTCAAAAACCAAAATAGACAATTTTTATCAAACACAGAAAAAAAACGAACATCAATAAAACTGCCATATAAATCTTTTATCTGACTGTGAGTAGATTTTAAAGCTATTAAAGATATCTAAATAACATGTTATTTATGTAAATATCAATGAAATGATATTTGTGACAATCGTTTAGGGTAGATAAAACATGAACCACTGCACAATTAAGTGAGCAAATTGTGTTTGAAAAGGACTTAACCTTTATCACCTTCCTAACTTAATATTGCTACAAATACCAAAAATTGTATGTTTCCTGTACGAGTGTTATTGGTAGAAACAATATCAATATGTTACCTGTATGAGTGTTATTGGTAGAAACAATATCAATATGTTACCTGTATGAGTGTTATTGGTAGAAACAATATCAATATGTTACCTGTATGAGTGTTATTGGTAGAAACAATATCAATATGTTACCTGTATGAGTGTTATTGGTAGAAACAATATCAATATGTTACCTGTATGAGTGTTATTGGTAGAAACAATATCAATATGTTACCTGTATGAGTGTTATTGGTAGAAATAATATCAATATGTTACCTGTATGAGTGTTATTGGTAGAAACAATATCAATATGTTACCTGTATGAGTGTTATTGGTAGAAACAATATCAATATGTTCATATGGATACCATATTTGAAATAATCGATACAAATGGAAAATTTTGTTGATATACTGAGTCTAGCTTCCTGTAGCTAAACCAACCCTTCTAGTTTACCCTAGACCAAATATTTTTGTGGCTAAAACTTCTGAAAGTTAGTTATAGCAATCAATGTCTCTAGTAATAATAATAAATACTTTATTTATAGAGACAATGCAGTTAGGCAATTGCCCAATCTTTTAAAAAAAGCATTTATATAAATATATACATAACAACAAATTACATTTTCATCAAGATGTCAACATGAAACAAGAATTATTATAAACAAGGAATAAACACAAATGTTGAAGAAAGATGCCAGCATAAAATACACACAATTTTGTCATTCATAAAACACATATATAACTTGTTTGTTTGAAGGCTGTGTAAAAAAATATTGAAAAAAATGAATGAAAACGAGAAACGTGACCTTGACCTTTGACCCTGTGACCCCAAAATCAATAGGGTTCCTCTGCTACCCAAGATGAATGTGTGGACCAAGTTTGAGGATGATAGGTCAAGGGGTTATTGAGTTATATATCGGAAACGAAAAGGATATGGACGGACGGACCGACCGACATGCACAAACTAATACGCCCCCTCTTCTTCGAAGGGGACAGAAAAATCCCTTTTTACAGACCCAACTCAAAATTGAGACCACCTCACTTATAAGACCACAATTTTATGGACCAGCTTATAATTTTTCTTCCATATTTTAACTTGATAAAGCAGACCCCCTCTCTGTTAAGACCGACTTAAATCAGAACACAGGTGGTCTTATTATTGGGGTTTGACTTTCTATCAGTTACATGATTAAGCGTCATTTTTTTCTAGGCCTAACTGACCTCATGAAAACTAGCAACGTAGTTTTTCAATGGTTTTGTTACGGCAAATTACTCAAAGTTGATTGTACTCTATATATTTACAATACTCGAGACTTTAAACAATTAAAATAGTCGTGAAAAACAAAACGAAAGGAATGAAATTCAATAATCAAATCATTGGCCATTATTTTGAAAGACAAAAACACTGTATTCAAAGTCAATAAACGGTGTGACTTAACAGTATTAATAATATACATATCATATATTGGTGGTGTATTTCGGTATCAAAAATTAATGCATTATAAATAGTTCATTCTTTGTAAGACAATACAGAGGGTTATCAGGGATATATATTAAATATGTCGAGTTCTTTCATACAGTTTAAAGTTCAAGACATAGACGTATTTAACTAGTATGGATTATAGCAGATTATAATTAAAAAGTAAACATGTAAAAATTGATTGAAAAACTGATCACCTTAACTGAATGGAGTTTTTTTTATACTAAGTATTGTTAAAAAAGTGCGAGAAGAAATTGTAGACTTAAGCAAGACTTGAACAATTGTAATAAATGAAAGCGGACACTGTTTAACCTGCTGGATTTGTAACAGATGAAAGCGGACACTGTTTAACCTGCTGGATATGATAGAACACAAGTTTATACAAGGATTGTATCAACATGTATTAGGTAAGTGTTCATCTCTGATATAGTTATGATCTAATGGTTATAAATTTGAATAAAAGTTAGAGAGACGAGGACTAACAGGGAAGGGCACATTCACTGAGCTTCCCTGAACAGGAACATAATTCATAAATTTTATAGCCTGATAGTCTGACTTATGGTAGACTTTAACACATGAAATGTTCATTTTCCTTCTATGACTTTATAACAATATAGATTTTAATAAAATTTGGCAAAACTGTACAGAGAGAGAAAACGAATATTCAGACCAAATTTCATTGGTTTAGAACCGCCTCATTAGCTTTGAGTGCGTGAGAACGATCCCTGGCCATGTCTTAACAAAGACGTGAAAAATGGTACTGGTACTCAGTATATAAAGGGTAGTATCAGGAGATAAATTAAAGCCCAGGTAAGTATCTGTTAGTGGATACCTTGTTGGTCGCACACGAGCTTTGTAGATCATGTTACTTGTTGATCATATGCGACATTAAGCTGATAAATATAATTTTTGCAAATTTAAAGTCTCGGTCTGTGATTCAGACTTTAAGGTGTTAGTGAAAAATAACCCAGATCTACTGGATACAATATATACGTATATAAACGTTCTACATTAAATCATGTTGAAAAATGAGGTCTTCATTTGGTAAAATACAACCATGAAATCAATTTTCTTTGAAATATAAACATGAAACAAGTATAATACCAATTGACAAACCGATAAAAAACTTATTAGATCATCCGAATGAATGTTATCTATAAAGTTTTTACATTTTATAACATAACATGCGGCGTAGAGTGGTAATAACGCCCATGCATTATTTTCTGATATTTCACTAGTGAAATAACAACTCATGTGCGTGTGACGTCACAACACGACAAGTGTGACGTAGACACGTCCAAATGATGTTGACATTGTTAATTGATTATTTTATACAAAGTATGTATGACATTTTATTTTATTGAAAATTTAACAGTTCAATCTGGGTCAAAATGTCTATTTTCAAATTACCGGTAAGTAATATTCTAGCACTGGTTTAACTTGTCCAACCTCAACTACATCCATTACAAGGGAGTTTGTCCCCTAACTATGAAAAAAGGGACCCGCAGAAAGTCTGCGTGTTAACAAGATAATAGCCTGATGCTTTATTGAATCAAATTTCTTACATGCACTAAAGCAATATTATGCTGGCAAAGTCGAGGTATTAGATAAATATTTGCTTTATCGATTTTTCTATTATCATTGTTCCAAACAAAATCATGTTACCGCTTAGGCAAACTTTGTTTCAATATTATATTAACTTTGAGTGTGAATATAGTAGACACTGGAGTAAGCAAGAGTAAATATTGAGTGCTTTATTAAAGTGACAAATGATATGTCATCCCCATTTTGTGTGTACACGAAGTCATGTCATTCTCATACAAGACCAGATAACAAAGAAAAATAGAACAATTTTAGTGCAATTTTCCGCTATTTTAAAAAACCTATTGCAGTATGATGGTAATATACCTTTGCTCTCAACCATCTTTTGATGCTCATGATTGACTTTTGTACATTGTGGGTAACTGGCTAGCTTTCTAATGTTATTCGGTTTTAGACCCAATTGATCAGTAAATTTGATGATCACAAAAAAATGGTAAACCAAAATGTGACTGGAAACATCATACACATGACTGATGAACCAATGTTTGACTTGTAAACCAAAATGTGACTTGTAAACCAACATGTGACTTGTAAACCAAAATGTGACTTGTAAACCAACATGTGACTTGTAAACCAACATGTGACTGATAAACCAAATTGTGACTGATAAACCAAAATGTGACTGATAAACCAAAATGTGACTTGTAAACCAAAATGTGACTGATACACCAAAATGTGACTGATAAACCAAAATGTGACTGATAAACCAAAATGTGACTTGTAAACCAAAATGTGACTGATAAACCAAAATGTGACTTGTAAACCAAAATGTGACTTGTAAACCAAAATGTGAGTGATAAACCAAAATGTGACTGATAAACCAAAATGTGACTGATAAACCAAAATGTGACTTGTTAACCAAAATGTGACTTGTTAACCAAAATGTGACTTGTTAACCAAAATGTGACTTGTAAACCAAAATGTGACTTGTTAACCAAAATGTGACTTGTTAACCAAAATGTGACTTGTAAACCAAAATGTGACTTGTTAACCAAAATGTGACTTGTAAACCAAAATGTGACTTGTAAACCAAAATGTGACTTGTTAACCAAAATGTGACTTGTAAACCAAAATGTGACATGTAAACCAAAAAGTGTCTTGTAAACAAAAATGTGACTTGTAAACCAAAATGTGACTTGTTAACCAAAATGTGACTTGTAAACCAAAAAGTGTCAGGTAAACCAAAATGTGACTTGTTAACCAAAAAGTGTCAGGTAAACCAAAATGTGACTTGTAAACCAACATGTGACAGGTAAACCCACATGAGACAGGTAAACCAACACGTGACAGGTAAACCAAAATGTGACTTGTAAACCAAAATGTGACAGGTAAACCAACATGTGACAGGTAAACCAAAATGTGACCTGTAAACCAAAATGTGACTTGTAAACCAAAATGTGACTTGTAAACCAACATGGGACAGGTAAACCAACATGTGACAGGTAAACCAACATGTGACAGGTAAACCAACATGTGACAGGTAAACCAACACGTGACAGGTAAACCAAAATGTGACTTGTAAACCAACATGTAATAGGTAAACCAACATGTGACAGGTAAACCCACATGTGACAGGTAAACCCACATGTGACAGGTAAACCAAAATGTGACTTGTAAACCAACATGTGACAGGTAAACCAACATGTGACAGGTAAACCAACATGTGACAGGTAAACCAACATGTGACAGGTAAACCAACATGTGACAGGTAAACCAACATGTGACAGGTAAACCAACATGTGACAGGTAAACCAACATGTGACAGGTAAACCCACATGAGACAGGTAAACCCACATGTGTCAGGTAAACCCACATGTGTCAGGTAAACCCACATGTGACAGGTAAACCCACATGTGACAGATAAACCCACATGTGTCAGGTAAACCCACATGTGTCAGGTAAACCCACATGTGACAGATAAACCCACATGTGACCATGATACTGGGTTTTTCTTTTAATAAGAAACAAAATCATTGTAAATGTGGAACTTCTCACAATCCAATGCAACGCAAGATTTTGAACCAAAAAATAACACGGTTTTCACCTTGATGAACTTGATTTTAGACCACACTTAAGATTAACATGAATTTAATCCCTATTAAACCCTTACATGCATTGTATTTGACAAACAAAAATGTCACAGCTGAGTATGTCTTTGAGAAAATTAGATTTTGTAAGTTCATGACATGTTAAATGAAATGATTTAAAAATTCCTCGCAAGACTAGTGGAAAATACTGATGTATTCATTTAGAATTACAGCCAACCTGTGTTAAAGATCACCTGCGAACAAAGACCACTATTGCAAAAACTGTCTGCAAAGACCACCTGCAAACAAAGACCACTATTGCAAAACCTGTCTGCAAAGACCACCAATTTTATCTCCCATCAGACCATTTTCAATGATATTTAATCTGTTAATAGAGACCACCTGTAAACAAAGACTGTTTGACTGTACAGCCAGTGATGTTCAGTTATTTGCTTATACTCGTACGCTTTCCTAATTGGTCACTTCTTATATTGGCATTTTGTTTGTTTTAATCGGGGTTTACGCCTTTTTTTCCAACAATTTTTCTGTCGTATACGGCAGCAAGTTGAACTAACCCGTTTTCTTGGATTTAATAATTCACCAGCACTTACTTGCTCTTTGACAAGCAACTGGACATGACCCTTAAGCAAATGTCACGCATGACCCTTAATAATCTGGCAACATTTTCTATGATTGCAGACAAATGTACACATTTAATGTCTCAAAATATATGGTATCATTAATTAACAAAATATGTATATTAATTCCACCAATGAAATTTACAATTACACTGGCCCTCCTGGCCTGTGGATTCCCCGTGAACAAAATTAGGCATTTTTTTTTCTCACCAGTCCTCCGGTCCAGCCCCGGTGAAATGCAGTTCATGAAATCATGAACTTTTCAAAACGTTCATGAACAGTTCATGAACTGGTCTTCAACAGTTCTTCATTTGTGTTCATGAACTTTTGGACATGAACTGTCCTTGAATTATGTTCATGAACAGTTCATGAACAATTAAAGAATACTGCAAAGACCTTGAAATGACCATGAACATTTGCCAGTGCAATCATATCCATTTCATGAACTATAATGTATTTAATGGTTCAATAAAAGTTCTTAAACAGTTTCATAATGACATTTTCAAAATTATTCAGTTTACCAAATCTGTGTCTATTTTAATGTAAAATGAAAGTTACAAGTCATAAATAGTAATGCACATGGATGGTTTGCTTTAAAGAGCCGTTGTGGTATGACCATCTTGACTAGGCTGTAAGAGCTCTGACAAAAAATCTCCATAACAAAGTTGTACATGTATATATCCCTCAGTACTTAGCAATGTATGGTGTACTTGATAGCTATACATAGAGTTAAACCATGTTCCTTGCACAACCACTGATAGATTTTGTGGATTTCTGTTGAGTTAACTTGTCATGGACAGTTCAAGAATGCTGCCTAAATTTTACATTATTTACACATGATGAAATTGGAAATTGCAATTTTGTTATTTCTTTCAAAGGTATTATTTATTTATGGCAAATGAAGTTCATTGCAAAACATAAACAATTGACACTGTTGCAATATTATGTCACTTCCAAGAGTTAAACCAACATTTTGTTAATATTTTGAATTATTTTAGTAAATGACCTCCCTTTATTAATAATTACATATTTTTTCCAATAAAAACACCATTAAAAAAATATATAGTGAAGATCTGCCTAGAATATAGTAACTTGCAACTGCTGTGAAATTAAATTTAACAAACATGATACAATTTAGAAATCTATTTTAATTGTGTTTAGTTACCATATATATAGAAGGGAAAGGACAGATTACTTTAACCATTGTATTGTATACAAACATACAATGCTTTAACCAATGCTGCATGGCGCTTACCCTGAATAGTTCATGAACTGTTCAAGTAATAAGCACCTTGAACGATTCATGCCCAGAACATGAAGTTAAAATGAGACTATGAAGTTGTATAGGAAAAAGTTCATGAACTGTTCATGAATTCTGTGTTCATGAACTGGTAATGAACTGAACATAAAATACTGGGTTGTTGAATAGTTCATGAACAGTTCAAGAATGTTTGGCAATGAAATGTGCATTAAAGATTCTTGATTGTACTTCATGGACTGTTCATGAATCATATCCAATTCATGAACTAATAATATCATGAACATTTCAAGAATTAGTCTCATTTTAACTTCAAGGAATTTCATGAATTGTTCATGAATTGTGAACATGAACTATGCATGAATATTTCATGAATAATTCATGAACTGTAACAGTTCATTTCACAGGGGCATGATGCAGTAACATGTCTATGTCTTTCGTATAGACTGGTTGTAGTTTTAAAACAAGAAATATCTTTAAAAAAGATGGTCGGCGCAACTTGAAGTTTGCAAATTGGTTGCACTCTCTAGGTTAAATTTTGTTGTACAATGTCATTCAATTACGATATACTACAAATACTCCGAGACCTGTAAGGGGAGATCACTGCGTTTGAGACTGCATCAATCGTAACTTCTTGGCAGTATTCGGCAGAGCCAATAATGCCGAGGTGTTCCGAATGAGACGGCATAATAAATAACTCCGTAGTGTGATCATAGACACAGTATAGTCTGTTTCAATATAGTTCAACATTACTTATTGCACAAGTCGTGAACTCACACATCCATGTTAATAAACTTGTAATTTATCTGATTAAAAGAATATAAATGCGACTGGTACATAAAACCAAGAAAGTCTTCTTAATTCCAACAACAGAGATCTCCGTGGTGATGAATAACAAGGCTACTTACTGGATAAATCTAGAAATACACTATAGAAAATGTTAACCAATCTGCTTCAAGGTTACAACTATTTTTAAATTGAAGAGAAATTGCGCGAAATTGCCTTGGTGGTTAACGTAAGATTTGATTGGTTTACAGAACACTGAATGTGTAATTAGCAAAACCATGTTAGTACGGCTGCGCCGAAAAAAAGCAAGGATTTCTCATAGGAATAACTAGACAACCCTACACTTGTACTCATTAATCTTCACTACTCTCTAAGGGCACAATTGCTCTTTTGGAGTGGGTATATACTTTTGGAGTGGGTATATACTTTTGGTGTGGGTATATACTTTTGGAGTGGGTATATACTTTTGGAGTGGGTATATACTTTTGGAGTGGGTATATACTTTTGGAGTGGGTGTGTCATTACTTGTCGTTATTATACTTATATCTAACATTGTTCTTCGTATTTCACTGACAATACATTCTGATAACTTGTGAGTGCCAGGTAAATACTGCCTGACAATACAACTATAGCTGCTGTTGTTGTTGATTCAGAGGTGTATTTAAAAAGAAATTATTGGACAAATAGTGAGGGAGAACTACCGTATTTACTCGCCCATAAGTCAACCAAAAACGGCTTTTGAAAATGCTCTAAAAAGTCAACTTGACTTATGGGCGAGATATTAAAAAAAAAAAAAAAAAAAAAAAAAGCAGCAAAGTATACCCCTCGACTTATGGTTGAGATAGACTTATGGGCGAGTAAATACGGTAAATGTAAAACAAACAGCATAAAACTTCTGACTAAAAAAAAACTGATTTAGATTAGAAATGTGTCACAGACAAGGATACCCCTGCTTTGTGATATGTGACACGAAAATGAGTGTTCATTTGAGATATGTCTTTGATAATATACAAATAAACTTTTAGACATAGACAATATACTCCAGAAACAAAATTGTATGTCTTTGGTGACAGTGACCTTCACCTTAAACCTAACAGCACAGCCTTGCGTTCAATTATGGCTAACGGAAGCCTCTCAAAGTTTGCGTTGAGAACAAGTGCATTGAACGCTTTTTTTTTTTTATTCTAGTTCCCTGTCTCAAAGACAGTAAAGGCAGGGAACGAGCCCGTGTTCATTTTGCAATTTGGTTTGTTGTGTGCAGTCAATGTGATCCCGGGATACAAAAACAAAATGTAAGCGAGTGTTGGCCGTAACTGAACAGTGTTCGGCTGACAAATTCGCGTGCTACCTCCGAGTTTCATTTAACGTTCGCAAAAGTTTTGGGGGACGGTGTTCCACAAACGAATGGTTCTGGGGAAAAAAGAATTGGAATAGTATTGAGTGCAGAAATGGGGAATTAAGTAGTTTAAATTTCTGGTTGGGGTGAGGCGGCTGTGATCTATATGGACCAGGTCATATCTGATTCTGTATAAAAGTCAGGCCAGTAAGCAGCCGGGCCCGTATTCACAAACGTTTAAGACTGAATCTCAGACTTAAGACTTTAAAATGGTAAAGTTTCATTTTGTTCATACGTTATTGTTACACAATATATTTTGATAAAACATGACAAAAGTGTAGAGTGAGTAACAAGAAATATTCAGGCAAAAATGTATCCGTTGAAATATAATGAAAACGAAATGATTGTAAATTTAATTTTTGCAATTTTAAAGTCTAAGTCTGAGATTCAGTCTTTAAACGTTTGTGAATACGGGCTCAGCACTGCCAGTTTAAGGCATTTATATATAATTATGCACAAATTCATAGAGAAAATCTAATTTCCAAACAAGAACTATTCATACATATATAATTTATTGCATTCAATGAGAGGAATTTTATATCTCAATCATCTATCAACGTACAATCAGATTTATTATTGATCTCAAGGGGTATATTTGACAGTTTTGTGCATGAGAAAACACTTCAAACACATCATACTATAACCTGTATATTGATACTTTCAATTATAGGGTAAAAACTTCAGTAGAATTTTTTTTTCTAAGGTGGACAAAACCCCTCCTGTGAAGATTTCAGGTAGGACATAACTGCTCCCATAATTTTAACAGTGTGACCATAATTTTAATTGTTAAGACAAACCCCTCCCATAATATAAATTGGTAAAAAAAAAAAACTCTAATATTTTTAATACGTAAGACTGTTGAAAATCCCTGCCATAATATAAATTGGTAAAACAAAAACCCCTCCAATATTTTTAATACATAACACAAAACCCCTCCCATATTTTAAATTGGTAAGACAAAACCAATCCCATAATTTTAATTGGTAAGACAATACCCCTCCCATAATTCTAATTGGTAAGACAAACCCCTCCCATAACTTTAATTGGTATGTTATAGACAAACCCCTCCCAATAATGTTTTCACATTTGATCTGTAAGTATGACCTTGACCTCTGAGATATGGATACAAGTCTTATGCACGACACATCATCTCATCATGGTGAACGTATTTGCCAAGAAATTTGAAATCCCCCAATAAATGAGTAAAAGCTCAGGAAAAACAACAAATGCGGAAGGAGGCATGCATACACGCATGTACACTGAACTGCCATTGTGGCGACTATGACGAGTACACGGAATGAGGGCTCAACAACAAATAAGGTTAAGCTGTCTTTCAAACAAATTTGGTGGTAAAACAGTGCACGCCTGTACATTTTCAATATTGATCAAGAGGAATAACTCTTGCATAACTAATATTCCGTACTACTTGGGTTACTTCCCCTTCCATGACAAGTACATCATAAGCACTGGATGAAGTGTACCATCATTTATGCTACTACAGACAGCTGAATTCACAAGCAGATCCAGGGGGGGGGCGCACCTGGCGCACACCCCCTTAAGTCCCCAACCTTACATGTATGTCTACGATATAATACGAAAATACACAGAGATCGCTCCATCATGCTGCTAATGTGTTGTATTTAATAAAGTCCTTCTGAATTGGTTTTATATTCAATAACTTAAAAACAAAGAATAAAACACAGTTATTGCTGTTTTATAAGGCTTGAGCATTGCCAAAAAAATTACCAAAACGTTACGCCCCCCCCTAAGACCAAATCCTGGATCGGCCCCTGGAAATTGTCAGCAGCTGACATATGTTTATGTCTTGATTGAATTTAACAAAATCAAACAGCTGTCTATAAAGCTTACATAATTCTACCCTGGTCAGTTTTCATAATAAACAGAATATATTTTTCTCTCTCATAATCTATCTTCCGTTAATATCAAACCCCTATTCATGGGGACCTTAAGCCATTTGAGCGTCAAGCTACAAGATTGTTAGTAAGAGTTGTGAAGAGTGATAAAGAAAGTACAAATATACAGGTCAGTCTAAAAGTAAAAGATTTCTTTTTTCAAACACTTTGAGAAACCTTCGCCAACACTGACTGACACATTATGTTGGAGGTACATTGTCTTTTACATTAAAATTGAACAATCACATACAATCGTAACATCTCGGCATTTTTTATGTTGCATAGCAAATCTTAATCTTCAAATTGCGCCCACCATCTTTTTTCAAGATACTTCTTGTCTAGAATGGATTAATTTGAAAGAAAAAGAGTTCATTGTTTCTAAGCTCACTGTTGCTGTAACCTGGATCAAAGATCATAGAAACTGTGATTGGAGACAGCTGTTCTCACTGTTGCTGTAACCTGGATCAAAGATCATAGAAACTGTGATTGGAGACAGCTGTGCTCACTGTTGCTGTAACCTGGATCAAAGATCATAAAACTGTGATTGGAGACAGCTGTGCTCACTGTTGCTGTAACATGGATCAAAGATCATAGAAACTGAGATTGGAGACAGCTGTTCTCACTAATGCTATAACCTGGATCAAAGATCATAGAAACTGTGATTGGAGACAGCTGTGTTCACTGTTGCTGTAACCTGGATCAAAGATCATAGAAACTGTGATTGGAGACAGCTGTGCTCACTGTAGCTGTAACCTGGATCAAAGATCATAGAAACTGTGATTGGAGACAGCTGTTCCTACTGTTGCTGTAACCTGGATCAAAGATCATAGAAACTGTGATTGGAGACAGCTGTTCTCACTGTTGCTGTAACCTGGATCAAAGATCATAGAAACTGTGATTGGAGACAGCTGTGCTCACTGTTGCTGTAACCTGGATCAAAGATCATAGAAACTGTGATTGGAGACAGCTGTGCTCAGTTGCTGTAACCTGGATCAAATATCATAGAAACTGTGATTGGAGACAGCTGTGCTCACTGTTGCTGTAACCTGGATCAAATATCATAGAAACTGTGATTGGAGACAGCTGTGCTCACTGTTGCTATAACCCAGATCAAAGATCATAGAAACTGTGATTGGAGACAGCTGTGCTCACTGTTGCTATAACCCAGATCAAAGATCATAGAAACTGTGATTGGAGACAGCTGTGCTCACTGTTGCTATAACCCAGATCAAAGATCATAGAAACTGTGATTGGAGACAGCTGTGCTCACTGTTGCTATAACCCAGATCAAAGATCATAGAAACTGTGATTGGAGACAGCTGTGCTCACTGTTGCTATAACCCAGATCAAAGATCATAGAAACTGTGATTGGAGACAGCTGTGCTCACTGTTGCTATAACCCAGATCAAAGATCATAGAAACTGTGATTGGAGACAGCTGTGCTCACTGTTGCTGTAACCCAGATCAAAGATCATAGAAACTGTGATTGGAGACAGCTGTGCTCACTGTTGCTATAACCTGGATCAAAGATCATAAAAACTGTGATTGGAGACAGCTGTGCTCACTGTTGCTATAACCTGGATCAAAGATCATAGAAACTGTGATTGGAGACAGCTGTACTCACTGTTGCTATAACCTGGATCAAAGATCATTAAAACTGTGATTAGAGACTAAGCTCAGAAAGCAGTCTCTCCATTGGTCAATTTTACAGCTGTGCTCAGAACCAACCAATCAGCAACTAGGTTATTCAGTCTGGTCTCCAAACTATGCTTTACAGCTATAACTTGCCTGAATTTCCCACCAGTTTGTGATTTAATCATTATACATACTAGTGGTAAATAGTCGCATATATCAAGTTATGAAAGCCGAAATAGTACATCATTATACAGATAAAGTAGTGGATAGATGTATTTTGCATTCACCCCTTAATATTCCCAACAATGAATAAATGAAAAATCTTCGCATAAAAATAAATTTTACAAAAAGATAAAGGGTTCGTATCACAAATCTACCATTATTATGTAAATATATCCATACAGTAACATATATAAATCATTATCACGTCATCATTGAATTAAGAAACTCGAGTCAAAAAAACAACCTCATTTGCAATTCAATTTTGTAAAATTTGACACCTGATTAAAATATACACAGATCAGATTTCAAGATGACTTAAGTTTACTAAAATATTTACCAACTTGTATAAATTTATTCATGAACAAGTTTAAAATGTGTTTTTTTGTTTAAATGATAACATTTGTACCTGTACTGAAAATATTTTAACAGCTATCACAGGTATCTGTCTTCAATCTCTCATATAAACCTGGAGTTTGATGTACTCAATGCATTAGGACTGAACATACTGTTACATTGTTAATGAGATAGGAAGTTAATCTATGATTTCTTAATAAATGAAATTGTTCACTTTAACTTCAAAATGCAAGGTTGGTAAGGACACATAGCAGATCTCAAATAGCAGATCTCACAGCAGATCTCACAGCAGATCACACACAACAGATCTCACACAACAGATCTCATATTAGATCTCACACAGCAGATCTCATATTAGATCTTACACAGCAGATCTCATATTAGATCTCACACAGCAGATCTCACACAACATATCTCACACAGCAGATCTCACAGCAGATCTCATACAGCAGATCTCACACAGCAGATCTCATATTAGATCTCATACAGCAGATCTCACACAGCAGATCTCACACAGCAGATCTCGCATAGCAGATCTCATACAGCAGATCTCACACAGCAGATGTCAAATTAGATCTCATACAGCAGATCTCATACAGCAGATCTCACATAGCAGATCTCACACAACATATCTCACATAGCAGATCTCACACAACAGACCTCACAGCAGATCTCACACAACAGACCTCACAGCAGATCTCATACAGCAGATCTCACACAGCAGATCTCATACAGCAGATCTCACATAGCAGATCTCACACAGCAGATCTCACACAACAGACCTCACAGCAGATCTCACACAACAGATCTCACATAGTTATAGTATCATGTTTGTCACACACACAATTTTAGACCTTTGATGCAACCAGAATCCAGATTTATGTCAATCATGAGATTATTCTAATGATCAAACCTAATGGTGAGGTGTACGTTGTTTATGACAAGTTGACAGCTTATAGTAGTTTTTATCAGGAAACCGGGAAAATCTCAAGTTAACTTTTTGTAACCAAGGCTTGATCATGACAGAATTAACAAACCTGTGACCCCCAAAATCAATAGGGTTCCTCTGCTACCCAAGATGAATGTGTGAACCAAGTTTGAGGATGATAGGTCAAGGGGTTCTTGAGTTATTGATCTGAAACAAAATGGTTACAGACCGACATTCCGACAGTTATTGTGCAAACCAATATGCCCTCTCTTCTTCGAAGGGGGCATGATAAAGTTAATATACCTGGCCTAATTTTAAGTTTGCATATCAATTGAACACAAAGCCTGGCACTATTTGGTAGATAAGGATCTAGAGTTACCTCTTTGTAAAATTACACATAATTTATTGATAAGACTTAATGCTCCAATTCTTACAAGAACATCAAAGGGAATGAGTTGAATTTTTCACGACTTGAACATTTTGTTTACAATATTATTATTGCTTTGACAAAATGTTGCTAAAACCACATACTATATTCTACAGTTGGTCTTTTGTTAATCTGACAATAAAATTCACATTAATCAGGTGAATGTGTAAGTTTTATCAGCTATTTAAGATAAGCACAATAACGTTACCATGGAAACAGATATTATCAAGATTGTGCACTCAAAATGTGTTTTTCAGATAATTTGTTGTCAATATCAGGTCAGATTAATCCAAATATTTCAATGGATAGGTCTTGTCATTCCACATTTTACATTTCACCTCTCATTTCATACTTTCACATATTGTCAAGTGAAACAACATTGCTTCGTTCTGTACAAAGTAAGAATATCAAAGACCAAGGTGAGATATGTAATAATAATAATAATAATAATAATAATAATAACGACTTTATTTAAAGAGGCAACACAGTTGGGCAAGCCCAGTCTTCCCTGTGAGCCTCTATGAAATATACATGTTTACAACATAATGCTACAGGCAGGTATAGATACACAAACAATTAAAATTTTACCTGAAAAAAAGCAACAAAAAAAAACAATGTATGAGATTATACATAAATATATAACAATATAACAATAGACATGACACTATTTACAATGTAACACTATGTGTCCTTAGTTGATAAGTACAATGCTTTAAGTTATTTTTTAATCAAACTGCTATAAAGCTCAATGATAGTGGCATGATTTTGAATACTTTAAATTTTTTAGCCTACAGACCTTTACATTTGCATATTTGTCTTGACAAAAGTGAACTTTTTTTCTATCCAATGATCCGCCCTGCGTTCAGGTAAAGGTATTTGAGGCTATCGTTTTGTAATGTTTTGTAACATTTTACAATTTGGTTCCCCGTGTATAGGCAATGTTATAGGGTGGGTCAGGGGTACAATGCAAAACGTTTGCGTATCTAAACGCAAACATACAAAATAAGTAACAAATTCAACAATCACACAACAAAGTGAATGCATGTACAATAACTGTTCAGTTTTGTAGATGATTTACAACAAACTGAACAGCCATCATCATCAACATTATCAATGCCACTGTCAATAGTATCATTATATTTCGCCTCACTACTACTATCATCATCATCATCAACAACATTATAATCATTGCTACCACTATCAACAACAACACTATCATCATCATCAACAACATTATAATCATTGCTACCACTATCAACAACAACACTATCAACATCATCAATAACATTATAACCATTGCTACCACTATCAACAACAACACTATCATCACCATCAATAACATTATAATCATTGCTACCACTATCAACAACAACACTATCAACATCATCAATAACATTATAACCATTGCTACCACTATCAACAACAACACCATCATGATCATCAACAACATTATAATCATTGCTACCACTATCAACAACAACACTATCAACATCATCAATAACATTATAACCATTGCTACCACTATCAACAACAACACCATCATGATCATCAACAACATTATAATCATTGCTACCACTATCAACAACAACACCATCATCATCATTATAATTTTCATTGGTACTATCATCAACAAGGTCCTCTTAATTATTACCACATCCATCATCATCAAATTAAAAAAGACAATATCATCATCAACACCACCACCAACACCATCATCAGCAGCAGCAGTAAAATCATCATCAGTACAACAAACAGAACACAAACAGATCTTTATTAACCAGTAGACTGCATAAACAAGAAGAAATATTATTTACACCAAATATTTCAACCTGAGCATTCCCCCACCCCCACCAAATATCTACATTTGTAGAATACATTGATAGACTTTATCTTTGATACAACTGTCCAACTCCACTGTTTAACAAACCAACCTACTTCAACAAGGATAAGTTAACCTGAAGTGCCCTACTACATTATTAACTAAAAAGCTTAAAAGCATCTCGACATTACAAGCATTATGAGGCCACCCTCTTCTTAATCCACCCCAAGTCAGCTACATGTTTATGTTATTACAAAAGTTTTGTCATATTTGTATAAACTATCAAAAGTGTATGTACATTTGTTCATTGGGTCTGATTGAAGTGGAGTGTTTGGTGTATAGTAGATAAAAATCTCAATCAAGAAATGTCAAAATAAGCCTTTCACTGGCTTCAACAAGAAATATCTTGAAAAAAGATGGTCGGCACAATTTGAAGGTAAATATTTGTTGTGCAACATTAAAAATGTCGAAATGTTACGATTGATGGTCACTCCAAATCCAAAATGCTTTACATTACAATGCTATAACACTGCCTTCCAAAAGTTCCTTCACATTTTGACAATTCCCATTGCAGTTAATGTATTTTCATATTTGTGTCACATGCAATAAATTGAAAATGCTTTTTGACACGGCAATAATTTTCTGTAGAAGCATTTAAAAATTTGTACAGATCCAAATGTCGCCGTTTGAAAAAAAAGTGCAGAATCTTGTCCAGTTCTCAAAACCCCTTGAGTCTGGAAACCCCTTTAAACCAGACAATTTGTCCAGTCCCGAGCTCGTCTAGTTTCAAGGGGTTCCAGTGTATCACATTTTATGGATCACCCTGTACTTTCCTTTAAGTGAAACAAAATCATGCTCTGTAGATTGTATAGTTATTTTGGTTAACAATATCTCAAGGATACATAAAACAAGGGTATGCTAGTACAGTTTGCCTTCCAACACATTATGAGATACTCAGCTGGTTTTTACCCTGTCGGTATCAATGTCGATGATATAAGATAGCCCCTACATTTGTAATATATCTCCATCTACATAAACTTGATAATACAAAAAACCTTGAAGTATGCATAAATTATTCATTGACTAAAACATCTATCAAAAACAAATAGGAAGAAAATGACATTTTCTCTCCCACATCAAGATGCATTCAACCATATATCCTTGACAAACAGGAAGTTAAAGATGGGTATTTAAATCACTGAATCATCGCTACAAATGAAAGTTTTCCATAAATCTTTTTCTACAGTTGTTTTTTTAACTGTCAAAATATTCAACCTTGATAACATATACAGTATACCCAACCTTTCTACATCTATGTCTTACAAATCAGAAATTATCAAATCTCAATCTTTCTTGATACATGGACTCAATCACCCCAGATGCATGGATTCCAAATCAGAACTAACTAGAATGTGTCCATAGGACACAGATGCCCCCACTGTTGCAGCCTTTGTCACAAAAGCAAATGCTATTATTCTGCTCATAGTTTGTGAATGGATATCAAAATTACCAAGTGAACAACTGTACTGATTATGGTGATAAGTCAAGGGCAATAACTTTGCACATACTGGGAGTAACCATACATGAAACCCCAGGTACACAACAACACAGTCATGCTGGTGGACATTCATGTGAAGTTTTATGACTCTGGCTCATACTCTTTTGGAGATATAAGTGACACAAGATTGTATACTCTGTAGGCTATGTTTTAACTAAGTCAAGGGACATAACTCTGTACTTACTGGACACAACCAAACATGAAACCCCAGGTGCAAAACTTCACATGCTGGTTAACATTCCTGTAAAGTTTGATGACTCTGGCTCATACAGTTTTGGAGATATGAGTGACACAAGATTGCATACTCTGTAGGCTATGTTTTAACTAAGTCAAGGGCCATAACTCTGTACTTACTGGACACGACCAAACATGAAACCCCAGGTGCAAAACTACATAGACTGGTGAACATTCCTGCAAAGTTTTATGACTCTGGCTCATACAGTTTTGGAGATATGAGTGACACAAGATTGCATACTCTGTAGGCTATATTTAACTAAGTCAAGGGACATAACTCTGTACTTACTGGGCACAGCCAAACATGAAACCCCAGGTGCAAAACTACATAGACTGGTGAACATTCCTGCAAAGTTTTATGACTCTGGCTCATATTCTTTTATCAAAAACAAATAGGGAGAAAATGACATTTTCTCTCCCACATCAAGATGCATTCAACCATATATCCATGACAAACAGGAAGTTAAAGATGGGTATTTAAATCACTGAATCATCGCTACAAATGAAAGTTTTCCATAAATCACTTTCTACACTTGTTTTTTTAGCTGTCAAAATATTCAACAGTGATAAAATATACAGTATACCCAACCTTTCTACATCTACGTCTTACAGAACCAGAAATTATCAAATCTCAATCTTTCTTGATACATTGACTCAATCACCCAAGATGCATGGATTCCAAATCAGAACTAACTAGAATGCGTCCATAGGACACAGATGCCCCCACTGTTGCAGCCTTTGTCACAAAAGCAAATGCTATTATTCTGCTCATAGTTTGTGAATGGATATCAAAATTACCAAGTGAACAACTGTACTGATTATGGTGATAAGTCAAGGGCAATAACTTTGCACATACTGGGAGTAACCATACATGAAACCCCAGGTACACAACAACACAGTCATGCTGGTGAACATTCATGTGAAGTTTTATGACTCTGGCTCATAGACTTATGGAGATATAAGTGACACAATATTGCATTCTCTGTTGGCAATGTTTTAACTAAGTCAAGGGCCATAACTTTGCACTTACTGGGCACAGCCAAACATGAAACACCAGGTGCACAACTTCACATGCTGGTGAACATTCATGTGAAGTTTAATGACTCTGGCTCATATACTTTTGGAGATATGAGTGACACAAGATTGCATACTCTGTAGGCTATATTTTAACTAAGTCAAGGGACATAACTCTGTACTTACTGGACACAACCAAACATGAAACCCCAGATGCAAAACTACATAGACTGGTGAACATTTTATGACTCTAGCTCATATTCTTTTGGAGATATGAGTGACACAAGATTTTGTGACGGAAGGACGGACGGACAGACGGACATATCAACATTTATGCTTTTTCCTTCTTTAAAAAAACCTGTAAGCAGGTGATATTATGAACTTTTCATATAGTAAACAGATCAAAAAAGCCCCTAACCCTAATGTCAGTAAGCTCATAAACCCTAAATGTTTGCCCGGACGGACAGACAGACAAGGGCAAATCTATATGCCCCCCCTTTTCAGAGTGGGGCATAAAAATGCATGGATTCTGAACCTGAAACATCCCAAGTTTACGGAGTTCAAAACTGAACACTCCAGACGCATGGATTCAAAAATGAAATACTTAAATACTTGCACTACTTCATCATGAAGGGGGCAATTTAAAAAAATACCAGTAGTTTTTAACCAGTTTCATAGGTGATCCTGGGCATTAAAATGGTGCACCAAATATTTTATTCAACAGTTTAGAATGAAGGTATACAGACACAATTGTGTTAACACAAATATAGGTTTTTATCACAAGTTTGACATTGTTACTTTTTTTTCCCAGCGCAGCCATACTAACAAGGTTTTGCTATTTGCATATCAGTGTTGTGTAAAACAATCAAATCTTATATTAACCTCTAAGGCAATTTCTCTTTAACGTAAAAACGTTTATAATATTGATGCGGATTGGTTAACATTTCGATAAAGGGTACGTTTACCTTACCGAAATCCACTGAATTTCGGTGAATTTACCGAAATCCATTTTGAATGTGGAGTGACCAGCAATTGTTACATCTCAGCATTTTTTATGTAAATGCACAACAAATCTTAACCTTCAAATGACGCCGACCTTCGTTTTTCAAGATATTTCTTGTTTACAATTATGTTAAACATGTAAGTCAATTTTTGGCCACAAATGCTATAAAGATGTTGCCTGGATCAATTCTAGTCTCCAGACAATGTTTGCTTTCAAGTCACATAAACAATGAAAAATATACGACAAGCAGTTGTTTTATTAATGCCTTTATTTGTTGTCAAATATTAAAAAGGTCAGATTAAACATCGAGACATCTGGATCAAGTACGTGGCTTTGTTTGGTCCTTTACAAGCTTGCAAACAATATTATTGACCATTTGAGGTTGAAGCTTAAACCTTTTGTCTGGGTTGTAGGGACAGACCACTTGGTAAATAATGAGTTGAGTCCGAAATGAATTTTCAGGAAACATAAAACTACAACGAAAATATATAACAACAAAAAACTAAACTTAAAATATTTCAAAGAAAAAAAAGTTAAGTTGTATGCTTTATTTACCTTAACTTGTGGGCCAATTCTAAAAATAGCCTTTGGAATGCTACTGATGACGTCATGGAAACGGGCATGTGATTTTATAAAACAAGTGACACCAGTGCCCACACTTCGTACACTGACTGCCCACTTGATGTTTGTCTGTTTCATCGGGTTTAACGCCGTTTCTCAACGATATTTCAGTTATATACAGCGGCCAGTTCACCTAACCAGTTTTTCCTGGACTGAAATCTAACCAGTACTAACTTACCCTTCCACAAGAAGCCGGCAACTTCTCCACATGTGGAGGAAAATCAACATTATTATCAAATTTTCATGGAAGGATATGACCTGCTGCGACCGGGAATCAAACCCGGATCGCCGGGTTACAAGTCCAGCGCAATAACCACTGGACCATGGCCGCGGCTCCTGCCCACTTGACTAGAACAATTTCATTACATTAAGAAGTAGAACTTGTCTGAATGAAAAAGGAATAACGTTTATAGATGTATGAAAAATGAAATGAAATGGTAATAAACTATATTCCATTTTAATATATTCACATGCCAAGACGTTTGGCGAAATGAAATATTCTATTCTCTATTCTAATCACAAACGATAGTTTGGTGAGACATATATAAACCAGTCGCGCATAGCTCCGAAAACAACTTATCATCGCCGGTACGAATAATGTAAAATGACGAGAAAAAGCTGCTTAAATAAGAAGGTTACTATGGTAACTACCACTGTTTAAGAAAAAACAAGCAAAAACATCGATTTTTTCAATTATTGTTCGTTAATAATGTTTTAAACGCATTTTGTTGCGATTTCATTAACGATACGCTTCTATACAAATGACTTGGTAGAACGTTTGATGATTCAATCCTACTAACCTGAGAAATGTTCGTGATTACTTGCCCACGACTTAAGGAAAACCCACGAGTTAAGGAAAGGCAACCACTCTTTAAAATTTGTGAAAATTCCAAATATTTTAATGGTTACCGTATAGAATTACCAAACATGCATTACAGGAAGAAACACATTTGTCTATTTGAAGTATTTTTTGAATCACATTAAAACAAATTTTTTTTTGGATACATTGAAAAAAATTGTACTAAACTAATAAGATAGCCCTTAAAAATGTGTATGTTTTGGGTACCGACATTGACTCGACGTAAGAATCTGACAGAAAAAGTGATTGACAAATCGATCTACATGAACACAGAGGCAGGGGGACCGAAAAACAATTTTTCAAGGATTGCCTAAATTTTAATAGTGGGAAATTTCTGAAATAACTTATAATGGATTGAAAGTCATTGGCTAATTGAGACAAATATATTTACAGTAAATAACTAATTGAGATCTATTAGGGTAATATTACTCAAGTATTTTGTTGAAGTTATGTATGACCAACAGTGGGTTTAGTGAAGAAAACTTGCAATAATATTTGTCTAAGTTTAAAGTTCATATCTACCGTAACTCATAATAATTATTGTCTTCATGATAACTGAAAATTTTATTTTTAATAACAAACATCGGTAACTGTCAACTTATACAGCAATACTCTGGGCAGATTGTGATGTTCATAAGACAGTTATGCCAAAACATTTTGTTTTAAATGTTTTAACTTATTTATTTTTTATCGATTGTGATACAAGTTCTTACAACTTATACTAACAACTCTTGATGACTGCTTCCTGGCTACCAACCAGTACTCGCGCCAAATTTAGGGATTGTGAAGTTTGTGAACAAACCCCTGCTCACTACGGGCCTCGAACTCACGACCTTCGGATCAGGAGTCAGGCG
The DNA here is from genome assembly GCA_032209605.1 of Mactromeris polynyma. NCBI lineage: Eukaryota > Metazoa > Mollusca > Bivalvia > Venerida > Mactridae > Mactromeris > Mactromeris polynyma. The sequence goes on from JASFXZ010000014.1 coordinate 8,209,153, forward strand.
CTCTACCCCTCGACCACTGCGCCTTATTTTACTTCAGGAACAAAGGTGTATATTTAAACAAGCTACATCATGTTGAATAGACACTCATGGTATCCACAATTATATCAATGAAAATTGAGTATTTAAAAAATCAGTTAATATATGCGTTTAGCAACTGAAAGTAGCTAACTTATTTAGCAACGCCGCCATCCAGTTACAGGTTACATAATGAAAGGACAATAAAATTAAAATCTTGATAATTTTGTGCAAAAAATACAAAAGTTCATGCAATTTATATAACAGATCTTGATAAATGAACCAGTCATTAACTATCTAAGTGCTATGTATGTATATGGCTGTTTTATAGTTATTATTCTCATTAATTTTGTAACATTTTATCACTTGACATTATACTAATAGATCATTATACATCAAACTGGTAAGAATAGTAACGTATCACTATGAGTAACAGATCAGTGTAATGATACAAGTAACAAACAAGACTAATTTTGATGCAAAGCATCAAAACGGCGGCACAAGTTTTAGGAAGCATGATATTGAAGATTTATTATTTTGTTTATCAATAAATAAGAAAGTATGATCATCACCAAGCCATAATTCTGGTAAGAATCATCCACAATTCATGACAATTGCCTAAATAGTCTTGGTACCAATCAATCATTTGTAGTTTAATTGGAATATGACTTGTTTATGTAAAACAAACCGACCAAAACTACCTAAAATACTTCTTACCATGTTTGTTTTTGTTTTCTTGTGTGGTCACTCAACCAATATGGCGGAAAATGACGCTTCTATAAACCACGTGATTAAATAGACTTTTTCCATTGGTCGGTGATAATGTTTCGCGGGAAAATGCTGGTGCATCGATTTACACGAAACGAAGAAAAAAAACGATTACACGAAACGTAGATAGAACGAAACGGATCTAAAAATATACATGATTATAACTTCTAGTTTTACAGATCTAAAAGAACTATTGGGATATCAAAAGGGAAAAATATCCACTAAAAATGTCAAAACAACGTAATTAAAAGTTCAGTTCAACCATCAGCATTTGATCTCGAATGTACTGAATCCGTTTTACTGCCAATGCGTTATTTGAACAACAAATGCTATGACGTTTTCAACGACAATTTTCATTGGCTGAATTTTGTTTACATATTACCATCAGTACATAACTTATATGGGTCAAGTTAAGGCAATGTATATTGCATAGTTTGGTCACTGTATTTATATTTGTACATTATAAACTGCATTCATGAACTTATTAATATGGATTAACATTTTTTGTTTAACAATTTGCTTTTTTATAAGTACAATTTCAATTTGCGTGCACAGCATTAGGAACCATTTCCTGAACTTTGATGATGAATTGAGCGTAGTTGTGAAACGAAGCTATGTAATACACGATGCCTAACCGTTTTCGTGACTAGCTGTTGTAAATTCTTATAAGCATACGTAAAACATTTTTTAAAGCTTTTTATTAACGGTAAAAATACATTTTAAATATTTTGACATTTTTTTATTATCAATTAGTACACTTTTTTTATCTGTATAATTAGAATCACGATTTGTAAAAACAATTTAAAAAAGCATAATACCAATGGCTTCTCCCATTTCGATTATGCAACTCCATGTACCTAGATTAAAAATTATTCAAATAGACGACGGCCTGAAGGCCGCCGTCAATTACTGCAATGACACCAGTAAAAAAAAATACCACAAAGATACCAGAAAAAAAATTACCATATTTATACCAGTAAAAGAAACATCATACTGATTCCAGTAAAATGAAATACCGTAATGATACCAGTAAAATATTACCGTAATTATACCAGTAAACTAAAATACTGTATTTATACCAGTAAAATGTTACCGTAATTATACCAGTAAAATAAAATACCTTCATGATACCAGTAAAAAAATACCACAATGATACCAGTAAAATAAATACCATAACGATAACAGTAAAAAAAAAACCATAATGATAACAGTAAACTTAAAAATACCGTAATAATTCCAGTAAAATAAATACCATAATGATAACAGTAAACTAAAATACTGTAATAATTCCAGTAAAATAAAATACCGTAATGATAACAGTAAAACAATACCGTATTTATACCAGTATAATAGAATACTGTATTTATACCAGTAAAATATTACCATAATGATAACAGTAAAATAAAATACTGTAATGATTCCAGTAAAATAAAATACCGTAATGAAACCAATAAAAAAGCCTCACATTGTGTCTTTTGTAAGCCTTTAACTGACTGAGAAATCAACATTTGTTATGATAAAGCCAAAAATATAAGGTCATCTATACTGCTGAATCCAACTTTTATTGGGTACACTATGTCAGCAGGAAAATATTTTCCAAATATTTCATTGGCTTACCACCTCAAAATTTGTATACAACTGTTATACAAATTTCTTAAACAGCCTGAATATTAGGACAGTAGTTTAATAGCTTGCCAAATAACTATACATGTAGTTAAAATTTCATCATTAATATCAAATGATTACAATCAGGCATTCATAATCACAGCCTGATACAGTTAATGATTTAATTAAGGCCATTGTTAATTAATCCATTAGCCGGCTTCTCTGTTCCCTCACACCCATTTATTCAAGCTGCTTTAATATTTTAATATTCTAAAGAAATGAAGCTCTTTCTGGTAGCAAAGTTGGTAGAGCGATGGACAACCGATCAGAAAGTCAATGGTTTTAAGCCCAATATAGCAGTATATTCTTGTTGACAATTTGACTGGGTGTAGGGGTGTTGTATACAACCTATTCATTCGTTCATAATTGAAATATGATTTAAACAAGGAAAATTGCAACAGACTGACCGCCCGCCCACGAGAAAAAATAACAAAAGGTAATAACTCTGTAATTAGCTAGAGTTATGGTTCTTGTACTCTATACACTTCCTCTCATTGTGCTCTACCATTGTATGAAGTTTTATCAATTCCATCCAGTAGTTTTCAAGTTATGCTCTGGACAAGGAAAATTGCAACGTACCTCCCGCTTGACCGACCGACCACAGGGTGACTCCTATATACCCCCTTCAAACTTCATTTGGTGGGCGTATACCAACCTTCTCACCCTCTACCCTATATAATGGATAAATCGATAATGAAAGCATTATTAAATTGGTTTTATACTTTATCGTATTATTGTTATACAGTCAAACCTGTCTGTAAAGACCACCCATGGGAACAGTAAAATGTGGTCTTTGTTTACAGGTGGTCTCTATTAACAGATTAACTATCATTGAAAATGGTCTGATGGTAGATAAAATTAGTGGTCTTTGCAGACAGGTTTTGCAATAGTGGTCTTTGTTCACAGGTGGTCTTTAACACAGGTTTGACTGTATTTATAATAAAATACCCCCCCCACTTCTAACGATGGGACATTAACCTAGTAATAAGTTAATGATAGCCATACATTGTGTAACTAAATGAATTCAAATTACTGGGCATACTTGGCAGCACAGGAACAATCAGACTATATCGCTCCATCAATTCTTGATATATCAATGTCGTGTGTGATTTGAATCAAATTTGTGTTCATTATATAAAATACTACGGATTCTGAGATTTGAATAATTGTGCCATATTTGTAAAATAAATTATACAAGTGAATCAAATTTCTATCATCCTATGGTTTCAAGCGAAAGTGAAGTGAAGATTTTGTTCCATGTGGAATTCAAGTTTTGTATTAAAAAACTGCACTGTACACAGGCTGTCAAGTGAACTTCTTTCAAAAAGTAGGAATAAAATTTACAAAAAAAGTAGGAGAAAAGTAGGAAAACTTAGGAATTTGAATTTAAAAAGTAGGGAGTTTTTACATACGATTGTGCAGAACTTTGCATTACTCACAGACATAAATTGCTAACTAGAATACATCTTGACGAGACTGCATAGACAGGTCTTTTTGACTCTTATACATCTTTCACCTTGGCATGATCATTAAGTAAGCAGCCACAGGCCCACAGTCTGCACCCCCCCCCCCCCCACCCAGTCTGTACAGTCTCACAAGATGATTCCAGTCTTCTATGCACTCCCAATTGACAAGATCCTACAAATATACTACCATTTTCTAGCTGTTAATATAAGGTCTCTGTGAAATACACAACTTGAACCCAAAAAGTAGGAAACGTGAATTCTGGACCCAAAAAGTAGGAAGAAATAAAAAATAAGGAAAAATTAGGAAAAAATAAAAAATAAGTAAAAAGTTAGGAAAAATAAATAAATAAGAAAAAGGTATGAAGAAATAAAAAAATAAGGAAAAGTAGGAAAAATAAGGACAGCTTGACAGCCTGTACAGTACATAGTATATTGGAAATTTGTGATTTTTAGTGTAGACATACAAGTTGATTTATCATCGGTTCAGGAAATATGGACCATTTTGGAAAATTAGAATTTTGGACATAGATAGACAAGGTTTTTTTCCAATCAGATATTAACATAACAGAGTTATAATATATTTATTCAGATTTTAGGAATTTATGGTGATTATCATAAACATACAATTACTGCAGATAGCTGCATACAGGTTTTAAACCAGTACACCGATCTGCAAGGAGTGATATTATTTATTTTAACGCAAAACAAATCTTTGAGGTCAAATATTTCCCCCGACAGAAAAGAAATAATAGGAGTAATTTAAGACTTTGTGACTCATTCAAATGATTGAAAGATTAAACTTAGTAACACCTAGGGGCTATTGTGGTAAAAATAGATAAAAACGACTGTAAGAATAGTAGGAAGGAAAAGGGTTACAGCTCTGTTTGATAAAAGATTTCACCGACCTCATAGCTTGAAATTAATTGACCTTTAAGACAGAGAGTTTTGCAGGAGTGTTTTTTTTAAAAATAATTCTCTGGGATTTGGATTACGTATATAATTATGACAGCCGGGATTTAAAACAGACGACAAAAACATCAGAATTAAAATTCAAGCATGGAATTTCGTATATCGTATAAACTACGAGTACATGGATTTTATCCGAACAATAGATTTGATCAACTCTCAATACATTGAAATAAACCATACATATAAACTTTAACAAAGAAAACATTAAAAGGTTAATCATTTAAGCTTTTGTGGTTAAACTAGCACAACGGAGGACAAAGTCATGTGATTGGATAACAAGTTGCTCACTTTTGCTGTATAAGAAATATCGTTATTTACCTTGAGATCAAATTATGACGTGAACGCTCAGTGTGACTTTACTAAAAACAGAGCATATATTGTACTTTATATGAACAGACATTGATATCTCCCAGTGTAGTGGATTTTCGAACTATTTATGGCAAACACTCGGGGAATTAAAAAAAAGTCAACAATTATACTGGTACATTGTTAGCTGTATCAATCAAACGTTACATTATTATTAATACAAGTTCTAATAAATAGCAATCAATAAATACTATTGGGAATATTTCACTGACCGACATGAATGTATTCTAGTTGTCGCTGATGATCACTGTGTTAGCGAAGGTGACCTGAGAGAATAGCGAAATGATAGAATCACAAATGAGGAATTAATGTGAAATATACGTATGTGATTCCACATAGTTACGCTATTGAATGGAATTAATGAGGTTTTGTTAACATCGTAGTTGAAAAATGTTTTATTAATGTAGGATACATGATTATTTTTCCTGGAGTTATATGCAACTTTGTGACAAGTGTATTTGTTAACAAAGTTAATACCTTGACTTTGCATGGAAATAGTTGAGAAAAGAAATGGAATTTATTTATAAATCGCAATTATATGGAGTTGAAGATGAGAAATATGGATGTGATGGATTTGACCAAATTCAAGATATGCGCAATTTAACGACATAATAAACAATGAAATAAAAAAAGTAGTAAAATCATAATGAATAGATTTAGTGATAAATGAAACTGATTTTAGCACATATAAGATTTCTCCAAAACAACTTTTGAACGTATTCAATTACTAAAGAATTGGAAGTGACAGACAATATTTTTTTATCTAATATTGCAATAAAGGAACATTCGATGAATTATGTGTAAGGCAACTCGGACAATAAAGAAGACACCAATCAATTACGATTGAAAATCTTCTTGGATATTTACAAAATTTCAATGACAATGAACGAAAAACTTGTGATTGAAATCCGCCCTGAAATAAAATCGTAAAAAATAGACCTATTAAAATTTCTCTAACAAAGATAGGGCATGATCAGTTAAATTGAATAACACATACGTAGACAGTGAAAAGTGTTTAAACACGTTTTTTACAAATATCGTGATTTAAAGTTGTAAAAAATTTAACCAATTTGAACATTTATAGTGCCAACAATTCGTTCGGTAAAAAATTACCAATATATAATTGTACCCTTCGCACAAAACAAACGTCTCCGCATTGAATAGAAAGTTACGTCAAAGTTAACAAACGAGGACAAAGATGTATATAGAAGCACACATACAGTGTTTGACAATTAGAAGGATAGATATTTGCGATCGCACTTGACTGAAAATTTGTAGAAAGCAGTAATAAGCGATTTAATCATGAATTTTATGTTCTAAGTAGAACATATTTGAACAGAAATCTGTTAATGGAATATATATTGGGAATTCTAAATTTCTGTGATATGTGATGCATGCGGCTTTATCAACGAAATCTTGGTTGTCGTCAAAAATAATGTGGTTGTTACAAGTTGCGAGATGTTTTCAAAGATTGTGATGCAAAAATTTGGAATTATTGAAAAGAAAATGGATTTATCTTAAAGTCCTTAATGGAGTATCAGCCAGGTAACCATAAAATTATGCAAACAGCTCAAGAGTGAATGCTTCATTAACCATAAGAATTTTACATTACGGGTATAAAGAGCCTCTTGTTTATCTTAAGGCATAGTTTATCTTTCATCCGACAGTTTCGAACTGCGTAAATGCATATAATTTGATATATCAAATAACTGGAAATGTGTGGAGTGAACAGTTATCAATTGTGAGGAAAATAAACAATATACTACAATTCAGATATCTTGGATTTGAATAGTGAAGAACTTATACCATTGGTACAAGGTAACACAGTACATTTTGTTTCACATCAGGATACTTTAACCAATACCATTCAAAATGTTTGGCAACAGTATGTTTGGCCACCATATGCATATGGCCGCACATAACACGACTAACACCGGCTTCGGGTCCGGAGGTTTTGGTCAACAAGGGCACAGCGCCTTTGACAGCAGTAAAAAGGGTTCATCTTCAAGTTTCGCATCAGGCAGTGCCCACTTGGATCCACATGGAGTAATGCATCAGGGTTATGATGGGCATGGCCACTATCATCATGGCATTCTGCGACAGAATTCACTCCTGGGTGAAATGACTCAGTCTAAGAAGGAACGCCAAAAAGGTGTGAAGCCTTGGGCTTTTTCAAGTATCAGCTATCCCACAGGTCAGCATGGCGACGGAAGTGTCCTTGGAATGGGTTCAGCATATCACAAGCCCCTAGAAGAAGGCCATTCAAAACCTAAGTTGGTACGGCAACAATCTTTCTCTTTAGGTGAAGGGCTTGAGCGTAAAAGGGCACCAAGCTTCAGTTCCGATCCTGAAAGAATGAGAAGTAAAACTATCAGTACTTCATCCATGCCAACAAAACCTTTGTTTAACCGATCCTTATCAATCTCTGAAGATTTAACTGAACCTCAGAACATGGACCTAGCTAAGTCGTTTTTGAGAAGACAACAGTCATTGGATATTGAAAAAACAAGAAGAAAATCAATGTCTTCAGCCAAAAAACCACTTATACCAAGATTCAGCAAATTCCGAAGGTCATCAAAAACAAAGGATCATGTCACATCAGATTCTGAAACCTCAAGCCTACATATTCCTTCCTATCGCTCAAGAGCTAACTCTTCTGAAAGTCGCAGGTCATCTAGAAGTTCAGTCAAGTCAATAAAAGAAGACAAAGAGGAACTACCAAAGCAAGACAATTCAAAAGAAAGAAATATTGAGGATGAAGCTTCACAATCGAAGTTAATACTAGGTCTGATGAACCCTGCTACCGAGGATGATAATGTCTTTGAAAGTCACATGCCTCCACTGGATATTGATAGAAAAAGGCCTTCTGAAACATCAGAGGCCTCAACACTGCCTCTAAGGTCACATTCACCAATAGAATCCCCAACTTTGGTGAGCAAACGGATTCATCAACTGGCTACCCCAGAACCAGACACAGCCTCTCTGAAATCAAACAGATCCGACAGAGGTCCAGTGTCCGTAAGATCCCAAATCAGTAATTCTACATCACCGATTCCACACGTGACAATAAGTGTTCCTATGAGACAACATCATGTTGATGCAACTGATGGTAACCCTGTGGAATCAGACACGTCCGAAATCTACTATGACTGCGTTAACCAAGGTCAAAAACCGTCTTCAACAATAAATGTAATGAAGGTTCCATCACCTGTGATGAGAAATAAGAAAAGATCTACGAAACGTTCAAGAGACAGATGCAGCAGCAGCACATGCACTGATGGTGAAGACACCACTTCTACCTGTGACACACCACCAAGGTCAACATTCCGAGATGCAAAACCCAAATATCACCCGGAATATTTCAATCAGCTTGAAGTCGACAGCCCTCAAAGGGGAGAAAATGATGTTCATGAAGTAGAAACTTTAAAAATCAGAGGGAAACACCAACCAAACTTCAGAAATATACGAAGCAATGGAGATGACTACAACGGCAGAAAATCATCAAATCCAGACATAGTTGTCCCTGTATATTCTGCTGTACTTAAAACGGAACAGAATTATTTGAAAGACAATCACAATAATGAAACTGGGACTGCCGATAGTTCAGAGAGTGGTTATGCAACAAGTAATATTCCACCGGTATCCCCAAAAAGCTATGATCATGTTAAAGTTTCACAATTTGTGAATTCATTGCCATACTATCCAGATATTGAAGAGCATAGGTCTGAATGCAACAATGACGACATATTGATGAACGGATCTGGAACTGACAACGATAGCATTATAGAACACAAAATGACATATCCTGGTTCAGACATGGACATTGGAAGTATAAATTGTGCTAGTGGCAGTGACAGTGAAAATGAATCAATAAAATCTGAAGTTTCTTCATCAAAGTTAGAAGTGATGAAAATACTAGACAGAAGCCCAACTGATGTGCGTCAAAGAGTTATAAATTCATTATATGAGAAGAAACACATTAAACCAATCACAACTGAAGAAGAAGATCTCAACTTCATTGGAGCCACAACAACCAAACTTCGTAAGGGAAGTAATGCTTCTGAAACAGAAGTTATGAAATTGCTGAAACATGAGGAGAAAAAAGATTCCATAGCAGAAGAACTTGATCACGAGAAACATGTAGAAGTGGACACTATGGTAGTGAGTAAAGAATTACATGGTGATGCACCTACTGAGACACAACTCGTCAAAGCAGGAGGCGACTATCACCCAACGTTCGCAGCATCCGTTATTGAAAGGTTCAGTTTCGCAAGGCAATATTCTGCATATCAAAGTAAATCAACCAAATGTGTCGATATACTTCTACATCTTCTCAATGTGATTTTGTTTCTCTCAAGTGCCGGGGTTGTGATACTAGGTGTCTGGTTGCAGTTGAAGGACTTTAATATCAATGATATCACTGCGATTCTTGGGAATAATCTGCTGCAGGTAATTGTCTATGTTGCTATATCTGGTGCTGGGGTCACTATGCTGGCAGCATTTTGTCTGTGTTGTGGTATAAGACAAGATAAAGTGGGACTTGGATTTTATGCATCAGTTCTTGTTGGCGTAGTGATAGCATTTGCTGCAGCTGCTGTGCTCAGCACAATATTCTCTGACAAACTAAGGGGTGTGGAGTTTCAAGTTAATTTTAAGGACCGTCTAATGTCAAAGTATGGTTTAGAAGAACAGGATATTGCAAACAAGTTTTTCACCGATGCTTGGGATGATATGCAAGTTGAGTTTGAGTGTTGTGGGGGTGAAGGTAATGAAAATGACACGGATTCCTGGGCATTGTATAGAATGAGTGATTGGTTTCGTAACCATGAGAACAGGGGTATGGTATTTGTCCCGGAAAGCTGCTGTCGAAAAAATTCCAATATCAAAGTGTGCCAAGGAGGAGATCATCATTTGCTGGGGCCACCAAGGTACGCTCCACCAAGAAATAAGTACTACCCAGACCCAAACCCGAACTTGAATTCTAATGGGTGTTACAGATACCTGTCAAAATATCTATCAACTTTGTCCATGTATATTGCCATTGGGTGTGGAAGTCTGGCTGGACTGTATTTCTTAACTGTCATGTTAACTTGGGTGTTTTGTTTCAAAAAGAGTCAAGACTTTAATGAAAGTTTCATGGACGACTCTTACTATGACATTGAAGACGATGTGTTTAACAGTGAGGATGGTAATGTACTCCTGAATCGCGAAGCGGATGTTCATCATAAACTGGAGGAAACCAAACTGGCAAATACACCAGAGATCAAAACAAAGAACAATTCAGTGATAACTCCCACATGTAATGGAAACCTTAAAAATAGAAACGATGTAAATATGAACCAACAAAGTGCTAATTTTGAAGACATAAATGATTACAATACTGTGAATAATGCTAGAAATGTGTACATTACCAGAGAGAACTCGGACTCTACTGAAAGTGAAAGTGATTCGGAGTCTAGCAGTAGTTCAAGGAGTGAAGGTATCGAACGACGAAACATTTGGTTATCCTCTGCATGTACCGCAGGACATTTACTGTCTGTCGCTATCGAAGAGGAAGACAGTAATTTTGAAGATTCCGATATTAATGAATCTGATCATTCCGCTCATGTTTAGATAACTTTGAGAAACTTGAGATATCTTGCTCAAAACTTACTACATGTATCAATAATTGAGTTACCTGTTAGTGCTAATGAGTTTATAAGGTGGTGAACTGAATGTGATGGATCCCTTATTTGATCTTGTTTCATATGTATATGACATTATTGTTATACAGTCCATTCAGTTATCTGACAAAACCGTGTAAAATAAAGTACTTACTCAATCTCATACTGCGGGTCAAATAGAATAATAATCTACTTGTTTAATAGTAGGGATGTCAAGAATATTTGGATAGTCGAATATTCGTTTGTGTGTCCAGATATTCGAATATTGATTTGGCGTTCGAATTTTCGATAAATTATTTATTTTCAATATAAAAGCTGAATGCAATTGTATTAAAGTTCAATGACGGGCATTCTCGCATTGAATGACATATTACTGGTGACAATAATATCTACAGGTATTAATTCACATGTCATGTTGTTTGTATGGAGGCAAGAGAGATATAACACTCTGGTGATGACACTTGAAAATATAAGTAATCGTGTGGAATTTTTACAACTCGAGTGATCAGTTTAAAACACAAAATGGATAAGCATAACGTTAAACTTGGAATTTCAAATGTATTTTATTAAATAAGAAGGTCGAATGTTCGAATATTCTTTCGGAAGGTTGACAGAATATTTGAATACCAAAATTGCCATGCGTTGACATCCCTATTTAATAGACCTGGTAACACTTGCTTCTCCTCCATCCTTCTTGTTTTTACTGTTGTTTCCATGAGGTCTGTGTGGGGAGGCATTGTCTTAAGTATGTGGCATTCCCTGTACAACTTAATATTTCTTACGCTATAAACATATTTAATATACATGCAAAATTTCATCCAAAAGTAAGGCTTTTATTGATTGGAAATGTAATATTGATATATCAAATATATTGACAATACATCTAGATATCCACCAATTCTTTTGCACAATAGCGATGACTGAATTCATTTGGTATAAGGTGTTCAAAAAAGGAACCTTATACTGTATACAAAGTATATAATGATAGAATTACAATTTTTATTCTGAAAATTTATGTAAAATCAACCATCAAGCTACTCTCTATTAGCATCGGGCGCTTATTCCAATACCTTCATATTCACGGACAGGTAGTGGAATCAAAGCGCTGTGTGAAGCGTACCATCAAGCATGCCCAGTAATGATTTTAATGAAATTAACAAACCTCTCTGGAACAAAAATCCCCTCTGGACAAAATCCCCTTCATGAATTTTACATGTAGGACACAACACCCTCTGATATTTTTTTCCACAGTTAAAAAACATTTCAAAATAATAACAATTTTATACTACGAAAATGTCTAACTTATACAAATTTAATTACAGCAAGTATGTTTTCAGATACAATAATATTTTACAAATATATGTGTATTATTCATTTCCTTAAGAAAAGGGGCCGTCTCAATGTTTACTGATAATTGTATTGCTTCTGTTTGCCTCTGAATCATAAATCTTTTACTGAAATTATTCAATTACCTGTTGCGCTTAATGTGAAAACATGACGTCATCTTTATTGCGTTTTTTCTCAGGAACGAGGCTCAGAGAATTTGGGCCAAAAAGTCTCTGAGACTGCAACATATACTTGTGCCATGGTAGATCAGTTCAGGGGTTTTGTCAGATAGACTTGAAAGGATTTGTACTTGTACATTTTAGCCTTGTTTTTCACCGTTAAACAACCCATTCCATTGTTTGGGTAAAATTTTATTTCATGTTAGTGTATAGAATATCTGTTTTACATATATATAGTAGATGTAGTCAATATCAATGCTAGTATAATTAATATTTATCAATCATATTCAGTATAATATTCTCAAATATGATATACTATATACAGGTTTTATCTCAATTCATTATACACAAAATAACATTATTTATACCTCATGCTACTCTAAGTGTAATTGGTTATAAAACAATTAATTTTATTTGAAATGAACATGTAAAGTCTGTTTTTATTATTTGAATACGTTTTGAAACAAATTGTTAGGTAATCAGCCAATGAAAACGTGTTTTGGAAAATATGGACCAATAGAAATAGTGGGCACAATAATGATATTGTCAAGTAATTTTGAATTTGATATATCGAAAGGTTGATACCAGGGCATACAGAGCCAAATGGTTTATTGACACCATTCTTTAAATTTTTGCGAAAAAATATTTCAAGAAGTTTAATAATCAGACTTAATGTGTATTTGTATATAATAGGTCAATACGTACAAGCCTGGCTTTTGTATAACTTTGTGCAATCTAATACTCCCTATGTCATGTATATCACATTTGAATTCATTGTATTTTGACAATTCGGTTAATTGCTACTTAATTGCAGGCACCTGTTGATGATTGTACACAATCAGGGGCATAGCTGTGGCTGAAATTGATGTGCAGGGGCCTAGTTTTAGGGGGAGGGGTTAGGGGGCATGGTCCCCAGAAAATTGTATGTAGCTTAGATCATCAGAGACATGTTTCGTTGTGTATTTTGTTCCAGTAAATATGCTTACAATAACATCATTTACATACATCAAATATCTTATTATTAGCATTTTTGAAAAAAATGTAGGATGTGGCCTACAAGGCTTATAGGAATCTACGCCCCTGACAATTTTATCCCTTGTTTTTCAAAACGAAAATTTGAAATCAGAACAACTTACCATTACCTGATCTGCCTTGAAGATAATTACCATAGGTCTGTGTGAGTGTTGATCAAGCTTCGAAATTTAAATGAACACAATATGTAACATAAATTAATTTTTGTGATTCATTAATTTTTCTTTTTCTCTATACTTTTATAACTTTTTACTTCACACAAAGCAGAGTAATAGATTAAACATTTCTCAGTGACTCACACTTTTCAAACAGTTCTTTTTTCAAAACTCAAGTACTCTTTTACGATTTTAAAGGTTTTAACCATTCTCAAGGAGTTTTCAAGACTAGCATCAAATTCAAGGACATTTCAAAGGCCTGTGGGAACCGTGACATCAAACCAATCTCAGTTAAGATCATTTTTGATATAATTAATTTGATTTTGGACCAAAAAATACTGATTTTACACAGAGAAATTCTAGGGTATTTTAAATTGTTCAGAAGAAAAGCTACATACATAACTATCAATGTTGTCAGCAAATTATCAAGAGTTTTGCTTAGTGTTGAATTTAAACTAAAATATTCAACAACCGAACTATACTTTTTGTTCAATGTTGTAAGAATTATTTAACATAAAGGCATGTTTGTTTTGTATGTCGATTTTATGACACTCCTGGATATGAACGGTTGTCAAGGTAACCAATTTGTACATTTTGTATATTGTTTTAATGCTTTTTTTATCTTATGCATTTATGAATTTTTACACTAATAGATTAATTATAAAGATGGAAGATTGTGTACAGTGATTTCGTCTGTCTAATTCCAAAGGGGCGTATGTTGCATTTCATTACTTTCGAGAAAAACGCGATTGAAGTTTTGGAATGCTCTAGGCGAAGGCGACTTACGCCCTATTGGAATTGCATTTTACGTTCAAACTATAAGTTCTATATGATTGTAAATCAGCTCATTCTATAGAGCTTGAAAAGAGGATTCCAACGATACCCGACACTCATCTTTTTCAAAAAATGGACTTACGACCCTTTGGAATTAGACCGACGAATTTTGCCTATAATTGTTGAATTAAAGAAAGAAATGCAATGCCAATATGTTATACACAATTTATAGGTTTTATGACCAAAAAAACATTTATAAAAAATAAATGTCACTGAAAATTTAACAGATGGTTCGTAGTTTATAACCCTTATAAAGACCTCAAGAGCAGAAAATAGTTCAATATTCCTAAAGAATTGAAGAAAACAATGCAAGTTTATAAAAGCTTGGAGGTTTAACTTATAAGATCAATCAGTAATTATAGCTTATACAATGCAAGTGAAGATTTGTAAGCTTTTGGAAATATGTCAAATTTTCATACAAATGTTCAATACACATCAAAGTCTCATGTTAAGATTACTATGGCTAGACCTACACTAAGACCCAAAGGTTTTTTGATTGGACATTTTTGCAGCAGAGAAAAGCATTTCATGAGCAAGCAGACAATTTAACCAGAATTAAGACTTGGTGTTTTCGAAGCAAGGAATTTATTCAAATATTATATAGGTTGAAATAGATACCATTAAAACTTTTACATTTGGAATTTTTTAGCTATTTGTTTCCATAGCAACCAAACTGATCCCATATATTTACGAAATAAAATCCAGATTTTCAAACTGACAAACTGACTGATAGATATAGAGCAATCCTAATAATAGTAATAATAATATTAAATTCTTTATTTTCAGAAGGTAACATATTAAGATTCACAATAAAGTTATACATATTATTTACAATATGGCCTTCTTTTAAAAAGATAAATAACCAAAACACACGCACAAACAAACGAGCATTCACACACGCTCACTTACAAACATTAAATTGTACATTAACATCAGTATGTCTGACAATATTTACTTTCAAATTTTCAATTACATATCATATGACAGACACTCAAATAATATATTTTAAATTTAGAAAAAAAAAATAATAATAACCATTAACTTTAAATGCATTATACAAAAATTGATATATATTAGTCATGTCCAGTTTTGTGGACAGGGAACAAACAGCACTATTAATAATGCAATTGAATTTAAAGTATGCATGCAGACAAAATTACTACGGAATCCTGTTAGGGCCATGGCATTCTCGCCCCTCGCCTTTTTAATTGACCAAGAAAGATTCATTTGTTACATTCAGGCATCTTTTTTCTTTCAAAGTTGTAGCGAGGTGATTTGAAGACAAAAAAAGCGAGGCTCAACCACAAAATCTCGCGTTTTTTCCCCAATCACCCCTGGTTGATTCAGAGTATTGAAAAAGATGCACCGAAGTAAATGTCAAATCTCGCATTTTTTAATCAAATTTCAAATGAAAACAACAGTAGTTTTTATACAAATTATAAAGAAAAAAGATGCGAGAATGTAACAAACGAATATAGCTATTTTTTTTCTTGGTCAATTAAAAAGGCACGGGACTAGATAGCGATGGCGCTTTCAGGATTCCTTAAATCACAGCTAGTAATTAGTCGGCGCCCGGCGCCGACTATATTTGATACTGTCTAAGATATAGCCTAACTTAGGGATCAGTTATTAAAGTAGATCGCTATTTGTTTTATGTAAAGAAGAGCGCTGTGACCAAAGCACAGGTTTAGTGATCGTGCTATGCAAAAATGTTAGTAATGTTGGTAAAAGAATCAATCAATTCATGCATAACGTTGCAATTTGGTAGCTGTAATAAAAGTATCATAAAAATATACGATAACAATAATAATAACTCCTCCTTCCACTAATTATCGAAATTGTTAACAATCTGTACCAGAGAATTGAAGCAAACTTGTTGTGTGAGTTTCCCGACCATTTATACCGTAATAAGGGCAACAAAATGTCAAATACTGGTAACCTTTACTGTAATCTGTAAACTATCTTACAATTATGATTGCAATAATTCTGTAGAATTGGATACAAGGTAATTGTTTCCGAAAATAACTCCAAATAAGAGATGTATCGTTACTTTACATCAGACAATTGGGAGACGTTACCACCCAACAAGAAACATGGTAGAATGCACACTAATCAGATAATCTGCTCGGTAATTCACAACCTTTATGTGTCATCAACATAATGTAACCGCAATACCGAATACTGTCTGGTGTATAAAACATAAAACTGCGTCGAGTCCAAACATAAGGCAATAATTACAAGAAATATGTTTGTTTGTTTGTTTGTTTGTTTCATCGGGTTTAACACCGTTTCTCAACGATATTTCAGTTATATACGGCGGCCGGTTCACCTAACCAGTTTTTCCTGGACTGAATTCTTACCAGTACTAACTTACCCTTCCACAAGGAGCCGGCAACTTCTCCACATGTGGAGGAAAATCAACATTTTTATCAAATTTTCATGGAAGGGTATGACCTGCTGCGACCGGGAATCGAACCTGGAGAAATATCTTGAAAGAGATGGTTAGCGCAATTTAAATGCATAGACATCAGCTTGAACAGTGATTGTACTGACATCTCATCCAAAAGGCTGCAATTCTGTCCATTAGGCCATTCATACAAATTTATTTGGTTACTTTACCCTGACCAACCAAATGATATCCACCTGACTCAAATGTTATTTGGCTGCCATGCAAACAGAGAGAATATGTAACTACGGGGAACGCCACATACACAAGACAATACCTCCCCACGCAGACCTCAGGAAAAACAACAATCCACAAAACATAAGGCACTTAAGGAGGTCAAACGGTACACATATTAAGGAACAGAGGCACAAGGAACGGCCCAACAGACAATAAGGAATAATTAAGAGAATCAAAGTGGACAGTAAAAGGAGGGGGAAGGGGGAATTAATGGATGGAAAAGCTCACAGGACAATTCAAGACAACTGGCCACAATAGGCCAAAATTGGGCAGGAAACACTCTGAACACTGTATAAAGTGACAGAATTGCATAGGGGAAAGGGAGACATAAAACATTCATAACACAAACAGAAGACTCTTTTTGTATTTAAAAATATAAAAAAATAAGAAAAATCTTCTGATTTTTTTTTTGTGAAAATAGGATGTGGGGCAGATAACCACAAGCATACCACTCTTTAATGATGGCCTAACTTATAATGAACCAGATGTTATTGGATTTCAGATTTCAATTAACTTACCATATACAACAATATTAACAATGGATAGTAATTCAATGACGACCTGATCACATTGAGCGGATAGTATTGGACTTATGGATTTGTTTTTATAATAAAATTAGAAACCGATACACGGTGAATGTACACTGCCCTCCAGGCCGATTGACGCTGCTGCCGAGATGTGCAAATTGTTAATTCTTAACTATCCATCACAGAATTGAGATGAATAATTTTACTTCATGGTCATGCATATTTTATTTGAATTCTGTACGAAAACGTAACGAAATTCAAAATATTCAAGTGTGAAGAAACTTTTGGATGGCAGTGTATCGAGGGGTCAAAGCGAAAAGGTTCTAACTGACATTATTTCCAAAACTCACTTTTTTATATATTTGTTACACTAATGTCCATATGCATCTTATGTCAAAATATCTTGGATCTGGTTTGTCTATAAAAAGGTGAAATGAAAATTTGTCCAAAGGTTCTAAGTGAAATTTGAATTTTTTTTAAAAAGCGAAAAAGTTCTATTAGGGTTTAAAAAAGTTCTAACTGCATTAAAAAAAATAAAAATAAGGTTAAATATTGTAAATGATGCCCTTTTTATATTAGATTACATTAGTTATAATAATGTAATACTATCAGACTATGTATAGAGAGAATTATGTGGTTAAGCAGATCAGACTAACTCTACTTAACTATTATGTTCACAAAACAAAGTGAATATATAGGATAAATCTCTTAATTAAACTTTCAATTAGTATTTGATTACATTAATTGTTAATGGTTTCCTTTGAGAAGCATACTTGGCCATGGTCCAGTGGTTAGTGCGCTGGACTTGGAACCCGGCGATCCGGGTTCAATTCCCGGTCGCGGCAGGTCATAGCCTTCCATGAAAATTTGACTAAAATGTCGATTTTCCTCCACATGTGGAGAAGTTGCCGGCTCCTTGTGGAAGGGTAAGTTAGTACTGGTTAGATTTCAGTCCAGGAAAAACTGGTTAGGTGAACCGGCCGCCGTATATAACTGAAATATTGTTGAGAAACGGCGTTAAACCCGATGAAACAAACAGCATACTTTAACGTACTCTACTCCTAACATTCATACTGATAAAAAAAAAAAATTACCAGAAAATGAGAGCTTGCAAGTCACAATTTTTATAATTATGATTAAATTAATCTGTAAGAAAATATGAGCCACACTTGACAAACATTAATCCAGCTTTTTGAGTTCAAATTCAAATACAATAAACCTTGGTTGAAAGGAATGTTTTATTACTAAACAATGTCTGTTGAAAAACAACACCTATGTGCTGAAATAATACTGATCCGATCTTTGTTATTATTTCAAAGCGATAGAAAGCAAATAATTGAAAAATAACACTTTTAAGTTTTTAAGTCTGGATAAGCAATTTGCGTCAGACTTTGCGAGTTAAAAAATGTAATACACATTAAAGTGAAAAAGTCTTAACGTAAGAAAACAAAATCAAAATGAATTGACTGTTCCAGTATTAATTGGGTGATTTACAAGTTATAAAATGTGCAGATTTCTTCAAAATGCTATAATTTCTAATCTCCGAAGTCGGCGTCGATGTTTAGTTACCTTCAAAAACACACGAGCAAATAATGCCTTTATTTAATGATGCTACATATTTGGACTTTATGTCTCACGTCGGCCTCTTTTTTGAATCCCTTAAATTGACATTTTTAGCACAAAGTTTGAGTAAGGCTCAAAAAGACAAGATTAGTAAGTGCAACATATTTTACACTTTTCACATACAGCGATCTTGAAGTGATTCGATGTATCTATATCTAAATGAGGCAATAAGGATGCTTTTACAACATAATAAATTATTAAATGCATTACTCGCCAAGATCACATGTTCGATAATTTCAACAGCAATTTAAAAACTCGTTTACATAGAATGTAGCAATATAATTATGTAACGTACAAGCAAATGAGTTGGTCTTAAAGTTATGCATTTATAATTACAGACTTAAGTAAATCTTAAGCAGGTTAAATCGTTTTTAAGCATTTTTTTTTTTAAAATATGACAAATCTTTGAATGTATCCTTGTCAAAAGAGCATACGAGTAACATTAAAAACATATTCTTCAATCAGATCTTGAATTCATCTATAAGAATTTCCAGTTGTTAAATGAGTTTTATTTTGTCATTTTGTGTCAGACGCAAGTCTGTAAGACGAACTAATCCTCGTTCTCTCTATTGTTGTCAACTCAACATTTGAAATTCTACGTATCGGAAATCTTAAAAGAACTTGGACTATAGTAATGTAACTTTGCAAAAGCTTGAAAAAAAACCCAGATATACAAATATACAATGCTTGTATTGAAAGCAAAGGTGAAGAGAGACTGTTTATTGTTTACAGGTGTCTGTGGGAAGCTTGACTTCAATCAAATATCAATGTAAATAATTCACCATTATATCAGGCAATTCATAAATAAATGTTTATTTGCGGTTATACTGTTAACAACCCTCGAACATGAAAGCCAACTACAATTCTTTGACTCTTTCATGTAGGATCTTTTCCTGTAAAAAAATCAAGAAATCTAAACAAGAAATATCTTGAAAAAAGATGGACGGAGCAATTTGAAGGTTAAGATTTGTTGCGCAACATAAAAAAATGCCGAGATGTTACGATTGCTGGTCACTTCAGATCCAAAATGGATTTCGGTAAATTCACCAAAATTCAGTAGATTTTGGTAATGTAACGTACCCTTTATCGAAAGGTTAACCAATCCGCGTCGTCAAGGTTACAAACGTTGTTCGGTTGAAGAGAAATTGCCTTGGCGGTTAACGTAAGATTTGATTGGTTAATAAACAACACTGATATGCAAATAGTACGGATACACCAACATTTTTTAGTTTGTCTCACATAAAAGTATAGAAAACGCACATAGTGAGTTTTAACTTTATTGTTAAAAATCAATCATTTCGGGTAAATCATTTCTAAGATAAATTAAATTCATATAGAAAACCCTTCTAACTTGAAAGTTTTATTGTGACCTTAAAATCAGATTTACTTGTGCAAATTGCACACAACAAATATGAACTGAATGAATTCCAGTATGTCATAACAATTAGCATGAATTTAAGTCAAACATTTGTTGTTCAAACTGTTCAAATATAAGATGTATATAATATTTATTTAGACCGAAATATTTGCATCTACATTATTTTGATGCTGTCAGGAAGTGACTTTGAGTACTACTCCGAGTGCAGTAATTTTGTCAAATTATGTATGGAAGGCAGAGAATAGTTTCATGTTAGTGATTGTTTATGTGAGTGAACAGTTCTGCAGATCACACTGAACTGAGTTTCATAGACTTAGAATGTATCAGTATTACTCAGGTAAATGATTTTTATAGTTTCTGTGTCAATCTGTCAAATTGATTCCGAAAAAAATCATTGAAAATCAATTTGTGGCAAGGCACTTTGGTTTCCATTGTAACTGGCAAGGCACTTTGGTCTCCATTGTAACTGGCAAGGCACTTTGGTCTTCATTGTAACTGGCAAGGCACTTTGGTTTCCATTGTAACTGGCAAGGCACTTTGGTCTCCATTGTAACTGGCAAGGCACTTTGGTTTCCATTGTAACTGGCAAGGCAATTTGGTCTCCATTGTAACTGGCAAGGCACTTTGGTCTCCATTGTAACTGGGAAGGCACTTTAGTCTCCATTGTAACTGGCTAGGCACTTTGGTCTCCATTGTTACTGGTAAGGCACTTTGGTATCCATTGTAACTGGCAAGGCACTTTGGTTTCCATTGTAACTGGCAAGGCACTTTGGTCTCCATTGTAACTGGCAAGGCACTTTGGTCTCCATTGTAACTGGCAAGGCATTTTGGTCTCCATTGTAACTGGCAAGGCACTTTGGTTTCCATTGTAACTGGCAAGGCACTTTGGTCTCCATTGTAACTGGCAAGGCACTTTGGTCTCCACTGTAACTGGCATGGCACTTTGGTTTCCATTGTAACTGGCAAGGCACTTTGGTCTCCATTGTAACTGGCAAGGCACTTTGGTCTCCATTGTAACTGGCAAGGCACTTTGGTTTCCATTGTAACTGGCAAGGCACTTAGGTCTCCATTGTAACTGGCAAGGCATTTTGGTCTCCATTGTAACTGGAAAGGCACTTTGGTCTCCATTGTAACTGGCAAGGCACTTTGGTCTCCATTTTAACTGGCAAGGCACTTTGGTCTCCATTGTAACTGGCAAGGCACTTTGGTCTCCATTGTAACTGGCAAGGCACTTTGGTCTCCATTGTAACTGACAAGGCACTTTGGTTTCCATTGTAACTGGCAAGGCACTTTGGTCTTCATTGTAACTGACAAGGCACTCTGGTCTTCATTGTAACTGACAAGGCACTTTGGTCTTCATTGTAACTGACAAGGCACTTTGGTCTTCATTGTAACTGACAAGGCACTTTGGTCTTCATTGTAACTGACAAGGCACTTTGGTCTTCATTGTAACTGACAAGGCACTTTGGTCTTCATTGTAACTGGCAAGGCACTTTGGTCTTCATTGTAACTGACAAGGCACTTTGGTTTCCATTGTAACTGGCAAGGCACTTTGGTCTTCATTGTAACTGACAAGGCACTTTGGTCTTCATTGTAACTGGCAAGGCACTTTGGTCTTCATTGTAACTGGCAAGGCACTTTGGTCTCCATTGTAACTGGCAAGGCACTTTGGTCTCCATTGTAACTGGCAAGGCACTTTGGTCTCCATTGTAACTGGCAAGGCACTTTGGTCTTCATTGTAACTGACAAGGCACTTTGGTCTTCATTGTAACTGACAAGGCACTTTGGTCTTCATTGTAACTGACAAGGCACTTTGGTCTTCATTGTAACTGGCAAGGCACTTTGGTCTTCATTGTAACTGACAAGGCACTTTGGTTTCCATTGTAACTGGCAAGGCACTTTGGTCTTCATTGTAACTGACAAGGCACTTTGGTCTTCATTGTAACTGGCAAGGCACTTTGGTCTTCATTGTAACTGGCAAGGCACTTTGGTCTCCATTGTAACTGGCAAGGCACTTTGGTCTCCATTGTAACTGGCAAGGCACTTTGGTCTCCATTGTAACTGGCAAGGCACTTTGGTCTCCATTGTAACTGGCAAGGCACTTTAGTCTCCATTGTAACTGGCAAGGCACTTTGGTCTCCATTGTAACTGGCAAGGCACTTTGGTCTCCATTGTAACTGGCAAGGCACTTTAGTCTCCATTGTAACTGGCAAGGCACTTTAGTCTCCATTGTAACTGGCAAGGCACTTTGGTCTCCATTGTAACTGGCAAGGCACTTTGGTCTCCATTGTAACTGGCAAGGCACTTTGGTCTCCATTGTAACTGGCAAGGCACTTTAGTCTCCATTGTAACTGGCAAGGCACTTTGGTCTTCATTGTAACTGGCAAGGCACTTTGGTCTCCATTGTAACTGGCAAATATTGTAAGAACTGGTTAGTAACTTACATGTCCATAGTAACTGGCTTGTGACTTCTATCCCCATAGAAACTGGCTAGTAACTTACATGTCCATAGTAACTGGCTTGTGACTTCTATCCCCATAGAAACTGGCTAGTAACTTACATGTCCATAGTAACTGGCTAGTGACTTACATGTCCATAGTAACTGGCTAGTAACTTACATGTCCATAGGAACTTGCTTGTGACTTCTATCCCATAGTAACTGGCTAGTAACTTACATGTCCATAGTAACTGGCTAGTAACTTACATGTCCATAGGAACTTGCTTGTGACTTCTATCCCATAGTAACTGGCTAGTGACTTACATGTCCATAGTAACTGGCTAGTAACTTACATGTCCATAGGAACTTGCTTGTGACTTCTATCCCATAGTAACTGGCTAGTAACTTACATTTCCATAGTAACTGGCTCAAGTGGCTTTGATCTATATAGTAACTGGTTAGAGCTTTTTGTCTACTTAGTCTACTGGCTACCGACTTCAGTCCCCATGGTAACTGACTTCCTATATTGTCAGCAGACATTGTGAAATTTTAACAATACTGAATACAAAATATGTGTAGGTGCCTGTGTGTGTTTCGATGGGTCGGAGAAGAGAGGTTTTACAAACATTGGCTTAAAGTTTGTACAGAAAGCTAAGTGTTAATTAATATTGTGCAAAACATAACAGTTATATGAGAGAACACAAGGTTTACTTACAAAATTACCAATGTTAACATATTCTTATAATTCAGCAAAAATTATAGACCTGTGTCGCATGCTGTTTCATTCATTTTCTTGTTTACAAAATAACGAACCTAAAAGGCTCGATATGTTTACACGAATACACCTAGATTTACCTACCCAATACCTGGGTCCATACAGATGACCTTGAAAAGGTCAACATTTAAATGTAAATAACATTGAAAAAATTGCATGTGACAATCAAAAGTCTAAGCTTTGAATAAAAACTGTTAGAAATCCTCATTTGAATAGTTTGCAGTTACCCAAGTACATACATGAATATTGAAACATTGCCAAAATATGCAAATAGCAAAAAAACTTGATATCACATCGTCCCAGATGACTGCGTCAAGATAGATATACGTTTATGAAGAAAGAGTATAATGAAGTCATGCATTGAATATGGAACGATCAGATAAATTTCTAGGATCAAGAGTTACTTGTTGTCTATACAAGCGAAAGCTCAAATTTCACATTTCTGAAGTTATTTGATACAGAAAGGTATAAGATTGCTTTCATTATGATAGTTAAAAACAGGTGAATGAAGTTTTGTTCAGTCAGAATTTAAATAGCAACGAGTGCAATGTTATATTTACCAACAAAAGGGCATTAATTCAACAAAAACGCATCTATAAATAGAAACAAACTGAACTGTTTATTCCAGTATTTATCAAATGCCTGTGAAGATCATTCAAATGTTGCCAACTTGCTTAGTCAATGAATAAATCATAACAAGAGATGTTTGTAAAACATGTGACCTTGACCTTTGATCCCATGACCCCAAAATCAATAGGGTTCCTCTGCTACCAAAGATGAATGTGTGGACCAAGTTTGAGGATGATAGGTCAAGGGGTTCTTGAGTTATTAATTGGAAACGAAAGTTTACAGACAAACAAGACTGACCAAATGACATGTGCAAACCAATATGCCCTCTCTTCTTCGAAAGGGGGGCATAAAAATATCACGATCAACCCTGATTCAAGCCACACATTGCATCCACTATGAAAATAAATGTAAATGAAATGGTAAAATATTTAGTAACTAGTCTTGTCTTTTATCCTAAATAATTGATGCTTGTTTAATGTTCTGTGATGTATTCAATCCATTAAATGTTTTTCCCCTCTGCTGACACCTAAATGTTCCTTGATTGTTCTTTATGGCTAGCCTTGCCCCTGTTCCCATGAATGATTACCCTTGCACCCATATCCCCATACATGTTGTACCCTTGCACCCATATCCCCATACAAGTTGTACCCTTGCACCCATATCCCCATACATGTTTTACCCTTGCATTTCATCAGTGCCTTATTTTCTTGTAGACGGCTGTTTTATTGAGTGTCTGTGTGGGGAGGTATTGCCTTGTGCATGTGGTGTTCCATGGAACAATTGAATCTCACTTTTGTTAATTTTTTCATAAATTTTCGACTTTTTAATCAGTAAACTTTTGTACTGACACTGATGGGGCATTTTCCTAAATTTGCAACAATAACATTTGTCTTAAATTCTTTCCATAATAAATATCTATAAGAATTTGACATTGAATTTCCACCCAACTTTTTCATCTTTGATGTGAAATACGAGATATGCCATCCAGTTTACATAGAGGGAATTTCAATGAACTTATATTGGTAATTAAAGTTGAAGTATAATTAATCATGTTTGAATGTCGAAATCTTTTATTTGGTTTAATATTTTGTTCAGCATGCTTGTATGCTCTGTGTTGGAACACGATCGCCTTATATATATTTACATACAGACGCCGTACAGGTGAAATCCAACTATAGGTGTCTTAAGTAAACATGATTCGACATTAAGTAGAAAAAACGATATCAAATAATGGTTTAGCTCGTTTGATTTTACTGAAAAGTTCAAAGCAAAAGTAAATTGCTCAATTTTACTTGTAAATAAAACTGCATTAGTGGGCATTCCACTAACACAATGACTGTTTTGTTTTACAAATGATCGAGTTATCATCAGAGTGAACTAAATTAAGTGTAATTACTTATTTTACTAATATATCAGTTGTTATAAAAATGTTTTGACTATAAATGACATTTGTTGAATGCGCTGGATAGGGCCGCAACGATTAGCCGAAGTTTGATTATTTGCAGAACCCTTTCCTGACAGTTCAATTTAGCACTGTCTTATGAATATTCGGTTCAGAACATTAAACTACATTTTAAATCCTGAAGCAATATTCTAGTCAGAGAACTTTGAAGTTAATACCCATTATTGTTCAGTAACACAGCTATAGGAACTATTTAATTGTATTATGTGGCATGAAGTTTTATTTCTAGTCCTGGCTCTACTTTATCTTGTATTGTTCTAATTCTTACTTACCCAGTCAAAAGTTCATGTCTTAAGTCATTACGAGTCATTAAACTATCAGTTATTGAGAATTTCATGAATTTCATATATTTATATAACCGAACCGAATAACCTAAAAACTGAAAGGGTAGTAATCTTAAATGAGACCATAGAATGTAACCTGCCCAACCCCGGAATCAAACCTGATCTGCTGGGTGACAGTCTAGTGCTCTACCACCTGAGCTAGGTGAGCCGGCTATTCCATATTGTACAATTATTGACAATCCTCATCGAAAGAAGCTTTGAAAGCAAACTATTCATGTAAGACTACTGTAAGACATGAATAGAAGATATTGCACACTGTACCAGGTCATAAATTACGAGATATGTTACACAAATTTTCTAAAATTGAAAACAAAATAAAAACTAAAACTGATTTATTTTGCTGATAATAGCAAAAGCCATCATTGCAAAGCATTTATCACATCATGCACTACTTGTCCATTCTGTAGAGAATCATCACAAGTAATTAATAGGTGATATAAATCAAAGCTTTCTTTGAAGCCTTGTTTAAGGAAGAGGTTTCAGCTCAGACATTTCCACTGCAGGCAATTTGAACTTTTGCTTTTCAAGGGGTGAAGGCAACTCACGTCTATCAGCTATTTTATTAAAATGATCATGGACTTAAGTTCCACATTCTTTTTTGTATTCTGAATAAAGTTGAGGAAAAGAGTTGCACAGTGAAGGTCACAATTTGCTTCTTAAGACCGAATGTAAAAGTAGTCTCAGAAATAGGACAGAAATAGCTGAAAATTTGTTTTAAAGGTCCAAGGTGTATTAAGTAGTTATAGAAATAGCAAATGATTCACAGATTGTAATGATGAGAGAGATTGTGTAAATATTATCATACTTAAAATATAGATTTTTATCTCAGTCGCTCATTTCTACAATAGATTTACTATTGCCTTTTATTATAACACTGACAATACCATTGATTACTTCCACAGTATTTACTGAGTCTGATGTTCCCAGCTTCAGGCCAAATTAGAATTAAAACAAGTTTAAGGAATCTACCTCTGCCTCACTGTATTGTTTCCTTCTTAATGTTGGGTGGGATTTTTCAGGACACAGCCGTACTAACTTGGTTTTGATATTTGCATATCAGTGTTGTGTAAACCAATCAAATCCTACGTAAACCACCAAGGCAATTTCTCTTCAACCATTTCTCTTCAACCAAACAACATTTGTAACAATGAGGTGGATTGGTTAACCTTTCGATAACGGGTACGTTACCTTACCGAAATCCACTGAATTTCGGTGAATTTACGGAAATCCTTTTCGGATCTGGAGTGACCAGCAATCGTAACATCTCGGCATTTTTTTATGTTGCACAACAAATCTTAACCTTCAAATTGCTCCAACCATCTTTTTTCAAGATATTTCTTGTTATATGTCTTTTAACAGTATATGCAAGGTGGTCATTTGACCTTACTAGTTTAGTTTAAACTTATTTATTTTACATCGCTTGTGAAAAAAGGTTCTTACAACTTATACTAATCACTCTCGATGACTTTTTCCTGGCTACCAACCAGTACTCACACCAAATTTAGAGATTGTGAAGTTCGTGATCAAACCCTGCTCATCACAGGACTTGAACTCATGACCTTAGGATCAGGAGTCAGGCGCTCTACCCCTCGACCACTGGGCCTCCTACCTTGTGATTCACACAAGATTCCAACCTACTATGGCTGCAACGATTAACCATAGTTCAATTTGTTTTGCTTCTATTTCATCAAGGTTCAGTACGGAACTGTCTCATGAATATTTAGTTCAGTATGCCAGACAACATTTTTATAACTGAAGCAATGTTCTAGTCATAGAACTTGAAAGTTAACACTCAATATCTTTCAGTAACTGTTGACTTTTATTGTGGGACATGAAGTTGTATTTTTAGTCATTGCTCTACTTAATTTTATATGATAACACTTTCTTCTAATTCTACTTCCTAGTCAAATGTTTGGTCATGTATACAAGTCATTAAACTATCAGTTATTGAGAATTTTTATGTATTTCATATAAAAAGTAAAGTGTTTATTCATGATAGTGTCACCTCTATTTAAAGGGCCAGCCAATTCTGACTTATGAGACACATACTTTCGGACCCCTGCCAAGATTTGAACCTTCGACCTCCTGCCAAGGGAGACGGTTATTTACCTATATATATTTATCTAACCGAATAACCAAAAGGGCAGTAATCAAAACCTAATCACGAGACACCTGTATAGTTGCAGTCCTCCAACCCCCCCCCCTCCCCTCCCTCCCCCCGAGTTGGGTGCACCCCTAACTGAACTTCGCCTGTTGGGCTTATTTCATAATGTAAGTCAAGATACTGGCTTTAAACTACATAACAAAACATGGATGTATACTTTTAAGGACAATCTCATTGAAATCACACCATCAGCTTTGATACCTCTACACACATCAATTAAATAATTAACTAGTCATGTTATTTTGTAAGCAGTTGAATTTGATTAGATCTGTCTAACAAAACTATAAAATTCAAGTTAGTGAGTTTGTTTAATTCATTGCTTTTATCAGGTATGGTTTATGACTGCACTAATGCATTGCATCAATTTATCTGATATGTACCCAACATCAATAATGATTTTATCTACATTCAATTAACGACTGACACAAGCATGTCACTTCATGTACTGGTGAATTTAATTCCGCGATGACTTTTTGCTAACCTTGAATTTTACACGTGTTTAATCATACTGCAAATATGTTTTGATCGAAAGAACATTTTTGGATGATGAATCTATTAAATTCAGATACTTTTTTTGATGAATTAACTTCTGTAATGGCTTATGAAATGATCAAGCAACGCATAATCAACAAACAGTGAAATTTCAAGTAATTTCAAACAAGTGTTTACAAAGATTTAAGAAACAACTCCTTCTATCGCTGAAGGGGGTTAATTGTCTTTCAATATTCTCCTTTAAAGGAAAACATAAACATAAAATCCTCACTTTATAAATGTCGCAATTTTGACATCAGCAAAATGCATTTAAAATCAACCCATTCATTTATACAACTCTATCATGTAAGCGTTAAATGGTTACTTAAATTACTCTCTGGTGCTTTGGAAATAACAGGGACCAATGTGATTCATTAGCAGATTCATTCCTTGTGCCTCTGTTTCTTTACGTATGTATCCTTTAACCTCCTCAAGTGCCTTATGTTTTATGGATTGTTGTTTTCCCCGGAGGTCTGCATGGGGAGGCACTGTCTTATGTAAGTGGTGTTCCCTGTACCCAGAGGTCTGCGTGGGGAGGCACTGTCTTATGTATGTGGCGTTCCCTGTACCCGGAGGTCTGCGTGGGGAGGCACTGTCTTATGTATGTGGCGTTCCCTGTACCCGGAGGTCTGCGTGGGAAGGCACTGTCTTATGTATGCGGCGTTCCCTGTACCCGGAGGTCTGCGTGGGGAGGCACTGTCTTATGTACGTGGCATTCCCTGTAGCTACTTATTCTCTCTCTTTCATACCTACAGTCTCTTAAATGAGCGACTGAAACCTCATTCAAAACTCCGGGAAGGTTGCACTTTTCACGGAAATGGTACATCATTGTTATATCTTTACAAAATACAAACTTGTGTCCTGGGCCAGAAATTATAATGGATACTTACAATCAGCACTCAAATCGCAGTATTTACTCTTACGAGTCTTGGAGTGGACAGTTGAGTGTGGAATATGCATGAAATTGTCAAATGAGCACTGAATATTCTTATGGTCCATTTTCTTATAGTTTTGAGTGTGATTATAAGATATGGTAGCCACACTCCACACTCAAACTTGATAATTACTCCCATATCTTCTAGTACACTCAATTCACTAATTCATAGGCCACAGACAATATTCAGCACCAATTTCAAATTATCATACGCTTGGCAAACTCAACATGGGGTCGCTGTTGAACTAATAAGAGTAAATTTTGTGATCCGAATGTAAAGGAGGGGGGGGGGGGGGGGTTGTAGTATTGATGTTGTAAAATCATAACGAATAAAAAAGGTTGGATTTAAAAGTACAGTAAGACTGGGACCTAGAAATCGAACTGTAAAATCTATAGTATTATCAAAATCAAAATATCTAATCTGTACCAGATAATGAGGGGAAGGGGGTCAGATCGATCAATAATACTGTTAAATAGTTGCTATTGTTAATAAGTTTTAAAAGAGCTTTGTATTGTTGTAGCAAGAATAAGATAGTTGAGTCATTAAACTATAAGATATACAGAGACAATGAATGCTTTAGAGCTCATTGTAATGTTTGGTCTTATTTCAGTGATCTCTCACCCCACCTAGATAGTTACTGTCAGATCAATGAGCAAGATTGTTGATTTAATCATTAAGCAATTTATGACCAATATTAATGAAATAATTAACTAAATTAACAACTATAAAGATGTTAAAGAGGAATAAATTGTTTGTTTTGTTTCATCGGGTTTAACACCGTTTCTCAACGATATTTCAGTTGTATACGGCGGCTGGTTCACCTAACCAGTTTTTCCTGGACTGAATTCTTACCAGTACTAACTTACCCTTCCACAAGGAGCTGGCAACTTCTCCACATGTGGAGGAAAATCAACATTTTGTCAAATTTGCATGGAAGGGTATGACCTGTCGCGACTGGGAATCAAACCCGGATCGCCGGGTTACAAGTCCAGCGCACTAACCACTGGACTATTCATTTTAAATATTATACTTGATATCAATCTAAAGCCATTTGTTTTTTTTGTTTTCTTCCGGCACAGCCGTACTAACATGGTATTGCTATTTGCATATCTGTGTTGTGTAAACCAATTAAATCTTATGTTAACCACCAAGGCAATTTCTCTTCAATTGTCTTTGTGACGCGGATTGGTTAACCTTTTGATTAAGGGTACATTACCTTACCACTGAATTTTGGTGAATTTACAGAAATCCAATTTCACCCTGAAATATGAGGCTGTGACAGTACTGCGCTATCATCTGGGAGAATACATGAATTGATACTAATGTCATGATGTAATATAGACCTGTCCATACAGTATGGCTAAATTAAGACATTGATTATACAGAGACTAAATCCCAATGTGACTAACAGAAGTTGTATCAAGATATTTTCGACTTCAGAACATCAGATATAGACAAATTTATCCCCTCTGACAATCCACATAACGAAGCAGATAATGATGACTATACGTAGAAACAATGATTTTAATGAGGTTATCTAGATAGTTATTATCCACCCCCTAAATTCAACATCACACTTTTTCTCACTCATCTAAATGCTAATTACTGTGTTTATGAGGTCGACACTCACAGTGTACATTTTTCAAAGGCACTTAATGGTATTTCGGTCGACCTGGCACGTCCCCCATATAAAGGGACACCTTGAAGCCGAAGGGGGAAATTTACCTACCAGTGGAGCAGACAATTTTGAACCCCAAAACGGTCACTGCACAGTGCCAATGAAACCTTTTGTACAGTTGAAACCAGTACTTTCCTGGTCACATACTAGTACGACCTTAGGTTGGTAACACTGAAAAGCAATTCTGTTTTTACCTGGCTAGACGAGGGATCGAACTCACAACCTTCGAATTCGTAGTCAGCAGCATTAACCACTGAGCCACTGGGCCACCTCTATTCTCACTCATTTATTTTCATGATGGACTTATAAATAGCTTTTACTGATAGCTCTCCTTAATGGAGGTAAATAAAGAACCTACCTATCTATCTCATTATGCAAGTAATATATAAACATCAAACTGAACATATATTAGGACAGAAGAACAGACGGACGGACGGACACACAGATGGATGCTCCACCATTTACGTTTTAAGGATTTTCTCTCCTGAATAAAACAGCCTTTCAGCAAGACTGGTAATATGGTTTTCATATAGACAACAGACAAATCCCTTAACCCTTAAATCAGTAACACCTTTACTATAAGCCCTGTCTGATGTAAGTGAACAATTTTTGAAGGAAGGTGAACCATTTACCATTTACTTTCCATCAAAGCATTTATTCGATTAATTGCTCAAAATGACCAAATTACATACGCCATTCATTTAAAGGGAGGCAATAAATGTTTTTATGACATACATGCCTTTACAGGTTGCCTCCCTTACAAGATCAACTTAATTTCTTCATTAATCACATCGTTTTAATATTTTTATCATCAGAATGGTAAGATCAGCATCTTTCAAATCAAATTTTGATTTTGATTACTATTTAATACTTAATTAGCATCTGAAATCTAGTAATTAGCACTTCAACATGACTGTACCAATTTTCTAGGATTAATTTTGATAGTTTACTTCATAATAATTTGTCTCAGCCCACAGTGCTGAAGTCAGTAGACCACGTTGGACACTGCTCACCTTCTTCTAGATAATGTTTTTGAAGGCCTTGCCCATTCGAGCAGACAGCTTGCAATTTCCGCTTGCCCGAATTCACTTTCGCTTGTCCGAATAAAATTAACAGTTTTGATTGTTGTTTTGATTGGTTAAATCAGAAACGAAGACTGGTAACGATAGTTGATGAACAAGTGCTGTTACACAAACAAAATTGACAAAAACCAATCAAAGTATTGCATACGACATCATCAATGTTTGTTACAGCTTGGATAAAAGCTAGTCAGATCGGACCACTAACACAACTTGCCCGTTCGGGCAGATGAAATGGATTTTTTACTTGTCCGACGGTAATTTTACATGTCCGACGGTAATTTTACTTGTCCGACGGTAATTTTACTTGTCTGACGGTAATTTTACTTGTCCGACGGTAATTTTACTTGTCTAGGGCTTCATGCAAGAGCATTATCGTGAAGACTGCACAGGTGAGGTGAATGTTCTCCATAACAATATGTCTGATAATATTCATCGACAGTCACTTGACCTCCAACTCTTGATATATATGTGGAAATTGTCAGATACTTTGAAAGAGCAGGGTGGTACTGAATGCAAACACATGAAAGTTCTGAGGCAAACTGAAGACCAAATACTAAGCTGGAATACAGTGAAAAATGATGTTCAACCTTACATCACAGATCACTTCTTCAGCCAAATGCTATGTTCTTTATTTATAAAACCTGTATGAGTTCTCTCCCTTGAACCTAACCATTCTATTTCTTTTTTCAGATGCAGGACACATTGACTAAGCCATACAAGAAGGAGAAGAAGCAAGCAAGTCTTGATGTAACAACTCCGAAATTTAACCAACATTTATAAACAGTTTTTCAAATATACTGAAATGAATTCAAACAACTTGAATGCAGGTTTTAACAAGATGGCAAGCCTAAATGCTAACGAAGAACCACCAGGAATGTCCCATCAGAACAGATCACACAATGCAACAGCTTTAAATGGTGAAGTTAATGAAGTAATTGATGATGATATTCATCACACCGTAGGAAGACTGTTCAATGTGCAACCACAGAGGAATAATCTGTTGAAAAGTAAGAAAGAAAGCATTGAAGATATTGTAAGTAAAGCCATACAAGCTGAGAGAAACCACTGGAAGGATCGGCTGCAACTGTCAATGCAAGAAATAGACAGACAACATAGGATTACTCTAACTACACAATCAGGACTTCAGGATTTGGTTAAGTCCTTAAAACATACACGACAGAGGCATATAATCATTGAGGAGGAGGAAGAACAAGACAGCCAAGATATAGATCATGAAGTGGTATCAGCAAGATTAATAGAAACTCTGAAATTTCAGGTTAGACATTTAAAAGTTAAAGCAGGTGTGAGTGACATGTCCAGCACAGAAATTGAAGAGACAAAATTGAAGCAGAAGATGATGATAAAGGATTTAAAGGATACGATCAAACAACTTGAAGATCAAATAGAAGTGTTGGAAGGGGACGTGATGAGTAAATCTGACAAGGTTAGTTATCTGAACAAGGAGAATGTCTCACTACACAAACAGTTACAGAAACTACAAAAAATTGTTAGCAAGTACAACGAAAGTCACAGTGGAGCAAACTTTCATTTAAACACTGTTCAAAAAATGCATGAGAAAACAAATGATAAAACTCTTGAAAAACTAAGTGAAAAACGACATTCAACTTCATCAGGAACACTTAGTACCTTTGATCTATCTGAGAGCACAAGAACAAGTACTGTCCGAGAGAGAACATATCTAGAGGGAGATCAAATGGTATCCTATCCAAATCCGAATGAAGAGGCCGCTATCATGAAGGATAGAATTCGTAGAAGTATCTATTCAACAAGGAAGGCTGATTATAGATCAAGCAATGTAGCTCAGTGTTTGAGATGTCAGACCCTGTTTAAACCTGCTGAGAATACTCACCGTTCATGTCGATTTCATCACAAAGGTCGTGAAATCACAGAACAGTTTCATGGTAACGGAAAACTGGACCGAGTAGTGTATAAATGGGCCTGTTGCAAGAAGCCCTTGGAAGTTGCTGGTTGCTGCTTTGGGTTCCATGTTTGAAAGTTCAAAGATTACATTACGTGTGTTTCAAATTCTACTGCTGATCAGACAATTTTAGAAGAAATTGCTGGGTCAAAAAAGAAAGTGCGAATGGCATAATACAAACATTTTTAGAAACCATTTGGAGGAGGGGGGGGCTATAAACATGGACATATTTGGTACCAACTGAAAGATAATTTTAATTTATATCTTGCAGTATATTTTTTGTTATCTGCATTTCATCTTGATGGGTATATTGATAATATTCCAAAGTAACAGCCAAACGCACCATTCAAACTTTCTTTTTTTACTTTACTGAGTATAGTGAAGCAATATAATATCAAATTTCTTATCACATTTTCAGACCTGATTCAGTATGAATTTGATAGCAGGATACGTATACACAGAAAATTTTAAAGTTGAATCATATAACAATGTTGTTTTTCTTGCCCTATACTGTTCAGGGGCGTAGCTAACAATATGCACATGCATAACATCAGTTGGAAAAAATGAAGAAGTCTTGACCAAAACTGGTATAAAATTTAAGGACAGTAAGGGGTTGAGTTTAAAAGGTTTCAGCATAACAAAAAACAACTTTATACTTTATTTTTCGATAAGATATGTTTTAAAATGCCTCAGAAAGTGCAGCTTCTATGATATAAAAAAATTCAAAATGTTCAGGGGTTCAGGCCCCTAGATCCCCTAGAAAGATAAGCATATGCTGAAAAAAGGCCCAGCTACGTCCCTGCTGTTATATCATATACAGTATCACAGTAGATGTTAATGATAAAAACTAGATTTCATAGCAACTGATTTTAGTCCTCATTGGTACACACTTTTGACATTGGTGGTGCCTGCATTTGTGTGTTGCAAAGCAGAACTCCGAAATATTCAAGTCTAGCATTTCCAGATTTTGATGCAAAACTATTGTACCAAAGCCTAAGTCTCAAAAGGTTTGAGCCCAAGACTCGATTTACTGAAATTTAACACTAAGATCTGCTCTATTACCATTGTGTAATTTCTGAGTGGTTGTGTAATTTCTGAGTGGTTGTGTAATTTCTGAGTGGTCTGACTGCTAGATTGTTATCACCCTTTTCTTGAATCATTTGTGGGATGGATTTTTATTTTCTGGAAACTGATATGGCATTGTATATCTTTGCACTAAGTTTAAGTCTTTGAGTTTCTTACTTCAATTTTAAAAAACAGTTATTGCAACTACCATAAAATCTCTATTTAATGCCCCCATGGGCATTACATTTTCTGTAAGGGGGGCATTCTTTAGAGGCCATATGGAGTTAAATTGATCATTATTTCTCTCCCTAAAAGTGCATGCAAGATTATTTGTGCTATTCACTAGTGCTAAACTGGAAGTGTTACATGTTACATGTTACATACTTCAGAAGAGAATGGTATTTAAAATTTCATTATTTTTTTCTTACTTTTACTCAGAAAAAATACATTTTCAAAAAGGGCAGGGGGCGTAAATTAGGGATTTTACGGTTATATCAATCACTCTAAAAAAAACCAGTAGTTGCACCTAATTCAGGAATAATGATGATTGCAGAAGAATGCCACCTATGGCAGAAATTGAACAAAAAACCTACATATCAGGGGCCTTATTCACCAACAATTTAAGACTGAAAATATGACATTGAATTTTTTTTTTAATATTTGGAGGGGAGATATTTTTTATTTTCCTCATAAATAAGTATGTGTGGGTTGAGGACATCCCACTCCATACTTTACAAAAAAGCAGTTAGTGTAGGTAAGAAAAATTTAGAAAGGTTAGTATTTCATATTTAAGATTCAATGACTTAAGAGATACAAATAAGGTTATACTACACTGATAACACAGAAATAAATAATTAACATATGTTTGATTTGTATAATATTCATAGTAATAAAGTATCACTACGATATATCTTGAATCTTGAATTATCTTCTTGCTCCAATGTTGTTATCATAATATAAATTTTGATAAAATTTGGCAAAAGTGTAGAGTGGGTAACAACAATTATTCGAACAAAATTTCATTTATTTAGATTTAATGAAAATGAAAGACTGATCAATTTATCGTGGATAAATTTCTGAATTTCAGTCTTAACTCGTTTGTGAATAAGTCCCAAGGAGTCCAGCACTGAACCCTTAGATCACCATGCCTCCCTGCAACCCCTGCACTGTGCTGGTTGAAACCTTTTCTTTGTTTTGTAAGAATTTTTTTTAATTTTCATAGGCACTGAAAATGGTGATGGTCGGGAAGGTATTTTAACAATTAAATCCTTATAGTATTATTACATGTACTTTGTTATATATTTATAGTGTTTGTATTTTTGGTATTGTGTTTGTTTTCGGTAATAAATACAAACGAATAAACACTGGTATTTATATGTATTTGTATAATTAAGATGCAAAATTGCGAAGTCAATATCAGAGTTTGAAGACCAGTCTAAAAACTCAAGCTTCTGATTTGGTTGGTCTATAAATTGATGCATGGTAAGGCTGAATTCTGAGATACTCAATACATAGTTCCCATATCAACAATATTTACCTCCCTTGTTCCAAACTGATAAGCCCTTATAAGAGTAATTTCCAAATATGTGAATTGAGAAAATACCAAGGGAATTTCCATGTGACAAATGTTTTTTCTTCAACTTACTGTCTTTCCTGTCCAGCAATCTATGTATATATTTCAACATACTACCTGTCCTTATCATGCCCAGCAATCTGTGTATATATTTCAACATACTACCTGTCCTTATCATGCCCAGCAATCTATGTATATATTTCAGTATACTACCTGTCCTTATCATGCCCAGCAATCTATGTATATATTTCAGTATACTACCTGTCCTTATCATGCCCAGCAATCTATGTATATATTTCAGCATACTACCTGTCCTTATCATGCCCAGCAATCTATGTATATATTTCAGTATACTACCTGTCCTTATCATGCCCAGCAATCTATGTATATATTTCAGCATACTACCTGTCCTTATCATGCCCAGCAATCTATGTATATATTTCAGTATACTACCTGTCCTTATCATGCCCAGCAATCTATGTATATATTTCAGCATACTATCCCTCTATATCCTGCCTAGCATTCGGTGTATAGATTTCAACATACTATCCCTCTATATCCTGCCTAGCAATCTGTGTATATATTTCAACATACTATCCCTCTATATCCTGCCCAGCAATCTATGTATATATTTCAGCATACTACCTGTCCTTATCATGCCCAGCAATCTGTGTATATATTTCAGCATACTACCTGTCCTTATCATGCCCAGCAATCTATGTATATATTTCAGCATACTACCTGTCCTTATCATGCCCAGCAATCTATGTATATATTTCAGCATACTATCTGTCCTTATCATGCCCAGCAATCTATGTATATATTTCAGCATACTACCTGTCCTTATCATGCCCAGCAATCTGTGTATATATTTCAACATACTACCCCTCTATATCCTGCCCAGCAATCTATGTATATATTTCAGCATACTACCTGTCCTTATCATGCCCAGCAATCTGTGTATATATTTCAGCATACTACCTGTCCTTATCATGCCCAGCAATCTATGTATATATTTCAGCATACTACCTGTCCTTATCATGCCCAGCAATCTGTGTATATATTTCAACATACTACCTGTCCTTATCCTGCCCAGCAATCTATGTATATATTTCAACATACTACCTGTCCTTATCCTGCCCAGCAATCTGTGTATATATTTCAACATACTACCTGTCCTTAACCTGCCCAGCAATCTGTGTATATATTTCAACATACTACCCCTCTATATCCTGCCTAGCAATCTGTGTATATATTTCAACATACTACCCCTCTATATCCTGCCTAGCAATCTGTGTATATATTTCAACATACTATCCCTCTATATCCTGCCTAGCAATCTGTGTATATATTTCAACATACTACCCCTCTATATCCTGCCCAGCAATCTGTGTATATATTTCAACATACTATCCCTCTATATCCTGCCTAGCAATCTGTGTATATATTTCAACATACTATCCCTCTATATCCTGCCCAGCAATCTGTGTATATATTTCAACATACTACCTGTCCTTATCATGCCCAGCAATCTATGTATATATTTCAGCATACTACCTGTCCTTATCATGCCCAGCAATCTATGTATATATTTCAGCATACTACCTGTCCTTATCATGCCCAGCAATCTATGTATATATTTCAGCATACTACCTGTCCTTATCATGCCCAGCAATCTATGTATATATTTCAGCATACTACCTGTCCTTATCATGCCCAGCAATCTGTGTATATATTTCAACATACTACCTGTCCTTATCATGCCCAGCAATCTATGTATATATTTCAGTATACTACCTGTCCTTATCATGCCCAGCAATCTGTGTATCTATTTCAACATACTATCCCTCTATATCCTGCCTAGCAATCTGTGTATATATTTCAACATACTATCCCTCTATATCCTGCCCAGCAATCTGTGTATATATTTCAACATACTACCCCTCTATATCCTGCCCAGCAATCTATGTATATATTTCAGCATACTACCTGTCCTTATCATGCCCAGCAATCTGTGTATATATTTCAACATACTACCTGTCCTTATCCTGCCCAGCAATCTATGTATATATTTCAACATACTACCTGTCCTTATCCTGCCCAGCAATCTGTGTATATATTTCAACATACTACCTGTCCTTAACCTGCCCAGCAATCTGTGTATATATTTCAACATACTACCCCTCTATATCCTGCCTAGCAATCTGTGTATATATTTCAACATACTACCCCTCTATATCCTGCCTAGCAATCTGTGTATATATTTCAACATACTACCCCTCTATATCCTGCCTAGCAATCTGTGTATATATTTCAACATACTACCCCTCTATATCCTGCCCAGCAATCTGTGTATATATTTCAACATACTATCCCTCTATATCCTGCCTAGCAATCTGTGTATATATTTCAACATA
Source organism: Mactromeris polynyma (assembly GCA_032209605.1). Taxonomy (NCBI): domain Eukaryota; kingdom Metazoa; phylum Mollusca; class Bivalvia; order Venerida; family Mactridae; genus Mactromeris; species Mactromeris polynyma. Next base: position 8,248,774 of record JASFXZ010000014.1, read on the forward strand.
CTATCCCTCTATATCCTGCCCAGCAATCTGTGTATATATTTCAACATACTATCCCTCTATATCCTGCCCAGCAATCTGTGTATATATTTCAACATACTACCTGTCCTTATCATGCCCAGCAATCTATGTATATATTTCAACATACTATCCCTCTATATCCTGCCCAGCAATCTGTGTATATATTTCAACATACTATCCCTCTATATCCTGCCCAGCAATCTGTGTATATATTTCAACATACTACCTGTCCTTATCATGCCCAGCAATCTGTGTATATATTTCAGCATACTACCTGTCCTTATCATGCCCAGCAATCTATGTATATATTTCAGCATACTACCTGTCCTTATCATGCCCAGCAATCTATGTATATATTTCAGCATACTACCTGTCCTTATCATGCCCAGCAATCTATGTATATATTTCAGCATACTACCTGTCCTTATCATGCCCAGCAATCTATGTATATATTTCAACATACTATCCCTCTATATCCTGCCTAGCATTCGGTGTATAGATTTCAACATACTACCCCTCAATATCCTGCCCAGCATTCGGTGTATAGATTTCAACATACTATCCCTCTATATCCTGCCTAGCATTCGGTGTATAGATTTCAACATACTACCCCTCAATATCCTGCCCAGCATTCGGTGTATAGATTTCAACATACTATCCCTCTATATCCTGCCTAGCATTCGGTGTATATATTTCAACATACTACCCCTCTATACCCTGCCCAGCATTCGGTGTATAGATTTCAACATACTACCCCTCAATATCCTGCCCAGCAATCTGTGTATATATTTCAACATACTATCCCTCTATATCCTGCCCAGCAATCTGTGTATAGATTTCAACATACTATCCCTCTATATCCTGCCCAGCAATCTGTGTATAGATTTCAACATACAACCCCTCTATATCCTGCCCAGCAATCTGTGTATATATTTCAACATACTATCCCTCTATATCCTGTCCAGCAATCTGTGTATATATTTCAACATACTACCCCTCTATATCCTGCCCAGCAATCTGTGTATATATTTCAACATACTACCCATCTATATCATGCCCAGCAATCAGTGTATATATTTCAACATACTACCCCTCTATATCCTGCCCAGCAATCAGTGTATATATTTCAACATACTACCCATCTATATCATGCCCAGCAATCAGTGTATATATTTCAACATACTACCCCTCTATATCCTGCCTAGCAATCAGTGTATATATTTCAACATACTACCCATCTATATCCTGCCCAGCAATCAGTGTATATATTTCAACATACTACCCCTCTTTATCCTGCCCAGCAATCAGTGTATATATTTCAACATACTACCCATCTATATCCTGCCCAGCAATCAGTGTATATATTTCAACATACTACCCCTCTATATCCTGCCTAGCAATCAGTGTATATATTTCAACATACTACCCATCTATATCCTGCCCAGCAATCAGTGTATATATTTCAACATACTACCCCTCTATATCCTGCCCAGCAATCAGTGTATATATTTCAACATACTACCCATCTATATCATGCCCAGCAATCAGTGTACATATTTCAACATACTACCCCTCTATATCCTGCCCAGCAATCAGTGTATACATTTCAACATACTACCCCTCTATATCCTGCCCAGCAATCAGTGTATATATTTCAACATACTACCCCTCTATATCCTGCCCAGCAATCAGTGTATACATTTCAACATACTACCCCTCTATATCATGCCCAGCAATCGGTGTATACATTTCAACATACTACCCATCTATATCCTGCCCAGAATCTATGTATAGATTTCAACATACTACCCATCTATATCCTGCCCAGCAATCTATGTATATATTTCAACATACTACCCCTCTATACCCTGCCCAGCAATCAGTGTATATATTTCAACATACTACCCTTCTATACCATGCCCAGCAATCAGTGTAAAGGTTTCAACATACTACCCCTCAATACCATGCCCAGCAATCAGTGTAAAGGTTTCAACATACTACCCCTCTATACCATGCCCAGCAATCAGTGTAAAGGTTTCAACATACTACCCCTCTATACCATGCCCAGCAATCAGTGTAAAGGTTTCAACATACTACCCCTCTATACCCTGCCCAGCAATCAGTGTAAAGGTTTCAACATACTACCCCTCTATACCATGCCCAGCAATCAGTGTATATATTTCAACATACTACCCCTCTATACCATGCCCAGCAATCAGTGTATATATTTCAACACACTACCCCTCTATACCCTGCCCAGCAATCTGTGTATATATTTCAACATACTAACACTTAGCTACAGACGTTCAAAGCTTGTACAAAACTGTGACAACTGATTATAGCCTCAGATATCATTGTGCTGCCTCCATGTAAGTTCAGACTAATCAAAGAATAGCATTGTATGCAAATATACATCAGATATAAAAAAAAATGTTATAATTCAATCAGGTTAAAACAATAGCCTACATACATGCTAAGTCAATATTTGGCATAATGTACATTAGGTTATTTCGAGTGTGTATTTTTTCATCACAGCTGTACTAATATGGTTTTGCTATTTGCATATCAGTGTTGTGTAAACCAATCAAATCTTACCTTAACCACAAAGGCAATTTCTCTGCAACTGAACAACATTTGTAACCTCGACGCAGATTGGTGCATTACTTTACCGAATCCACTGAATTTCGGTGAATTTACCGGAATTCATTTTGTATCTGGAGTGACCAGCTATGGTAACATCTCGGCATTTCTTTATGTTGCACAACAAATCTTAACCTTTAAATTGTGCCAATCATCTTTTTTAAAGATATTTCTTGTTTACTGTAGTGTAATAGGGCTTTAGGCACATAAACAGCCAGGGTGATGTACTGAGTATATCCCATACTCCAACAAGCCAAGTTTGATGGCTTCCTAGCAAATTCTAAATCCAGGATGGGATTCAAACCTGCTGCAGTGAGGGGCAAGTGATTTACTACTACTAGTTCCTACTACTATTACTACTTACAAACTATTGATCATTAAACACCACAGCAACTTCGTGAACCCGGGGCCAGGTAAATATTGTCGGACTATAATATACTTAAAGCCATTAATAACGCAATTGAAAATTGTCTTCTTATTCAATCATGAAGTATGAATTTTTGGTCCATAGTTTCAATACTTTTGAACAATATTTTAAACTTTGGTAACAGTTGGTAGCTTTTAACACCATGTTCAAATTGACCCCTAATTAAAAGAGTTGTGTTTTTAATGGTGTTAAGTATATATTGAGGGTTCAGTGCAGGACTATACCAACTCCTATATGAATACATAGGAATTAGTATAGTCTTGCGCTGAACTCTCGTTATGTTACAATAAGTCTATAAATGTTGTACAAAATACAGGAGTTTGAAGATTTATCGAGTCTACAGTAATTGTCTCAGTATTTGCTATCTGTCTATAATTTATAATTTTTATGTCAAGCCCCAAGTGCCAATGTTTTAAACCAATTGCCTAATTGCAATAGTGATTTAAATACCTTGTTCATTTCCTTATAAGTAACTTCAGTATTGCGCTTGGCCCTTAAAATTTTGACAGCCTAAATTAAAACAATGCTACATAATTGCCAATAGATCTAAATAAGCAATGATTTGCATATAATTTCAAAAGTTCATTTTGTGAATTATAAATCACATTATATTTTAACCCGATATTCTCGTGTGAAAATTAAATATAAAATTAACGATGACAGAAAAGGATTGTTAATGAACAGTGCCACTAGAAAATAGATTCTTTTATTTTATATTATCGAAATTGGAATGTCATATTACTTCTGAAGACATTGAAAAGAAATGTAATTTATCATATATATCATATATATGGAATCAATTTACAGTGAACATAGGCTGAGTTACGTGTAATTAATAAACAGTGCACAGAGATTGAGTTAGTTGGAATCAAAATATAGTGACCACAGACCAAGTTAATTGGAATCAATTGATAGTGCACAGAGGCCAAGTTATTTGGAACTAATGTATACTGACCACAGATCACAGAAATTAATTGGAATCAATTGATAGTGCACAGAGATTGAGTAATTTGGAATCAATGTATACTGACCACAGAAACTAATTGGAATCAATTGATAGTGCACAGAGGCCAAGTTAATTGGAACTAATGTATACTGACCACAGATCACAGAAATTAATTGGAATCAATTGATAGTGCACAGAGATTGAGTAATTTGGAATCAATGTATACTGACCACAGACCAAGTTAATTGGAATCAATTGATAGTGCACAGAGGCCAAGTTAATTGGAACTAATGTATACTGACCACAGACCACAGAAATTAATTGGAATCAATTGATAGTGCACAGAGATGAGTTAATTGGAACTAATGTATACTGACCACAGACCACAGAAATTAATTGGAATCAATTGAAAGTGCACAGAGACTGAGTTAATTGGAACTAATGTATACTGACCACAGACCAAAGAAATTAATTGGAATCAATTGATAGTGCACAGAGACTCGAGTTAAACTGAAGTCAATTTATAGTGATAAGATATTGATTTCATCATTTATTCTGAGAAATGTAGTCAAAGCAACAATATAGAGAAAGTTAATGAATAAAACACACATCAATGCCTTTCATTAATCAAACAAATAGTTTGAAAATTAATCTGAAAAGGAACAATAAATAAGAATAAAAATGAATGAATTACAACAAAAAGTGTTACGTAATCACCATGGTGATATATTGAAGAATCTTGTATTAGATCATGATATTCTGGGTTATCTACAGCAGAAGGACATCCTTACCGATACCTTGGTGCATACTGTCCAGGTAAATATATGACCTGGGCACGTATTCACAGACGTTTTAAGACTTGAATCTCAGACTTAGCCTTTAAAATAGTAAATTTTCATTTTGTTCCTACGTAATTGTTACACAATATATTTTGATAAAACATGACAAAAGGGTAGAGTGAGTAACAAGAAATATTCAGGCAAAATGTTATCAGTATAAATATAATGAAAAGGAATTGCTTGTAAATTTAATTCTTGCAATTTTAAAGTCTAAGTCCGAGATTCAGTCTTAAAACGTTTGTGATTATGGGCCCTGTTCCACGACAAACTTGTATAAGTGGCCAAAAATCCACTCTCCGATTTTTCTAATTTCAAACAAATATATATTTTCCATTTTCATTGAATACTCAAATACTAAAATCAGGAATCTTCTTTTCTTTTTTTAGCGATTCAAATATTAACAACAATTCTTGTTGTTAAGGACATTTGTTAAATAATTGTCTTTTCTGCGTTATGCCCATCAGTACGACGGTACAAAAGTTGGATGACTTTTGCATTGCATCTGAGCAGAGTTTTTTCATGTCTTAAGTGTTTTTACTGACAGTTCCCTGTATGGTTATTATTTCTTTCTGTGTTTTGAATGTATGTTAAATTTCCCTTTCCCCTGTTTAATTCTTCCATTTTATACAGTGTTCAGGTCATTTTCTGCCCAGTTTCGGCCTATTGTTGCCAGCTGTCTTGACTTGTCCTGTTATCTTTTCAATCCATTAACCCCCCCCCCCCCCCTCCTTCACTGTCCTCTTTGATTCTCCTAGTTATTCCCTTATGGTTTGCCAGGCCATTCGTTGCGCCTCTGTTCCTTAACGCATGTACCCTTTAACCTCCTCAAGTGCCTTATGTTTTATGGATTGTTGTTTTCCCGGAGGTCTGTGTGGGGAGGCACTGTCTTATGTACATGGCGTTCCCTGTAGCAACTTATTCTCCCTCTTTTAAACAATCTTAAAGACATGTATGAACAATCCACCAACCAACACAACCCAAAACCTACATGCTAGCGTATTACAAACTTACAATGTTTACGATAAAAAAGCCATTCAAACTACAACATTTTATGTGTTATTATATCATCACAGGCCAAAACCAGTCAACATGAGAAAATTAACGAGTTGCTGACAATGCTGCCAAAAAGAGGCCCAAAGGCATTCGGCGTTTTTCTTGAAGCAGTAAAAAAAAATTCTCAATACCTAGCAGACAAGTTGGCTCAAGACTACGAAAAAGGTATGATATTGATAGATAATATCCAATACCACATAATTTTACTTGGCCAGGATGCTAGACTGGAATGCATTCCATGTGATACGCCTTTCACAGTACAGCATTTTCTCGTCGACTGTGTTGACCTTCAGCCAGTCCGTTCCCAATTTTTTAATACTACTGACGTTAGAAGTCTATTTGAGACTGTACAAGTTGGAAAAATTATAAGCTATATCAAAGAGATTGGTTTTTACAGCAAGTTATAATAATTTTAATCTATACACACATATATATTACATGTATCAGTGAATGAGGATTGCCTCGCTCACTCTAGTACATAAAATATATTCTTACATAATGATCCTTTTTTACACGCTATATTTGCACAAGTTTAACATATTTACAAGAATATCATATAAACTTTTTTAGTTTCACATATTTTTAACATTTCTTGCGCGCTAAATGACCAAAGCTGTCGATGCGCCATAAAACAACATAATAATAATAATAATAACATAATTTACTATAGTTGACTCTTTCGGGACCGTACAAAATAGTTAGTCTTAACAAAAATCAGGACTTAGACCAAGAAATCTTTTTTTTCCCAAGATAGGCAAATCTCAATATTGTTGCAAATATTTTTATCACGTTTGATTCAGATTCAGTGCCAAGATTGTGATATCTAGTAAATTGTTGCACAGACAGCAGTTAATCACTAACGTCTATCATGAACACCTCATAACCAAATGAGGTATCAACCCGACTTAAAACATTTGGGTAGGGGTGCCACATGCAAACAATATTTTAAGAATGGCTATTTAACACATTAATTTGCTTATGTTCATCTATTTCCAGAGCAAAAACAAATGGAGAAAGACGCGAAAGATAAACAAGAAACTAATCAGCAGGCGGAAGAAGAACAAGTGGTTACAAACACACCAAGATCCCAAGAAAAGGCATTTGAAAAAACCTTTCGTCCAAAAGAAATCACGGAACGACGACATTCGCTGTCAGTGTCCAACGCCAGTCATGCAATGACGTCAAACATTATTCAACAGAATTTAAACAATCTACAAACAAAAATGAGATCTCGTCTTAGTTCACATCCAATCAATTCCAACAAAGACCAGACATTTCAAAACACTGAACCGGTAACTTTCAAAATGATAGATAAACTTCTAGACGAATTGTTTGCTAGTCTAGAGGAGCATGAGATGACGTTCTCACAGTGCCATGCCTTACTAGGGGGTCGTGACAGAAATTTTCCCCTTGTTTCACATATAATCAACCTTCAGAAAAGCAAGAGACAACTAGAACAAGACCTTAAGGAGAAAGATCAACAAAAGAACAAATATGCTGACCATATAAGTAAACTAGAAAACAGATGTCGCAACCAGGTATGTGAGATTTTGGACTGTTGAATAAGCCACAGGGATTTCCCTGACACAGAAATCTCGAGTCCCTGACTCCCTTTTCTTTCTAGGGACTCCCATTTTCCACTTACTGTGCATCCCTGGGACCCCTAAAATAAACCTTTGTCATGATTGTATAAACTGCATATCTGGGACCCTTCAAATTTACCAAGGACCCCCAATTTGTCAAACATAAGGGTCCAAGAACCCTTAGCTGAAATTATAAAGTTTAACAAACCCAAAGTCTTCTTACTCATCCATATCTCTTTGCTTCTTTTTGATTGCTTTACTCTGTATCATTTGAGAATAGTACAGACTCTGAGATAAAGTTTGATGTAATTATTATTATTTTCCAGGCAACAGAAATTAATCACTTGAATGAAGAGATTAAGAAAATGAAAGAAGAAATTGAGAAACTTCAAGCAATAAATAGTGAACGTGAAGAGAAGCAGAAGATTATTGATGAGCTGAGAAAGATGGTGATGGACGCAGATACATCGAAGAAGAGTAAACTACGCAGTTCCTACCTTGCCTTACACTATGACAGCAGTAGTAGCGAGATTAAACAACTGCGTGCAGAGGTGAGAGATCTTAAGTCTGAAAATTTAAATTTAAAAACTGAAAATCTGATGTTGAAAAAGTCAGAAAACTTAAAGAAACTAGCAAAGTTGCGTGAAGATCAGACTGCATCAAAATTAGAGATATCAAATGGTCCACAGGTGATGTCTGAAGAAATCAAGGGAAACAATCCAAAAAGTAAGCAACTTCCAAATGCCGGAGTTGCTTCCCATATCATTCAAACAAGATCAGCATTTGGTCGGAGGCTTGATATAGACAGAGGGATGTTTGTTACTTCTGGAGAGAAACCTTTGATGAAAGGATCACTAGACAACCTACACGTGGCAGATTCAACAACTGATGATAAGGGCAAACTGGCATCAAGAATGAAAGAACGAGAAAAACAACCTCAGGATCTAGATTTTAAATTTAACATTCAGAATGGATCTCTAGGACAAAAAAGAACAGGCAGTAGAGACAGATCAAACAAACGTGTTACCTTCCATACTGATTCAGCAGCTGATCATAGTGAAAACAGAGACAATGTTGTGAGAATTCCAACTGCAGAAAATGAAAGTACTGCAGACAATAATGCAAGTAAAGCATCAGCTAACGGATCTAGTGAACAATCTACAAATGGAAATGGCAAAGGTGCATCCAAACCTGAAAGAAGTAGAGGAAGATTTAAACAAAGTCATCTAAAATCTAAAGCAGCGACTAAAAGGTCAGCCTCTCTAAATAGTGTGACAATCCCAAAGGACATAATGAAAATGTCATCACATTTGATACAAAAGAGCAAAAATTTAAGATATCCAACTAACAATTGATGATGTAGTAGCAATTAGAAATATTATCAAAGACAGGATTTATCAATTAAAGATATATTTTTATGACCAAAGTATCATATTCATCTGTTTTATACCATTTTGAAGACATTATAAAGAATAACATTTTTCAACTACTGGAAACAAACACCATACTGTTTTGTTTACCCAAGTGGATTGGTGTAAAAAAAAGTATAAACAAGACTATTTGTGTGTAATGTCATAGTTAACTTGTTACAGAAATAAGTAGTTTATGCATAATTTCCAAAACAAGACTTATAGCATTGCGACTTACGTCTTTCATGATGATCATTGTATCAACTTTGTACCAATATTCAGTACTTGTAATATTTACCTAAGTGCTGATATTTTAAATATTTTAGCATTCAAGTATAAAGTCAATTGTTTTGATGTCAATAAAAAATCACTCACATAGATACTATGATTAATTGTTTTGTAAAGTAAATGCCAAGTGATACAATTACACAGGCTGAGAAAATATATGCATCTTTCCAAAATGTTGCTACAAGGGCTAGGGTGCGGACCTGCATCCAACTCTACAAGAGGTCAGCAAGAGGTTCAAACCCGACCTCATCTCAAGAAAATGTGGCTCACACACAGCTTCTATACCTTTTTCGGTGCAGCCGTACTAACATGGTTTTGCTATTTGCATATCAGTGTTGTGTAAAGCAATCAAATCTTTTGTTAACCACCAAGGCAATTTCTCTTCAAACGAACAACGTTTGTAACCTTGAAGCGGATTGGTTAATCGTTCGATAAAGGGTACATTTACCTTACCGACATCAACTGAATTTCGGTGAATTTACCGAAATCCATTTTGGATCTGGAGTGACGCACGCAGCAGTAGTAACACTTCGGCATTTTTTCTGTTGCATAACAAATCTTAACCTTCAAATTGCGCTGACTATCTTTTTTCAAGATATTTCTTGTTTTCTTTGTATACATAAAGGGGTGAAAGTAAAACAAGTCTATATATTTCCCTTTGTCCCCTTGCCAAATATAAATGAATAGGCCAGTTAAAATGATGCCCTAATTTGTACAAAATCCTCTTTTGTAAGATTATGCATTACAAAGAAACTTTTAATTTTTTTTCCAAAACTGTATCTGCCAAAACCTTGTAATTGTCATTACTGTCCTATAAGACTTATTAGACAATAAAATTATGTATTGAAAAGACTAACAATGGCAATTAGTTACTCTTAACAACTTCATAATAGTTAAAGAAATCAGTCTTAGTTTTGGTACACACAGAAAATGACTTAATTATCTTCACAATTTCACACCAAAAAACACAGAACAATGAGACTCTTTGTACAACTGTCCTATTAAATCCGTACTTATAACTTTAAAAGGCAAATTTCCAAACAATTATATTACATAATCCTGAACTTGTTAATTTGACTGTCCCATTTCTATTTGGCTGTGAATTGGAAAGTGAAGAAGTTGTAAGAGAATAAAACTTTCATAAAGAAACATTCTTAGAGGATTTGAGTTACAAAGTGCAACTATTTTAATTATTAAATCACAATTTAATCAATCAAGAGTACCACAAGCAGATGAAGACTCTCTGAACACAGGTTACATTGTCAATGGGACTTATACTTCCTCGAGCTTGAGCTAAATGCAATATTTAACACTTTCTTGGACACCGATGATGACAAAGACATTGACAATGAAGCTGAAATTATTATCTGTTGATGGAAGTGAACCTATTTTATCATACAGATATCTAAGGGAGATAAAGTTACATGTTTAATTACTGAATGAAGAGTGAAAGGAAAAGGTTCTAATTTTGGACAACCTTCATTAATATTAGATCTTTTTTATACACATTTACACTCTTTTTCAACAATAGTTTTGATGCTCGGCAAGCATTATTGATAAGGCTGGAAAAAATGTAACCATTTTGGTCCACAAGTGTCATTGATGTTATTAAGCTGAACTGAATTGGGTTAATTGTTTACATTCTCATGACTAAAGTGATAATAAACATCAGAATTTTTAAAGGGGTATCATAGCAATACAAATCTTGTTAAAAATGGTTCTGAACAACAGAAAAAAAAATCAAGTTTCGAATGACAGAAAAATCTGAAATATTACCCAATGAAAGTAATATGACTGACATTGAAAGGTAAACTTCCATTAAATCAAAGCAATCGATTATCAATCAATTTATCAATCAACCTAAAATGAATGAGGCAGCAAAACGAGTTCTGAAGACTTTAAAGGTTTACATTATCAACAACCTATGCAATACTGATTTTCCACGTATACTGGATTATCTAGAAAATGAAGCAATTCTTACAGAAACCCATATTCAAATAATACAGGTAAGAGATACTTTAAAATTATAGCATAATTTATTACCAGATGCTTGTTATGCATGTTTTTCTTGTATTCTTTTGGTCTCAGGTCATTTCTGAAGAATTTTTTTCGTAGACATTCAAAATTATGTTTTTGAAGTTTATGTTTATTCTTTTGGTCTCAGATCTTTTCTGAAGAAATTTTTTTTTCATAGCCATTCAACATGTCATATGTATTTCATCAAAGCAATCATTAATTAATTACAAAATAATTTAATATCAGCATGTAATTTAATTACAACATCTTTTTGTAGCTAAAAAACCATGTCCGAGCATTCTAGTTCAATCAGATTAGCCTTCTGTTCCTATAAACAGAACTCAAGCAATTACTTATAAATGAAATAAATGCATTCCATTCAGGCAGAGAAAACAGACAACGGTAGAATAGCCAAGTTGCTTTATATTCTTCCAAGACGAGGACCCGTCGCATTCCAAGCATTTGTTGAATCATTCAGACCAGATAATGACTTCATATCTGACAAGCTTCAGACAGAATATGAAGAAGAAAATGAGAGAAACAAACAAGGCAAATATGTTGTCTCTTTTTTTAACATGATTATGTATTTTTTATTTATATGGGTTGTTATATTTTTGTTTTGAACCTGTACACAACTTGTTTCTCACCAAACCATTGACAATGCTGTCCTTACATGAACCAGAAGGGGAGAATGGATTATTAACTTTAGATATTTCATTTTCAGCCAAATCAGTAAATTATAAACATACAACTCAAATTTTGGCTTGATGGATCAAGCGTTCAATATCAAGCATCACACTGAGCCAAATACGGTGTTTTCGAATCCCACCATGGGCTAGATTCTACTGTGATCTTCAAAATCCCTGAATGATCACATTACTGATTAGAAACATAGGAATGAGTCATGGGTTTTTTGAGTAAAAAATCGGTGGATTGCCAAAGAAAATCTCCTGGAGCTTTGTTTTCTTATCCTATTCTTAAGTCACTTATAGGTGTGGGGAAAGCAGGTGGCATGTGATTTCATTTTTGCAACTTGAATAAGCCTATAAGTCACAAATTTTTATTTAAATTATCAATTAAGCCAAAGGCAACATAAGGGAACAATACGAGGCCAGGTTTGCAGTTCATGCAGTCCAGGAGATAACTCATAGTTACTATTCCTTCAAACTATAACTGCATAGTGAGTACATTAGCAGCTGGTTAGGCGAAAATTATCAATTAATGTTGTCACGAAATTTTGCTCTCATATTAACGATTCCTTCTTCCATCACTTTATAGCATCGAACAGTGGTTTCTTGTCATATAAATTTTGAAATCAACTGCCAAACATATCGTTCATTTTCATCATGTCTAATTTTTTTTTAGTGAAATTGAAGACTGCCACAGTAATCTTTCATTAGGACAGCGACACATTTAGGACAATACAAAAAGTGAAATACTTTTGAGTCAGTACGGTAGAGGTAAATTGGAGATTGTCGGTTAAAATGTCGATAAAATATTTGTACAGTAAATTGGGATGTTAATGTTAATATCAAAATAATAAATCTGTTTACATGTATCATCGTGTTATAAAATATACTCACTCATTCGGATTATAACATTAAACTACTTGTGATACGCTCTCAAGATTTTTTTGCTACGTATCCGAACTTGTGTCTACATTTTATAACAGGTCAATACATGGTTACATATTTATTCATTCCTAATTAATAATACATGCAGGTCCACTTATATTATATTAATTGATATTGTTTTAAAAAGGAATCCTAGGAAGTCCATCACAAGAATCACTACATAGTCTAGACGAATCACACCATCTATGTGACAGATGCTTGCAAGATACCTGCATGGATTCAAATGGTACTGTTGTTTGCACAGCCAATCAAATAGCAGCACAAAATCAACCAATGAAAGAAGACAAATGTGTATCAACCGAAGAAGCCAACGATTGGACTGGAATAAATGGATCATGTGACAGGTTGCAACCAATGGAAACACAGCATTCTGAATTTATGAAACAAATGATGAATGAGTCTTTAAACTGCTTATATACCAAGTTGAAATCCCATCTCATCACTAGAAACATACGAGAACTATCGTGCCGAAGTCCAGAACCAGTAACTTTTGTCATGGTGGATAGCTTGTTAGATCAACTCATTGGAGAAGTTGAGAATTGTTTCAGGTGAGAGAGTTAATCTTATTATTCAGTGAAATGCTTAATATCTCATGCATTGAAGACGGAAAGGGTTGTTAGTACTGATGACACATGCAATGAAAGTTCAGACACTGTTGGTGTTATGTAGAACATATTTTAAAATGTTCCTGTGTCCCACTTATTTATTTTCAGTAACACAATACACATAATACACATAAATGACATAAGTATGAGCAATTGAAGACATAAAAACCTCAGATAAGTCGACAGTCTATTATAATTATTAGGATTACAATTTCATTTTTAAATGTACATGAACAATTACTTTTAGTGAAACATAATTATGTCATTCTTTCATTATACAATTGTAAGTGAAAATCAAGGTTATCAAAATATCTTTAGAACTTTCAGTAACATGACAACATGATATTTTATATTTAAGAGCACTTGGAGCAAATGACAGATTTTCGTTGCTAACACATGTGATAAGCCTTAAAGAGTCCAAGAGAAAACTTGAAGATGAAGTAATAGAAGCACAGAAACTGAAAAACAAGTATGCCACTACATTGCTAAAAGAACAGAAAAATAGCAGACGTTCAAATGAGCAGGTTATACTAAAAGACCTAGAAATTAAGAAACTACAGCAACTTTTAGAAGAGAAGCTAAAAGATAAAGAAGAACAACTAAAAGAACTGAATGATGAATTTCATGAAATGAAAGAAGAATCAGAGGCTACTACAAGAAAACTTAACAATGCTGAAGATGACATAAAATGTCTGAAAGAGACATCAAAGGAACTGCAAAAAGATAATGATAATTTAAGTCATGAACTCAAATTTGTTAAAGAACAGAAAATTAACAAAAGATTTGGACAGTCCAACGGACATTCTAAAGTAGAGAGTCCAAGAAATGGTATGAATGGACAGTTTGCCATTTCTAACTCAATGACAGAAGAAACGTTGAGGGTACAAAAACCCAAATGGAGTTACAATAAACAAACAGACACAGGTATACGCCAAACACAACAAAGTACAAACCCTGTCAACGATAAAACAGTGATGGGTATTGGTTTAACCCATTTCATTCTGCAGCCAATCCAGATAAGATATCTCCAATATCTGGGCATTTTGTCAGTTACTGATAAGCCTTGTTAGGCTTTTGGGGGTATGGTGATATAAACACCTATATTTCACTTATTATTCAAGATATTATTACACATTATACATCACTGGAAAGATAATAAAATTCTCTTTACAGCTATATAAAAATCATCAACATATTGAAAAGCATGCAAACTATAAAATCATAACAAGCATGCTGAACGTTGGGTGTTTGGTCATGAAAAAAAATCCTACCATGCCTTCAGTGGTAAATATCCATACTTTCCTCTGGTTTTAAAGGTATAATCCAAGTGAGAGAATTTATCCTTATTATATACATAACACACTGGTGAAAATTTTATGAAAATATTCCAATTATAACTCAACTTATGATATTTTTTCTACTTTCAGGTATGTACACAAAAAAATCACCGAAACACATGTACTGGCCACGAGATAAAAAGGCCTTTTATTATGGCCATATACAAACCAATATTTATATAAAATAAACTTCATATTATTTTGTGTTCACTACATATATATATATATATATATATCCATTTACACTGAAACACTAATTTTTACACACTAAAACACTTTTTTTGGGTACGAATTTTCCTTTTTTTATATTTATTTACACTTAAAAATATCTACACTGTCCTGTGTTCACTCCATCAACCAGCGCAACCATTTACAGGTTGTTTGCTCTTGTAATATGAGCAGGGAAGCACTGATGATGGACAGGCACATTGCACTGTACACATCCAAACTTGGATGTCCCAACCCGTTCGCCACGATTGGACTTGGCCCTGCATTCGACACAGACCTTCTCCTTTTCAAATAATCGCTCCATGTCGTGTCGTCGAGCTGGCCTTGCATTGTCCACGGTTGGAGCGTTCTTTCCAGACCGAAAGTCGCCAATCAAGCCATCAGCCAGGTCCTCCAAGAAGTCCTGAATATTGGGCCATTCCCTATACACCACTTCGGGGTTGGTATCCTTTGCAATAATGTACGCGTTCAGTGCACTGCCCATCATAAAGTGGAAAAATAGTCTGCGCCACCATTTTCTTGAGCGATGGTTGATCATGTGGTAGCCAATCATCTGGTCAGATAGGTCTACCCCTTTCATATTCTTCTGGTAGTCTGCAAGCATCTTTGGAACCCTGATTTGCTGCTGGCGTGCATTTCCCGAGCGTCGATTGACTATACCTGTAGATTCAGGATCGTGAAAATTGGACAGAACCATCACCGCTTTTGTGTCTTGCCATATGCAACAGCTCAGGTCATCTTTCTGCGCCAAACGATATTCATGTTTGTCCAGCTTGACGTTCTTTGGCAGCAGTACATTTGGCAGGCCCTTTCGATTGACACGAACTGTTCCACAGCCGTAGACACCCCTCATCAGTAGCTCGGAGAGTAACGTCGGACTTGTATAAAAGTTGTCCATAAACACGCGAATGTTCTTGTGTTGGACATGGCTAATGAGATCAGTGACTACTCTGTGAGTAAGTCCTTTCTCCTGGTTACCCTCCTTGCCTGTGTACACTTGGAACTGGTGTATGTAGCCGGTGTGACTCTCTGCAAGTGTCCAAACTTTCACTCCCCACTTGATTGGCTTGGAAGGTAGGTACTGTCGGAATCCAAGACGCCCTTTAAATTTAACCATGCTTTCATCAACAGTTACATCCCCATATGGTGTGTACATGGTTCTGAACTTGGTGTTTAGATAATTCAAGAACCATCTGAGCTTCCACAGCTTGTCTGGAGTAGCCGGTGGTGGTGCTTCATTGTTGGTCAGATGCAAGTACCGCCATATCAGGTTGAACTTGTCTCTTGGCATGATGGAGTTGAAGTTTGTCTTGAACATCCGCTTCTTTACCCGCCAATAGTCATTCCTGGATGGAAGCCTCATGATCCCCATGCAAAAACACAGTCCAATGAAGGCTTTCATGGCTGGAATGTCTACCGGCGTCCATTTAGGTGCAAACGTTGGTGGTGGATTGCGTGTCCGTTCCTGGTCAGCATACCGGTTGGTTTCTGTAACCAAATGTGACCAAAGGTCATCACCCCACAGCAAATCAAAGTAATGGTGTGGTAAAGCCTCTTCTGGGTGCTGAAAAATCGACCCACCAATACCACTATACTCACTAGTGTCACGATTTGTGAAGTTCTCAGTCTTCCAATCTGCATCAAATCCCTCAAATTCTGCGTCATCGTCGCTGTCCGAGTCAAAAAATCCGTGTAACCAGTCGTTGTCATCTCGCCGAACGTCTTGCAAGTTTATTCCACCTAATTCCTCGTCCAAAATACTATCAATATCATCATAGTCCACGTCTATATCACTCCCATCACTGTTGATATCAGATCCGTCCGCCATTACTTTATTTCGATCGAAAAACTCAAAAAATCGTCTCGTAAATTCTGTCGAATTTTCACTTCCTGACTATTTCAATTTCGCGCTTTATTTATGTATTTATGCGCATGTGCAAGCGGAAACCTTCCTGCATAACTTCCTGAAGAGTTCACATGAAATGATGACGTTTTACGCTGTTTACACAGCTTTCTCCAATGTACATGTACGAACTACGGATCAATTCGTATCCCGAATGAAAAGGGTAGATACGAATTCATTCGTATCCCGCATGAAATGGGTTAAATATCCATAGAGGTCAACAAAAACCTATCCAAAATCCAAGAAAGTCGACACTTATTTCTGAACCAAGACTTAACGGCAAGGTCAACATTCACCATGTTAAAACCCGAAATGGCAGACCAAGATTAACAGGCAATGAACAGCATTCAATGCCACTGGCTTCTCTCAGTATATCAGGTAGCAGCAAAAAGTAGTATATCAATAACATATTGTTTTAAGGATGTGTGTATGTTTTCATGTCACTTTGTGCTTTTGAAGTGGCTTCTTGGCTTCTTTATACAACTCGTAGACAATAGCCATTATCTTTAATGAGAAAGGTCCGATTAATAGCGGCTATAAGAAAGAAATATCTTCCAAATCCCATTTGAATGGAAAGTTATTTAGACAATATTGACCTGGTAGACTGCAAAGGTAATCATTTGCAGTGTACTTGTTGATGGCTAAAACATGGTATTAGTAAAAAACATTAACTGGTAGACGACTTAATCTACGCCTTCCTCTTCGTGCACAATCCCCATTTTCATTGAGGAGGCACACAATAATTAAATGTATATTGGAGGCCATTTTTTTGTATATTACCATTTCAAATAGACACTAATAACTAAACATGACGATGTTGCATTTATCAATGCAATGATTTGCTTAGTAACAATTGCATGCATTATAAATTCATTTATTGCAATTATTTTATTTTATCTAAAATTTGTTTGTTGTTGTTGTTGTTGTTCTATAAAAATGGAGACATGAAAATATTTGATATTGTTATAACTAGGTTACAATTAATGTTATTGATTAATTTGTTCTCGTTAAAACTTAACCAATAAATTAGAGATTAGATATACAAAAATAAAAAGTGAAATCTGGTGTATATGTCCTTTTTATTATTTTCAGGACTGGTAAAGTACCTTAAAAAAATACATTTTGTCTGACACAGTCGATTGAACATCTCAATGAAAATTTTTCATTTTCATTTTAGCATTTACGCTTCCACACAGCTCTTTGATCCCACTACCCTTACATTCACACGCTGCTGTATTACCCAGTATATTTTGATATTTGACATTTTAAACCTTTCTGATATAACCAATGAAATCACCGTTCGTACATGATACTAAATTTCATTGGTCGGCACAATCATGTGACTACTGAGTTTATAACAGATGGGTATTTTCAAGTGTTGTTACCAATCAAATGTGAACACAATGTATAGTCATTCGTGCAGAGGAAAATTTTGACAATCTATCTAATTGGTTTTATTTAATGTGAAGTTATCAGTGTTACCTATAACACTCCTTTAAAATTTGAGTTCACATTTCCATACCCTGTGTGGGGAAGTCCTGTTTTGAGAATGTGCCCTTCTCTGTCATACACCATCTAACTGTTATGAAAATGGGGAGCAGGGAATGTCACATTTACAAATCAGAAATTCCCTAAACAAAAGAAACGGGTGGAAGAGAGATTAAGTTGTTAAAGGGAACTCCAGAAACATAAGACAATGGCTCCCCTCACAGATCCCAGGGAAAACAAAACAGAACATAGGGGAGTGAGGAGGTGCAAAGGTAAACATGTAAGGGAATAGAGGTGCAAGAATTGGTCTAGCTGACTATCAAAAGCAACTATGGAGAATTTAGGGAGACAACAAGATGGTGAATAAAGTTTAATGGATAGAGACATCACAGAACAAGCCAAGAAAGGCAGTAATCATAGGCAAAAGGGGGGGGAGTGAGAACATAAATACTATATTACATCAAGTAGAGGCACTGTACATGGGGAAAGAGAAGCTTTCATACATCTAAAAACATAAATAGAAATAACCACACCGTGATTTACAGCCTTAGAACTGCCAGTAATACGCTGGAGGCACTCACTGGAAGGGACACAAAAACAAACAAACACAAGGAGAGGACACGAAGACCAAAATGATAAAAACAAGGAGATCAAACAAGATCAAACCATCAACTATGGAATGACACAAGACTACACAACCCAGTGATCAGAGATATAAGCTGATACAAGAAATCAATAAATAAGACCAAGGTAATTCATTGAAGTAATTTAACAAGAATGGCAAATTTAAAATTACATAATGGGGCTCAATTATTCTGTATGCCAACAAATAAATAATCAAAGGAATGCACAATTGACAAGTCAGCCATTATACTCATTAGATCTGTTATAAAATCAGAGGACTTTACATGTTCTATCTTGAGACGATGAATATAGCGGTACATCGGGTAGACCATCTGGTTGACGATGATAGCAATGAGACGCTATAAAGCGCATCAAAAAGCTACAATGCTTTATAGAGAAAGGTTATTGATCTGCCAAGTCTACTTTAAAAATTGGTATGTTCTATTTCCCTTTGTATGGGTATTTGTTCATGTTGTGTATGTTGTGTATGTTCACTGACAGATACTTTCAGTCATACATGTCAGCTAAACATCTTAGAGTGGCTGTACGATATTTGAACCTGATAATGTATGATTTAACAGAATACTGAAACTGCCAGCATTTCACCCAATATCATCAATAACCCATTCCAACAATATATTACAGACATTATTACAGATATTATTTTTCAAAATTCTTTCACAACAAATTACTTTACTTATCCAACAATGATGACATAGTCGAGTTATTACCTGGAAACAGATTTCCACCTAATGGTCAGTTTGACCTTGACCTTTGACAAAGTTACCCATAAATCAATCAGGTACATCTACAACACACAGGCAACTAGTTTGAGACATAAAATATGAATATAAAATTACAAAAAACAATGGTAAGTCAAAGTGGCCCAGCAGGAATGATCAGGATTTCATATCAATGGCATGGATTACCTTTCTCATGTAACATTCTATAGCACACCTAACTATGGTGCTTAGATATCTACCAAATTAAAAGATGTTGGTTGAATGTGTTGTTACAGATTTTTCTCAACAAATCATCACAGTGGTAACATTCCAAGCAGGGAAAGCCACATTCACATATTAAGAATTTCTCCAGACAGCTTCAGACAAAAGAAAACGGAGAAGGTCTTCACAAGGAGGAAACAACACACAAGCACAACACCAAACAGAACAGGAGGAACATGTAGGGATTTCCCTCATGCAGAGATCTTGATTCACTGACCCCCTTTTCTTTCTAGGGACTCCCATTTTCCACTTACTATGCATCACTGGGACCCATAAAAAAAACCTTTGTCAAGTATAAACTGTACATCTAGGACCCTACACATTCACTAAGGACCTCTAATTTGTCAAACACAAGGGTCCAAGGACCCCCTAGCTGAAAAATCCTAGGGAAAACCCTGTAAAAGAGCTGTATGGGAGAAGTACAGTGAATGTGGCTTACGATGTGCCACTATTTCCTGCTTGTATTACATACAATTTCAAATGAGTCGGCACAATTTAACCTACATCCAAAAAGTATCAGCTCTATTAAAATTATATTGAAATAATCATTAACTATATTGATCGAACATGAGATAGTTGAATTTAATTGGCAAAGAACAATGAGAAAGACTTATCAATCTGTAACACAATTCACAATCAGAACATAATACAACTAGATTAATAATCATACAATGCAATCACAATTTAATGAATCAGATCTCATGTTAAATTTGATTCTTAGGGGAATCATCCAGGACTTTATAAGTTTCATAACACAGCTGAGAAAAAAAACGGACACCTCCGCAATTACTAACTCGGGCATATTGTCAGAGGACATCCTACAACAGCTACCATGTCTGATATTTTGCCAGGACATGAAAATGACTTAAGTCTCTCACTGCGAATTAAGTTGAATTAAGTTTAATCTCAGTAAAACTCAAAAACAAAATCAAGGATTTAAAGTGGCGATGGATGAAGCAGCAAGACAAGCGTTTGTTAAGAATAAACAATATATTAAACAAAATCTACACCTTGATAATTGCATCCTGGATTACCTGGAGGAGGACGAAACACTGACATCAGACAATGTGGAATCTGTGCAGGTAAACTTCTTCACACTGTTTATGTATTACTCGTTTCTTAGATACTAGGTGGAAAAAATAAGTCATTGGTAGAATGGAGTTTTGATTTGTGTTTGAAATATGAAGTTACACTTACATGTATACATAGTTATAAATCATAAGTCATATGGTTAATATTACCGAACAGCTTATAGAGGCTATCTAGTTTACACTTTAAATTTTTCGGCACTAACATGCTTTTGCTCTTTGCATAAACCAATCAAATCTTATGTTAACCACCAAGGCAATTTCTCTTCAACCGAAAAACGTTTGTAACCTTGATTCGGATTGGTTAATTTTTCGATATCAGTGAATTTACCGATATCGATCTTGGATCTGGAGTGACCGGCAATCGCAACATCTCGGCATTTTTTATATGTTGCACAACAAATCTTAAACTTCAAATTGTGCCAACCATCTTTTTTCAGGATAATTCTTGTTATCAGTTTGATAGAAGGTTAAGTTTGAAGTCTGTTACCCCTGGAAACCAGGTTTTAAACTCCCAATGGTTTGCCACTGACCAATTCCACGCGGTACTCCAATTTCATCTGTCATTTATCTTTATGTACTGTTTTATTTACCATTGTTACTGCTTATGATTATGTATATATATACATGTATACTAGGGATGTTAACGAATGGCAATTTTGGTATTCGAATATCCGATCAATCTTCCGAATGAATATTCGAATATTCGAACATTCGACCTTCTTATTTAATAATAATACATTTGAAATTCGAAGTTTAACTTTTTGCTTATCAATTTTGTGTTTAAAACTGATCACTCAGTTTGTAAAAATTCCCACATTTTACTAATATCTTCAGGGCCTCAGTGTCATCACCAGTGTTATATCTCTCTTGTTCCCAGATATACAACATGACATGTCAATTAACACCCTGTAGATATTATTGTCACGCGTAAAACGTCATTCAATGCGATATTGCCCATCATTAAAATAAAATACACATGTATTTAGATTTTAAATTGAAAACATATATTTTATCGTATATTCGAATGCCCAAATCAGTATTCGAATATTCGGACCTTTAAACAAATATTCGAATATCTGAATATTCGTTGACATCCCTAATATATATACATGTATGTATATGTCTCCTTTTGCTTTGTGTGTGACATTTTCTGCTCAACTTCTAAATGTTTATGTTGAAAGAATACTTAACTAAGTTCAGAAAATATAATAGAAATCATTGTTAGATAACTGGTGTCTTATTTAAATTCAGGCAGAAAAAACAAATGGGGATAAAATATCAAGATTAATCTTGATTCTACAACGCAAAGGTCCAACAGCATTTGATAAGTTCCTCGATGCACTAACTACAACAAAAACAACATTCTTAGCTGATGAATTGAGGAAAAAGTATGAAAAAGAAAAGGAAAATCTGAAAGATTACACTGGTAAGAATATTATATTTAACTCTGTTTGTAAGAAAAAGTATCCTTCTGTCCTTTTGTATCAGATGTCAGTATAACCTAAATCTTACAAATGAAGATGAAGAGGGCTAAATGTAACATTTAAACTTTTTTAGGAAAAATGTGCAAAAATAAGCAAATCAGTGATGGGAAGGAAGCTGACACAAAATGATAATAGTTCTGATTTAAATTCCAATGGATATATCTTCCCTGATCAATTAATAGCTTATGCTTCATTCTGTTTTGCCCTCCAGTTTTCATAAATTTCAGTGGAAATAAAAATTCCTCTCTCCCACCCCATTGAATAATAGTGAGAAATGTGACAAAAAGAATGAAACATCCACAAATACAAACTTCCGTAAACAGATATAGACAAAGGAAGGAGGCACATATAGGGAGGGACACAAAAACAGACCAGGGGACACATACAGGGAGGGGTACAGAAAATCGAAATGTCAAGGACAAGACAACCAAGCAACACAAAAAGCATCAATGAATAAAACAGTTGATAATCTGGCAATTAAGAAAAATGGCCTAAAACAAATGAAAAACATCAAACAAGTGAGATCTAGATGATCTATTGAAGACTTTGATGTTTATGTTTTTTTCTGTTTCATACTCTACTACCATTGCAGATAATTCTATTAACTCAGCTGAAGAAACTCTGGAAGATGCAGGTGAAGAAACAACTCCAAAGGAGACAATGGAGACAGACAATCTTAATATTAGGTATAGTTATTTGGAAACACAATCGTCTATTTGGAATACTTACTTTCAATATGAAAGCATGTCTGTCTATTCTGGACGCCTCCTTTCTTGTGGAAATTCTCTAGCTTAAGGCTGATTGTTTCTTTGTTCTGGAGTATATACGTTTATATACTCGTATGGTGTGTATGTTATTATATATGTAATGGGTAACTGCCTTCTTAGTTAATTAATTTGTACGTATATGTTGGAAATCAGTGACCATACAGCTAGCTGTTAAATCCGATGTTGTAAATAGCCATGTGGTAATTATGTCTATTTATGTTTTATATGTATGTTAAGTTTCCCTTTTCCCTCGTGTGCAGTCCCCCCATTCAGCCCGTTGCCACTGAACTTGTTAGCATGCCCTGCGGTGTGTTCCATCTATTCAATCCCTTCCCCTTGTTGTCGGCTTAAATTCTCAATGGTTGTTTTTGATAGTCAGCCAGACATTTCCTTGCTTCCCCATTCCTACAGACATTTGCCCTTGCACATTCTCAATCTCTAATGTTAAGTGACTCTTGTTTCCCTGTGATCATTGTGGGGGACATTGTCTTGTGTATGAGGCATTCCCTGTAACAATTTAATCTCTTCAAATGGAATATTGGTACCTCCTTCTATTTGGAATAATGGAATACCGCCTAAGTAATACCTCCGTCTTTAATTGGAACACCTCTGTCCATATGGTATAGTTCCAACCATTTCGAACTTCCTAAGTCTATTTGCAAAAGCTTCACCTACTTGGAACACCCATGAACCTTGCACTGCCAATTTATAACTTATATACAAACTAAGTTCATTTGCCCTAAGTAAACTAAGTATGTATTACGTCCATTTGTATACAGCAGGAATATGGTGACATCTGTTCTTTAATTATAGTCAAACATTTCTTGGTTTGCCTAAATCTATTTTCACCAGTCCAAGATGTCAAAGTGAGATAGAGTAGCACAGGGAGTTTGTTGAAGAGCGCTGACCAAGATATTCCAAATGAAGCATTATATTTTTCATTTCAAATTTAGAGTCACATAAACACTTCATATTGTTAATTGTAGTGTTAATATTACATACAGTTGTCAAAAAATAACTTTTTTGTCCATTTTTGCTTCCTAGAAACCCACCATATGCAGATACATGCAGGCGAATGTCTCTTCAATCTACACATAACCAAGCATGTTTGAACAATATGCACCACAAATTAAAGATGCATCTGTTCCATATGAACGAACGTGAGCTGTCATTTGGAAGCCCTGCACCTGTTACCATAGAAATGGTTGATGGTCTATTGGATAGGCTTCTGAAAATTGAGCAGGATTGTTATAAGTGAGTATAAGATCTGGTTTCATTTCAATATATTGTTCCAAACATTCTCTAACAAATCGAACATGTATGCCTTGTCCCAACTGATCCAATATACAATTTCCATCTTGATCTTACCATAAGCTTCGTATATATAGACCAAGTTTCATATTAGTGCATCAAACCAAACTGAAACTTAAGGAATTGAAGCAACGAGTCTTGCGCAATCCATCCAACAGTCACCAAATTAATAAAAGGGTTTGGTAAAACTAGGTTATAGATACCAGTTTTTAATGTTCACCCTTTGTATGATATTTTATCTATAATAGAATGTGAACTGTCCTTAGCTAAAGTAGCTCAAATTGTTTTAGATTGGTGGTGTTTTTGGGAGTTACTTTAGAGCAGCAGTTTTATTCAAGATTTTTGATAATCATTTTTGTGAGGTCATTAGTTGAGATATATTTTTCAGGGTTCTGAGAGTGGTCAATCGCAAATCTCTCCTGTCTCACGTGATAGACCTAAAGGAAACCAGGAAACAACTACAGAAAACCATTGACAATAAAGAGGAACAGACAAAAAGGTATGCAGGAAAAATATTTAAACTTGACCATAGATGTAAAGATCTGGAAAGGACACTAAAAACATTAGAAGATCGTCACAAGGATTGCACTGAAGAGAAGCAGCAATTGCAAGAAACAGCAGAAAATATAGAACAAGAGATGACAACAGAACACAAGAATTTAGAAAGTCATATGAAATATGTTATTGCAGAAAATGATCAACTGAAAAGTAGAATAAATGAGTATGAAATTGAGCTGAATGGAATGTCTGAAAAGATCAAACAATTAGAAGTAACAAACGCATCAAATGAGGCCATCACTTCAACTCAACATAGACAGCAAAACCAGAATACACAGTCTGAGCTCAGTGATGTTCTAAGTTCTAAAATGTATGAGGATACTTATAGAAAGCCATCAACATTGCAAGACTGTAAAGACATTTGTACAGCGCCAGATCCTAAAAGACTTACTAAATTAAGAGCTAAAGTGTTGTTTGCAGAATCTATGAAAAGTGATGGACACCATCAGCATGGTAAAACAAACATGGAACATAGTGTAAATAACTCAAGAGGAAATCTAATGCATTCTAAGGAAGATAAATCAGCTGAAGCAATGGTTAAACTGACTGAAAAATATAATAAACAGTCAAAATCACCTTTAAAAAAGCAGCCAACGTTTAAAAGACGCCCAACATGGAGCAGAAAGCCTTTAAAATAAAAACTTTATGGGGAAATACAGAACTTTAAGAATAAACATGATAATATGACAGTATACACAGACATTCTTGAGCTGTTGACATTCCATAAAACAATTGAAACACAAAGAAAATGTTCACTTGAAATAAAATAAAACCCACAGAACTTTTTGGATTGTTGTTTTCCCGGAGGTCTGTGCGGGGAGGCACTGTCTTATCTATGTGGTGTTAACTGTAGCAACTTATTCTCTCTCTTTTGGTATGGGGAATTTGTTGAAATAGTTCACACAGATCCCATAGCCCATGTTCATCACCATTAAAATCACACTGACTCTATGGTTGTCCCCATTTTAAATAATATTGGCCTTATTGCAAACAGTCTCCACTAGAAAATACTCTCCAATTCAATTATTCATGGCCACTCCTATAAAATTAACACACACGAGTTGGCTGGACTGACTAGGGTAGTTCATATGTATGAATGAGGTCTTTCTTGATCAGCTTTTGCTTGTTCTTCCAATTGCCCATTGTGGCTGTCAATGCTACATAATCACCTGCCAATGCTACCTACTGTCATTGCTCTCCACTGAGATCAAATCACTTGCCCAGCACCATTGTGGGTTCAAATTCCATCCCAAATCTTGAGTTTTTAAGTATGGAAGCCATCTAGCTGGATTAATGGAAGGTTTGTGGTCCTACCCAGATGTCTGCCTGGGGCCTACTCCACTCTAATAGCTTGAATAGTCACTACCCTGGCTGTTTCTGTGACTTAAAGCCCCAGTGCAAAAAGGTGATAGTAAAACTGGTGCAAAAAGACAAGCAAACATTTGGGTATAGTTGACTTGCATTTAACACCAATGGTTTATATTTAAAGTAGACAATAAGCCAACATCAGGCTGTATATTATGTGTTATAATCTTACCAGGCTGAGGAAAAGAGTGTTATAAGTGTGGGGAAAAGGTTTGTTGTAGTTTGTTGATCTGGTGTCAGTGCTAGGAAACAACTATTTGTTTTCTAACTATTTATCTTTGTTACAATTAAAGACTTGCATAAATAATTCAATCACATAATTTTTGTGCTTCTTTCCCTTCTACACAAGGAAGTATTTGCATTCAAAATCCATTGCAATTAACATTTATCTCATTTTGAGGGATATAAAATCACCAGAGATAATTTTGGAGAAATAATCAAAGATCTCACTATACAGACCCAATTGCCTCTTTAAACAACTGTTGGCGAGTGATTTCTTAGAAACACATTTGCTTAAAGCTGGTGTCAATAAACTCGTTACATTTCAAGAAAAGATTACAGTTGTCTTTCATTGAAAAAAAATATACATGTATTAAGGGTAATTTTTGTACGTTTTTCATGTCTATTAATAGCTTACAAAATCTATTATTTCAAAATCCTTGAGAAAATGGTCTTACATCACACCTGGATATAACCTACATTTCAGTCTATTCGCATACACAGATCTGGTGAAATTCTGCTTACAGGGAACAATTTAATTTGTTTAAAATTTGGCACACTAACAGTATTGATTAGTATCTGAAAGAACCACGCCCCACTTTCGGTATTGTGTTTTATCTTCCTAACAAATCAATTGGGGTATTTGTTTTGATAGATTTACATCATATTCATTCCAAGTAAGGAACAAGCACATTTTTTAACCTATACTGAAATCATAGCGGACAATTTAATGATGGCTGAATAACTGCACAATCATTCACAAGGGAGATAACTTACCAACTTTTAAAATACCTTTTTTTTACGCAATGCTAGTATGGACATGTAATCTCCCCTATCTACTATAGCAAACTTTGGTTAGTTCACAAATGTGCGTGCATGTATACCCAGTGTAGTTTGATGTTTGTTTCATTGGGTTTAACGCCGTTTCTCAACGATATTTCAGTTATATATGGCAGCCGGTTCACCTAACCAGTTTTTCCTGGACTGAATTCTAACCAGTACTAACTTACCCTTCCACAAGGAGCCGGCAACTTCTCCACAAGTGGAGGAAAATCAACATTTTTTCAAATTTTCATGGAAGGGTATGACCTGCCGCAACCGGGAATCGAACCCAGATTGCCGGGTTACAAGTCCAGTGCACTAACCACTGGACCATGGCCGCGGCTCAGTGTAGTTTGAAGCAGTAAACTGTAACTGCAGCAGGATCATGACAAAATGAAAATATCAGTACAAAATAACAGTGATACACAAGAAATATCTTGACAAAAGATGGTCGGCGCAATTTCAAGGTTGAGATTTGTTGTGCAACATAAGAAAATGCCGAGATTTTACAATTGCTGGTCACTCCAGATCCAAAATGGATTTCTGAAATTAACCAAAATAAATTTAGTGGATTTCGGTAAGGTAACGTACCCTTTATAGAAAGGTTAACCAATCCGCGTCAAGGTTACAAACGTTGTTCTGTTGAAAAGAAATTGCCTTGGTGCCATGGTTAACGTAAGATTTGATTACTTTACACAACACTGGTATGCAAATAGCAGAACCATGTGTGTACGATGGTCGGCACTACTTGAATTATGCAAATTTGTTACAATTTGAAGGTAAGAATTTGTTGTACAACATAAAAAATGCCTAAATGTTACGACTGTCAGTCATTCAATTATGCTATACTACAGAAACTCCGAGACCTGTAAGGGGAGATCACTGTTTGGAGACTGGATAAAAATAACTCTGTAGTGTGATTAGTCGTAGAAACAGTATTGTTTGTTTCAATATAGTTCATCATTACTGATTGCATAAGTCGTGAACTCACACATTCATATTAATAAACTTGTTACATAGCGATTTATCTGATTAAAACAATATAAATGTTCGCGACTGGTACATAAAACCAAGAAAGTCTTTTTAATTCCAGCACTGGACAATTCCCCGAGGTGACGACTTACACCACTAACTTACTGGATAAATCTTGAAATTCACTATACACAATGTTAACCAAGGTTACAAATATTTTTCTGTTGAAGAGAATTGCCTCTGTGGGTAACAAGATTTTATTGGTTTACAAAACACTGATATGCAAATACCAGAACCACGTTAGTACGGCTGCACCAAAAAAAACCTCATCATCAGATCCCCTCATAAGCGTTTTATTCTTACTACATAACGTAATGTGGCAGAATTCATGTCACAGTTTTGTTGTCATTAATATTAATGATTCATCTGCCGACCATTAGAACTGCATGTAACAATTGGATACTCTTCAACTGAAGTCAGCGACATATTTTAAAAAATGCAATATGGCACAATATTTTATAGGTTGAACACTACCAATACAATTAAATGCCTAATTGATAAAGCAGAAGAATTTGCTGGTCAAGCAACTTATTAATGAAGCAAAGCCCAATCTGCAAACATGGGCACCTGACCATAAGGAAACGGTACCCAAAAAATCTCACATGGACTTTTTTCCTTTTGATTTTGCAATTATTCCCTTATATATACAGTCAAACCTCAGTTAACGACCACCTCAATAATAAGACCACCTCAAAATTAAGGATTCAATTTTAAAGTCCATTTTCACTGTTTTGCTCTTTATTCTGAGTGAGTGAGTCTCCAATGAGAAGACTAGTCTTCAAGGTTCCCAAGGGTGGTCTTATTATTCAGGTTTTACTGTACTTTTTTCATACCACTTTGTGCTTTTGGGCAGGATGTGTACTTTGTATGTTGCATTTTCCGCCTGGCTTCTTCAATCATTTCTCCTGCTTTCCAACATTAATCTTTTGTTATAAATTCAGTGGTTTGTATTTTTTGTAAGCTTTCTGCTTTAAGACTAAACCAGGTGATTGAAATCAGACCCGAGTTCATACTTCCAACTAAGACAATAGGTTCCGTAAATTTCACACGAGATTAAGTATTATAGTCTTAAATCTCAGTTTACACAATACAAGTATTTGATTTAATACCAGGGGGTTTAATAAAGTGCATTCCGTTTCAAACACTAGACGTACTTGTATTATTTTAGTGTGGAATGGAATAATGGAATATAATTTTTTTACAGGTAATTCATTTAATTTTTTCATTTTTCTAAAAATATACAAGAAATGTTATTATTGTATAGTAATTAATCAGCAAAACTTTATATTTTGTATTAAATGTTGTCTTTATTTCAAACTTAATTTTAACATTTTTAGTTTAAGACCATTACGCTAAAAGAAGCTTGACTTGGACTTTCTGGTAAATAAATTTTGAGGATAGATTATTTTTCTTTATTCATTTCGGATGATACCAAGTATTTGGATAGAAGGTGGCCGAAATAAACGAAGTCCGACTGTATTACATATCTATGTAGTATAAGAAATCTTCAATGAATAACAGAAAGCCTGTATGGTAACCTCAGTTTCTATATGGCTTGGCTGTCACCCGGGAAGTCTATATATGTAAGGTTCGAATCCCGGGCTGGGCAAGTAATTAAGCATCAGCAATGAAGCTGCTAGCTGCTTGAGAAAGGGTGAGCTAGTACTGGTTGTTAATTAATTCCAGGAAAAACTGGTTAGGTCATTGTTGGAATATATCTGAATAATTGCTGAAAAAAACATTGTTTAACCCAATTAAAAATGAATATAGTGCAATTTTTTATTAACTGCGAACTTTTGAATATATTACCTGGTCCATTGCATTTCAAAATAGTTGCATTGAAGTGCGTTTTGTCTGTAAGCTCGACGGAAAAACGCCACAATTCTATTTTGATAGAAAAGTAATCAAAACAGCAGTTATAGCTTTACACATGAGAGCATTTCCTTACCTAAATTGGCCTGAAAGTTCATATACCTGTTTGCGGTCAATCTAACAGCACTATAACAGAAAAATATTTCTGTAAAAGAATTTTTCTCACGGTTTTCTGTCTGATGATTAAGCAACTTTTTGACTAATGAGCACAAGATATACATATACATATAATGTAGGTTACAAGATTTGTCATAACTATCAGTCACAACATGCAATATCACATGACATAAACCATTATAATCTCAAACAAAAAATCAGATAATGTTCCGACAATGTGATTATTAGAGGACATCAATCAAGAATTTTTGGGGGAAATGTCCACTGGGTGGTCGAAAAAAAAAAAAAAAAAAAAAAAAAAAAGGAAAAAAGTCACAAAACATACTCTAAAAGGGTGAAAATCAGAGAAATGACTTACAACATTGCAAATTTATATCATTTACTTGACATTTGTAATTCTTAAACTGCTATTTAAACATGTATTAATACACACAAAGTTTCATAGTTCTAATTAAACACAGTTTTTTTTTTTTTTTTTTTTTTTTTTTTCTACTTTTCGGAAAATTAGACCCGCCGGTTTTGTAAACCAATTTTTCATATAAAAGTAGTGGCCTAACGAATAAAGAAGTTTAGTTTAGTCAACTACACAACCTCCTATAAAGCATTGAGAGGCATAAAGATTCAAACATGACCAATTATGATGGCACTACCATAATGAAATGTAATGATGTAAATCTAATAATATTTTTCGGCACAGCCGTACCAACATAGTTTTGCTATTTGAATATTAGTGTTGTATAAACCAATCAAATCTTATGTTAGCCACCAAGGCAATTTCTCTTCAACCGAACAATGTTTGTAACCTTGACACAGATTAGTAAACCTTTCGATAAAGGGTACGGTACCTTACCGATATCCACTGAATTTCGTTGAATTTACCAAAATCTAATTTGGATCTGGAGTGACCAGCAATTGTAACATCTTGGCATTTTTTATGCTGCCCAACAAATCTAAACTTTAAAAAAACGCCGACCATCTTTATCAAGATATTTTTTGTTTCCTAATGATTATTTACATAGAATACATCAGTCCCCCTGATTAGCTCAGTTAGCAGGAAGTCCGGGTTTGATTCGTGGACAGGGCAGCTCATGTACTTCTGTGATATTTGGCCAAAGTCATTTGTCCTTGGCATACCCGATTCATGTCTTAAAGTTGTAAGCTTCTTGTAGAAGGGCAAGTTAGTACTAGTCGATAATTAATTCCAGGAAAGGAAAGTGTTTAGGTCAACTGACAGCAATGTGTAACTAAAACAAGAAATATCTTGAAAAAAGATGGTTGGCGCAATCTGAAGCAAGCAAATTTGGTAATGGAAAATTCAGTGGATTTCGTTAAGGTACCATACCCCTTATCGAAAGGTTAACCAATGCGCATCAAGGTTACAAACGTTGTTCGGTTGGTGAGTAGTTGGTTTAGTGGTTAACCTAAGATTTGATTGGTTTACACTACACTGAAATGCAAATAGCAAAGCCATGTTAGTACGGCTGTGGCGAAAAATGTCAAAAAAGGGTGGTAAACCCAATTTAGCCAAAGTAATTCTACATCAATCTTGTAATGCTTTCAGACTTATAACCACTGAACATTGATTATTACAGATTTTTTGGCAGCTAAGTTCCTATTCATTACCATGTAGGACTTCATGTTATACAGATTTCAATGTCTGTCATTCATGTACGGCTTTTTTGTGCAACAGTCATTTTTCGCCGCAGCCGTACTAACATGGTTTTGCTATCTGCATGTCAGTGTTGAGCAACCTTGACTCGGATTGGTTAACCTTTCGATAAAGGGTATCCACTGAATTTTACCGAAATCCATTTTGGATCTGGAGTGACCAGCAATCGTAACATCTCGGCATTTTTAATGTTGCACAACAAATCTTAACCTTCAAATTGCGCTGCCCATCTATTTTCAAGAAATCTCTTGTTTCCTAATGCAATACATCGGTTCCCTGGTTAGCTCAGTAGTTACAGTGCTGGGCTGTCACCCGGCCCGAAGTCTGGGTTTGATTCATGTACTTCTGTGATATTTGGCCAAGATCATTTGTCCTTGTTTTTTGTGCAACAGTCATTTTTTATTTTAATTGCACATTTGCATGTTTTATGAGACATGTTTACATGACTGTTTAAATACAGGTCAGATTTAATCCTATCCACTGCAAGATATGAATAAAATATATCTAATAAGTAGGGTATCTATCATGTAATAAACACCCACCATTGTTTTATTTTGTTGTGTTCCTTTGTTTTGTATATGGTTGAATTACTCCTGCATTAACATAAACAATTGTTTACAATCAACAAAACAGACTACTTGGCATACATCTTGAATGGATTACCGTATCACTTACAAAAATCTATTGAACTTTTTCGCATTTTTATGTTTTTGTACCGTTTTTCTAAATTTATCAGTTACAATATGTAGGGGTTATTTTTATGACAAAGTCAGATGTTGTAATTCTTCCACCATGCAAGTGGGAGACCCTATATATCAACAGTCTTGTTTCCACTTTTAGGAGAATGGTAGTGGGACCCTTTGAGGGGACAATAGCTTCATGATGGGAAAAAAAGGCGGCAAATAACTTACAGTACCAAGTTCACATTTCTATTTCAAAACCTTATATTCCTTGCCTTTCAATGGTATAAGTACACAAATTACAGATGATGAGTACCTCAAGAATAATAATAACCAAATATTATGAAATAATAACTGTCAATACTTCTGGTTTTCTGACTAAAAATATCTACGAAGCCCTGAGAGGGAATTTGACACAAAGCAAGGTGACCTTGACTTAGATATACTAAATAATATTGCGTGTTTACAAAGTTAATTTTTTAAAGTAAATCTGGTATTCAATAAAGCATAAAGACAATAACTATTGGCAGGCAACCAGTCTATGATGTCAAATCTATCAATCAGATCATGTTATCATTACCTCGTGATACAGTCAGTAATTGTGATGACACATTAGTTATTCAGACTTAAATGGATTTAAAGCCTATAATTTTTTACGTAGACAATGTCTATTGGTTAATAATTTTCCAAAACATGTTCTCATTGGCTAACCACCTTACAATTTGTTTACAGCTGTTCTCAGGTGAATACAAACTGACTGTACAATATTATGTCTTGAAAAAATATAAATATGAAACATTTCCGTAAAAAATCTCGATATATTTGATGATACAAGACAAGAATATATTCAGCAGTAAGTTTGTGACTTATAAACAAAGAGAGGAAATATTGGAATAAAATATTTAAATAAATTATTTTGGGAACCATCTTGGAATCACAAAGGTAATCTTTTTTTCCTGTTAAAACAATTGATATTAAATGATTTTGAAGCTAGGGACACCAATCTTCTGGGTGACACGTCCTCATTCTATAATGGTCACTTCTGTAAAATTATTTCAAAATCCCACCATGAACAACAAAGTTATTGGACCGGACATGAAGCACTATCATCAGTAAAACTGACAAAGTTGAGAGGCATGCAGTGACCAGACTATTGACCATGTCCCAAGGGGGTCCAGTTTTCAGGGCGTTTGCTTTGGCTAATCTGAACCTACAAATTTTTAATGGGCTTCATCCAGTATTACTGTTACATAAAACATAATTAATGAGAACCATTGCCATGTATAACCATTTAAAACAATCTTGTTTAATCATATTACTAAAAGACAAAACTAATAAAAACATCATTCTGCTTGTTAAAAAAAGTTTTTTTAATTTTATAATAATACAAACGTCTTTTTTGACAAATACAGAGAAAAACATTATCATTGTATTCTGTGATAATGCATATTTATTTAAGTTTTAACTATATAAAGTATATTTTTCATGTTTGTTAAGGTAAAAAATGAACAAAAAATGAGCATAATATATCTTTAATAAAAAATGTAGATTTTATCAAACTTTAAATTGCCTAAGGCGTATGGTTACAAAAAATATAACAGGGATTATAACTTCATGACAAAAATATGACATTAAGGATTAAGGACATTAACAGAATGACCTTTTTATCTCCTGAACAGAGAGGCAATTTTTATAAAATTAAAGATTCGATTATTCGATAGTTTGGCACTCAAAATGGTTCAGGAGTGATAAATTGGACCAGTCACTAAAAGGACTGAATTTCCCCTCTAGATTTAAGCCTCTGTTTTTGTGGTAGGAGAACGTAGGCAAATATTGTAAATGCTTACACAAACATTGCATTGGTAGACAAAAGATTTAGTATATCTTGAAGACTTAAAGTAACATATATTGATATAACTTAGATACTCATAAGGACTAGAGTAGGTAGGTAAACAGTTTAGGACATCAAAATGAAGGTTTAACGAATGAGAAGAGTGGAATTAAATGTCAAATCAAGGTAAACTTAAGTACAAGAAATGGAATTTATGAGCATGGTTATATAACAGGGAATGCTAATCTGTGTGACAGATTGGCGCAAGACCAAACATCCCTCGACAGGTGCTTCATGTGAGGAATAAAATAACGTAAGATGTTTCGGATGTTAAAACTTTCACATAGATAACTGGGCTCTTCATTTTCTTGAAGGTATACACAAATTTTTGAACTAAACAGAATTCTTTTTTAATGAAAAATAACATTTTTAGCATTTAACTCATTTAATAAGTTTTTTTGTTGATTGCACTTTTATGTTCTTTTTTGAGCAAAACTTTTACTTGACATTATCAAAAGATAAATTGAAAATAACAAAAAGTTAAAAATTTCATTTAAACGTCACATTTTTGCCCAAATCTAAACAAAAATGAAACAAATAGTAAAAATTCACTAAATGTTTTCTATTGACATATAAAAGAACATTATCAGTAATTTTTTAAATAATTTTACTGTTGCAATGTCATAACGATGTTTCAAAATTTTATATTGATTATGATTGTTTTGTTTCTTCTGATCTGAAAATGTTTGCTACTACTTTAGCTTGATGTTTTTTTGTGAAGGAGCTTTAAGTCATATAATCAGCCTGTCCAGCTATTTACCAGGAGGGAACCCCTGGTGGGTACCTGTGTAGAACCACTGACCCTCTGTACGCTGATTGGATAGCTCCCTCACAAATTCTATATTCGGGGTGGGATTCAAGCCCACAGTGGTGAGGGCAAGAAATTTGAAGTCAGCAAAAATAACCTCTCAACTAGGAATGCCCCCGCCTACTTTTGCTGGACATTGGCATCTTTGGTAGTATTTTAATGCGCCAGATTTGAGGTTCACAACATATTATGAATATGTCAAATTTATTTGTTTCTCAAATACAAGTAAATCTCTCTGAAGAAAACATGGCTCACTACACTAATGTTCTGTATTTGGATGTTTTATGTTTATTTCAATGATATGTTATTACTTTTAAAGACCAAATATTTGAGTCAAACTTCCACAAGGAAACATTGTCCAGATTCGGAAACCCTTCATAAACTATTTACTGATCTGTATAACTTAGATCACTTCATGCACTAAAAGACGTACAGAACTGAAAACAAAAAGGCCTGGCCCAGATTTCACGAAATGCTTTAGTATGAAGTCAGTATCTGTCATAAATATATTTATCAATTGTTTCATCATGTGCAATCAAAATGTTTGGAAGTTTTGACTTCCATATAAAAAATTCATATCACCTTACCTAATTTTACCGAAATCAATTTTCCATTACCGAAATCCACTTCACTTACAACATCTGCGCTATAAAATACTATTTTTTTGTTATAATATTTAATATTAGGTTGATTTAAATTTACAGACAAAAAATCTAAGAAAAATATTGCGTATTAAGAAAAATATAGACGATTATGTCTACCGAAATACAATCGCCACTACCGACCTACAATCGTCACTACACAAATCCATTTTCCATTACTGAAAACCACGTCTAATATAACATCTGCCCTATATTTTTCTTATTTCTTGTTATAATATTAAACAAAAAAATATCCCATTCCAGACAGTACGCCGTCGCCCCACTTCATAAGTTGATTTAAATGTATAAACAAAAATCTAAGGAAAAGATTGCATATTAAGAACAATATAGACAATTACATCTACCGAAATCCATTCTATTTTTCTTAGATTTTTTGGCTGTCAATTTGAATCAACCTATTATTTAATATTATATTAAAAAAATAGCAGTACATAGCCCAGATGTTGAATTTGAAGTGGATTTCGTTAATGGAAAATGGATTTCGGTAAAATTACAGAAATCTAGTGGATTTCGGTAAGGTAACGTACTGGAGAAAAATTAGGTATTTGTTCTGTCTATATAAAATAATCACCAATAGTCCAGTAAATTCTTAAGCAGCTTTTATCAGTCTTAAATGATATTTATAAATAAAGATTAAAAAGGGAAAAATACTGTCAAATTGTGCTCTACCAATATCAATAAATACTAATTTATGATATCAAAACATTTAATTAAGAAAAAACATAATTTGATAACCTATTCAACTTATTTAGGGTTTTTTGCTTAGTAAAGAAAAAAAAAAGATTTTTTCATGAAATCAAAGCCAGAATTAAAAGTCTTTGTTTGCTGTCTCCTTTCCTTCTGCCCTTAAAATTTTGTGGTTCGAAACTTTTCCACTCGAATTTTGGAATTTTCAACAAAACTGCACGCTATGCCTGATACAACATCATTTATCATGTCATTTAAATAAGATGGTCAAAATAGAGACAAGAAATTATATATTATTTTTTCGACATTTCCAGAATAAACTTTACACAGCAGAAGACATAGGCCCGTAGAAAATGGATCGTAGACAGAAGTCAACCCTCCGGGGTCAGCATATACATATAGCCGATGAATTGATACTTGATGAAGACTTCTATGCAGCATTGCGGCGAGACAAAATCTTCACCCATGGCATGATAGAGTTGATAAAGGTACATATTTTGCAGTAACAAAATACTTCAGGGCCAGATATCATAATGCCGAGTTTGGAGACAAGTCTCAGAATGCAGCATTGCCATTGGTTAATTTTAATTCTGTTCTTAAGATCAACCAATCAGAGTCTTGAACCTTGAGACCAATCTGCAAACTCAAGATTTATAATCTCAGAATCTAAGAATCTATCATTCCTAAGCCTGAAATTGAGACTTGGACTTTAAAATGTTAAATGTTCTTTTTGGTCCCAGGTTGGTGGCCGCGGCCAGTGGTCCAGTGGTTAGTGCGCTGGACTTGGAACCCGGTGAGTCTTAAAATGTTAGTGAATACGGACCCTGGTTTCAAGCATGTTCATCAAACTGCATTCAAAATTAATGAAGTCTCTTTCTAGAAATGTGTACTGGTTTTAGTCAAACTGCTAACAAAGTGAACTGGATGACAACTTATTGTCTGTTTATTAAAATGTTAAAGTAAAACAGAAGATATTCAAAATCTTAACAATTTCTGAACAATTTTAGCTTCAACATGTAGAAATAGTGTATTTTAAATTAATCTGTATTTGTTGAATATCAAATTCTATATTGCACCATTACTGCATTTTCGCCAATTTTAAATGGTTTTGGTGCACATCTAGTGCAACGTTTGATTCAGTCCCAAAACGTTTTGCGTTAAACTCTTGATCCATTCCAATAAGCTTTCCGTGCTTATTTTAGTTTAACTATTGTGTTTAATTCTTTTAAGTGCTATAAAAAAGCCACATAAATGAAATGGATTAACACAACTCTAATGGTATTAATGGAAATTTGGCACATTCACAATGAAAATCTTAAACCTATATGGTTTTCACTTTGAGTACAAATTGTCAAATGTAAGATAAGAAACAAGAACATGAGAGGGAATGATTTCGGAGTAAATCAAAAACCGTTATCTTAAATTCGAAACTTTGTAAAAGTATAGTTTGATAAATCGGACGTAATTACCCTGATTAGGCATGTTGATCAACTGTCAGCTATGTTTGCACTTAAGAGAGAGCTTGCAGATAGTTCAGACACTGGTTTTGAAAGTTTGAAAGCTGTAAACATTTATATAGATACGGCCGGTAAACAAAAACATGCCACTTGGAGATCGGATGATACAAAGTACTGTACTAGACTTTTTGTTTCCTTGTTGAGATATTCTGTCACCTGATTTTGTTGTGCATTCCACGTCTAGTAAACCAGATTCTGACCTATCAATTCAGTCTTTAAATAGAAGAATTAGTTAATGCTAGTTGTAAACATGGTTCGGACACCTAACTGTTTACAATGAAAATAAGACATGCCTCATCCCTCGTTTGTCATGGTTTCATTGAATATATGCGTGCCATTTATATAATTGTTTATACAGTAAAACCTTTATAATTGATTAATTTGATAAAATTATGTTTGAGAAATAAAGAATATGTTTGCCTTTGTAATGTCCCTTTATCTATATGCACACTTTTTGATTGCGTTTTTAATGGTGTTAAGTATATAATAAACAGTCACCTATCCAAATCTTATTTCCAACTAGAATTAAAATATCCTTGTATAATTACACAGCTGTGCAAGCTCTAATGTTATAAGGCTTCAGTGTTATTCTGAGGGTTACAGGTTCAAAACCTAGGCACACGTACTTACCCCAAACTTATCACTCATAATCTTTCCCCCATCAAGTAACTAGCAGAACACAGAAAGTTAAGCATGCATGAAACAGCGCTGCTGTGGGATTCCAACCTTCTCTGTAAGTGACGTCATTTCAAGAAAATGCAACATGTGATGTCACTATGTGCAAGCAGGAAACATTATTTACTCCATATGATCACTTCGTTTTCATATTGCCTTTTGGGGCAAATATTGCTAACTGTCAGTACATGGTGACGTCACATGATACGTTTTCTGGAAATGACGTCACTTATAGAAGAGGTTGGAAATCATACAGCAGCGCTCAAAAGATCCATGAAAATATAACTCTAAGTAAACTAACTCTGAAATAGAAAAACTTTCCTTGTAACTGACTTTGTTTATGATTTCAGGCCGAGCCAAAACCTCGAGATCGTGTTTATAAAATGTTGGAATTACTGGAGAAAAGAGGACCAAAAGCCTTTGACAACTTTACAAATATCTTAAAGGAAAATTATGACTGGTTAGCAGACGTTCTAGAAGAGGAATACAGAAAAAGACTTGATCAGGACCACAAAGGTAATAGTTAACCATTTGTTGTCGAAGGCAATGTGATAAAATTAACGTAAACTCAGGGGTGTCAATAAGAGCCAGAAGCCTACAAAATAATCCAGTAACTTGAGCATCATCCCCTAGCTACTTTTCTTGCATGAATGATCATAATTAAGGGGGTTACCCCCAGATCCCTGCCTACTTTTGATGATTTCCCTGCAAATTGAAAACTAGTGACACCCCTGAAACTGCTTGTTTAAGGAACTCTAAAATGAGATTACTTTAATAAACTGATCTAAAGAGGAGGCAAACAACTAACCTCTGCCAGGTTTGAACTCTTAATGCCAGGGATTTGGGATAGCTACCTGAGCAACAACAATATTTACTCCCCTTTATCTCAAGCTGACAGTTAATGCAAACATTCTGTCTATTTAATAAAGGGTTTGTTTGAAGTTACAAGAATTCAATGCCCAAGATGTATTTTGTTTTAAAAAGGGCATTGCTAATCTAATCCAAAAGCATAATAAAAATATATCCTGCGGCTCATTTTTATTTTTAATGAGTATTGCTTTATAGAGACTTATCAAAGACAGCTTTCACATTTGAAATAAATGATTTGATGAGAAATATAAGATGTATTAATTTGTATTAAAAGCCACTGAAAAATAATGATACAGAGATTACAAATTATTAAGACTGCTTTAACCCAGAATATTCTTCTTACCCAGGTCATGCAACAAGAAGTTTTGCACAGCAAGGAGCAGCTAACTATGATATGGAGAGATATAGAGAGTTTAATGACATAAATCCAAGAGTTCAACGGGAAAGAAGTCCACGGGCAGTATCCACACCTCATTCCAAACTGAGAAACCCCATACAGACAAGTATACAGGCAACAAAGTCAGCATGTTTGGCTGACAAAGACAATCAACAATTCTTTGTCGACCATTACCAACCACAGATTCCACAAGATATGTTTGATGCAAAAGACAACCTTACAATTGCAGTCCCAACTTCCAACAATGATTATGAAAAGCCTAAAAAATACAAAGATGCATGCATGAGCCCCATCAGTGTTTTAGAATCAGCCAGAAGAACGGTAAATACTATGACGAGTCCAATTATACCCGACGACTGCAATCATGTTGATGTACCAGACGCAGCTATGCCTGATAATCAAACTGATGTGATACCCAACCAAACAAATATGGCCAGAAAACCATCCAATGAAGTTGACAGTGCTTATTCCATGACAGATGATGCAGAAAGTCAAACAACTGACATAACACATGTTAGCAGTTCAGGATTTCCAGTGGATGAAACTACTGATGAAATTGATGGACCCAAGGATTTAGATACAGAATCTGCTATCATCGATGATAGTTTCCCTACAAGTGAAACATATTATGAGTGTGTTAGGAGAGGTAGTTCCTGTATGCCACCAGAGGCCTTTTATAATGGGGATGAATGCACTGATGAGACAGGCACAGAGATATCAGATGACCATATGCATTTTATACCGTTGGAAGAAACAAAATATTACCAAGAAAATCAAGAGGCTATGAAATCTCTGCTCATTAAATTAGCTGAAGCAGCATCAGACAATGTTGACACTGATGAAATTGAAGAAGATGAAATAAACTGGGAAATGATAAACGAAGCCTCGGACAAACTTATAAGTAGACTACAGAATTCTGATGATATGAAAATGATTCGAAGATGCCATAGCTTATTTCCAGAAAAGGAGAGGAGACATGCCCTTAACATATGTATTCAAAGTTTACAAGAAGGGAAGAAGGAGGTAGAAAACCAACTGAGAAATAAACAGAAGGAGATAGAGGACATGGTGCATGACCTTTGGAAACATCAACAGGACATTAGCAATATAAAACGATTAAGAAAAAATGTATCAGACCTTGATAATGACAATAAGAACATGAAAATGTCTTTAGAAAACTTAGAGAAAGATTTTGAGGTTAAAATGAAAGCACTGGATGAAAAGGATACCAAGATACAAGAGTTAGAAACAAAGCTTAAAGAGGAGCCAAGGAGAGGCGGAACTATCCAAAGAAGAGGAAGTCAGAATGTTAGATCAAGAGCAGTTCCAGCACAATCACCACGGCGACAGGGTTCCCAGTATCCTTTAGAGCCTCCAAGACTTTCTGTCATACAAAATGCTTATGGTAATCAGTCACCACGGCAACAAAATACAACTGGAAGAAGACTTGCGACCAACAGAAGGTGAAGAGAAAATGATGTAATGAATGATACAGATGGAGAAAAAATAATAAATTACAAAGCGCTAATTAAGGATCTATCACAGTGATAAACTTCTTGATTAGTCAAATAGGAGTTTGAATCAAGATAAAGTACAAATTGTCACCAAATGACATCTGGTTAAAAAAATACCAAAGTGCTTTGAAGTCCTGAATGTGAACTGGCATTAAATATTTCATGTTATCATTTTTAAATGAGCATGATTCAATAACACTAAATGCTTGATTTCTATTAGGGATATAAGCCTAAATAAGGTAGTTTCCATAATTTAATATTTATCTGAAATAAAAAATTGTTTGTTTGAAGAATTGGAAATGACCGACTGAAAACTGCAAATTGCGAAATATATTACTGTTCGGTACAAAAGTAGTATAAAAATTAATCCACCTACCTAACAATTTCAAAATAAAGCATACCATAAACAAAAATCTGTTTTAAGATTGGGTATGTTTACCATTATTCATCAGCTTTAGCTAGTAACTTAACCAAGCTTTGTGCAAAACATTACCCATTAGTTACATTAACATTATAGTGGTCACTTCAAAAACATTGTGTCTATGTACATTCAAGAATTACTTACATTGTACTAATCTCCTTACAATTTTTTGACATGTGAATAAATTCTTGTAACACATACACACGTAGTTAATACATTCTAGTTCATATATGTCATCTCAAAATACCTTAAACCGAACTATCATAAGATTTAACACTGATTGTATTGGTTTTCATAAAGCTAAGGCCCAAATAAGAATGTGTTTAATTGCCGTTTCCTTGCCTACCCACCAAAAATGCATACCCATAGCCAGGGGATGTGATGTTTGCACTTTTCTCGCAAGCAGTGGCTTTTATATAGGCAGATATTCATTTTGGGGGTGAGACTTAGATACCTTATTGCATCATTCATATTGAACTCTTCTGTTATGTTAACAGTTGCCAATGACTTGTCAGATTGCACAAGTTGAAATCTAATTTTAATTTTTTCCATCTACTACCGCCTTTGCCTCTGTGTGACTCAATAACATACCCCTTTTTTCAAAATCAACAATTTGTTAACTCTCAGCAGGAAATTCTTTTCATAAGTTGATCAAGAGAGAGACATTTTTTACAATAATATGTACTTACATGACACTGCTGAATTTCAAAACAAATTAAATTACCTACCCACCAACCCAACTTCACAATGAGGAGTTAGGAGTCAGCAATCATAGTCTTTTTAAAATGTCACCCGACAACCATGAAGTCATTGGCTTTCCTATGTATCTCGTTCCTTTCTGGATCTTCTGCTGAAGACTGTGCTTCACTTAAACATCATACCCCACTATGTTCTCATAGAAGTCCTATTCTCTAGGGCACTCATGTTGATGCGATGTGTTTCTGAGGCGCATTAGGTATGAATACAAAGATGGGGAACTGATTTTTCAAAAGGATGACAAAAGATTGGCAGAATAATTGCTCCCGTATATCTTAACACAGCATTTAGGCATTTGGATAATCTTTCAGCGCAGCCGTACTAACATGGTTTTGCTATTTGCATATCTGTGTTGTGTAAACCAATCAAATCTTACGTTTACCACCAAAGCAATTTCACTTCAACCGAACAATGTTTGTAACCTTGAAGCGGATTGGTTAACATTTCGAAAAAGGGTACATTACCATACCGAAATCCACTG
This sequence comes from Mactromeris polynyma, assembly GCA_032209605.1. Classification (NCBI taxonomy): domain Eukaryota; kingdom Metazoa; phylum Mollusca; class Bivalvia; order Venerida; family Mactridae; genus Mactromeris; species Mactromeris polynyma. The sequence goes on from JASFXZ010000014.1 coordinate 8,292,482, forward strand.
AATTTCGGTGAATTTACCTAAATCCATTTTGGATCAGATCTGAAGTGACCAGCAATAGTAACATCTCCGCATTTTTTTATGTTGCACAACAAATCTTAACCTTCAAATTGTGCCGACCATCTTTTTTCAAGATATTTTTTGTTTACATATTATATTTGTGTGTTCTGTTGTTTCCTTTGAGAGACCAGAAATCAATACTAAGTCCATTTTATTGTTTAATTTTTGTTGTTGTTATTTTGTTGGTTTAGATATTGTTAAAGTAAAATCATAGTTGTAAAGAACATTCTGTGTTGTTGTTTTTTTCCATGGGAAAATGTGCATAAAAGGTATGGAATGCACTTTTAAGAATTGAAATAAAAAATGGATTAGCATTTGAAATGGTTCAAATCAAATCAGGTCCACCAGATTGGCACATATAGAGCACTGGGCTGTCACCTATTAGGTCTGGGTTTGATTCCCTGGCAGGGTAAGTCATGTCCTTCAGTGACATTTGGCTACAGTCATTTGTCCTCCACCTCTGAATCATGTAAGGAAGTTTTCAGCTGCTGACAAAAGAGCAAGAAGACTGGTTAAACACCTGACTGCCACATATAACTGAAGCATGTTGTAAAATAGTGGTACACCCAATAAAACAAAACTGCAATCAGAATCACTTTGAGCATTATTTCATTAAATAAATGATAAAGACATCATGATAAATAGCTAGAATACTGAAGTTAAGCAGAAAAATGCTGCTCACAAGGCACACAGCCACAGGGATGAAGAGAATAAATAGGCAAGTATGTATGAACATAGTTACATTCATGCAAATACGAGGGTTGAAGGAACACCAGACACTATCACTACAATTCAAGAAAACAACATGCACAAAAAGGTAAATGTATATAAAAATGGCAAAATATTTAGTGAATCATTTGCCTTTTTGAAATAGGTACAATTAACAACAAAGAATGTCTGCTTGTTGATAATGTGGAAGAGAGATTTTCATATTAGACTCACAGACATGGACATGTTTCAAAGCATTTACCTCACATTGATGTAGTTTTAGACAATTCTAAATTCTGAGCTCTAATATAACATTAAAACATAATATAAAAGGAAAACAACTGACACAGGATTTCCAGAAACCAGAAACCTTCATAGTTCGTATGTATCAATGAATCAAACATTTAAGGCGGTAGTAGACGAAAATTTACATGAACACTAGACAAAGGGAGATTATTCAAAATGGAATAAAATGCAATGTACTTTTTTTTGTTCAGACTGGAACACAAGATAAAGGGAGAATACTCAAAAAAACAAAAAATGAATAAAATGTTGAGTTGAGTACATCACTAAAATGGTAAACATTAGTAGTTCTGTCACAGCTGTTACAAACTAACATGGTTTTGCTATTTGCATATCAGCTTGTAAACCAATCAAATCTTATGTTAACCACCAAGGCAATTTCTCTTCAACCAAACAACGTTTGTAACCTTGATGCGGATTGGTTAAGCTTTCGATAAAGGGTACGTTACCTTACCAAAATCCACTGAATTTAGGTGAATTTACAGAAATCCATGTTGGATCTGGAGTGACCAGCAATCTTTACATCTCGGCATTTTTTTATGTTGCACAACAAATCTTAACCTTCAAATTGCGCCAACCATCTTTTTTCATGATATTTCTTGTTTATACTTGCATAAGAGATCAGTGTATTAAATGGAAGGAAACAACATAGACATACTAATCAAGAAGTTCTTTCAACATTTTCGGGTTACTTTTAAAAGGAATGCTCTGTAGTTCAGTTGACAATCAGGAGGTTGTTGGACAAAGTGTATAATGTTTAGCCCATGACAATTTGACCGACATTAAAATATTCAAAGCCATTTATTCTTGATCCACCTCTGATTCACATTTTAGATTTGCTATCTATATTGGGTAATCTGGTACCTAGGGTTCATTGGACAATGTGTAAATGTGTGCTGCTATGGGATTTACAACCTCTTCTGTAAGTGATGTCATTTCAAGAAAACGCAACATGTGATGTCACTATTTGCAAGCAGGAGACAATATTTACTCCATATGGTCACTTCGTTTTCAAATTGCCATATGCGTCAAATATCGCTTACTGTCAGTACATGGTGACGTCACATGTGACTCAAAGAAGAGGTTGGAAATCTTACAGCGGCGTTCAAATGATCTTTTCTCTAATTATTACCAATGCATGTGTAAAATAAAGTTGTTTATCATATTCATGTCATCTACAACAAAGGGAAATAACACATGTGTTGAAGAACTTGATGTGGAAGACACATTATATATTAGTAGTTCTCTCCCTTTTCAATCCTTGCTAAACAGCACAGAAGCAGCAGGTTAAATCACTTAAAGGCTTTTTGTGCTTGGATTTAAAATATTTTTTATACTCAAATAATTGTATGTAACAATGTAATTTGATGGCATTCATCATTTTAGATTAATTTAAAGAAAAGGAAAGGTGAGATAAACATTGTTTTTAGTACTGCAAATCCAAAACGAGCATCGAAAGATCTACTTTATTGACACGGCCAATTTCACCGTTCATACGTGTTTTTAGTGGCTACTGTAAACGCGTTTTAATTTAGACAAGTACTAATAAGCAAATGTTCAGGTCAATGTTCAAGCCTGTTTTAAAGCGCTGATTTACGCCTTCAAAACGTTGGATTTCATTGCAAGAATAATTACATATCGGCAATTTAAAATGTAGTTTAACAATGTAACATTTTTGATAAATTTATGATCTAAACGCTTTAGTAATATGTATTATGGAGCATAGTAAAATATCAAGTGTCTGTGTTCATATTTTACATTTAGATGGTTGGTTTTTAACCAGTCTTTCGTTTTACGCATGTTTGTGTATATCAAAGACAGGCGAGTGTTAAAATACATACAGCAGCCACCCCTGGTAAGCAACTTACATTTCAGTCCCATGTGGAATGAATGTTGACAGATAAAATTCAATCATATGTTGAAATGGGTTTTAGGATTGACAAAAAACTATTTAAAGTTTAGGTTGCAAGATAAATTATTGTCACTGTATTTTTGTCTGATGTTTCTAATTTTCCACAAATATATCGATTACCTTGTCCAGTCATGGCGAATACCCATCGGTCAGTCGGACCTGACCGATAAAAACCGACCAGGTCCGATACAGAATGCCTGTGCGTCGGTCCGTATGTCCGATACGGAACAGTACGGATTTTACAACATCCATTGCGGTTTACACAATGTGGTCTTCTTACGTGCACCAATTGTCTGTACATTCGCTTGTCTTTCGGACATTTGAACTTTGATTATGTCGTCAAAAAGGCATTTCAGGAGTGAATGTGAAAGTAAATAATAATTTTTAACTGTTATTTAACGAAATACGCCAATTATTTGCACATTTGTGTTTGATTTGTTTACTTTCACTTTGAAATGAGCGGTAATTTTCGGCCCGTAATTTTTAACAACATGTTTTCGGACCGACAAGTTTGCATTCGGTCCGACAATTTTTCCAAGGTTGTCAGACCAAATGACTGACAAGTCTTGGAAGTCATTCGCCATGACTGCTTGTCTGTATGTGATCTAACTCTACTTGATACACAACTGAATGCTTATCTCACTATCTTGCGCAATGCAACATATGCGTACAAACTGTGTTGTGCCGATTATTCGACTGACATATAACGTTTACAGCATTGTCCATACTACCCTATATTACTCTAATTGCTTGCAGCAGTATTTTATATATATAAATGATGTATAAATGAAATACTGTTGAACTTCATAATTATATCAATCAATCAATCAATCAATCAATCATCAATCAAACTTTCAATCAAACTTTCGAGCATGTATTCAATTAATCATCATTCAAGTATTCAATCAAGTATTCAATCAATCATTCAATCAAGTATTCAATCAATCATTCAATCAGGTATTCAATCAACTATTCAATCAATCATTCAATCAAGTATTCAATCAAGTATTCAATCAAGTATTCAATCAAGTATTCAATCAATCAATCAATCAATGATTAATACAATCAATCAATCAATCAATCAATCAATCAGTCAATCAATAGCAACTAATTTTATATTTACTCATATTTTTAAAACCACTATTAATCCTGGGATTAAGATTATCACTGTATGAAGACAGTATACATGACTTGTACTGTAATACTTCTAACTCCTGTAGATCATCTAGCCAGGGCATTAAGTCCAAATGTTCGCTAGTGTATCTATTACAAAATTGATTACATCAGAAATATTTTAAGGTTGTCAAACATTTGATAGATAATCATTAATGTTACACCATAGCTTAAAAACTTCGGCCTATAATATTATACTCTAATCAAGGTTAACATGTCATCAGAACATTGAATATACCCTGTGCAAGGGGTATCATTAACTACCCTATGACAGCCACATGAAAGGCTACAAGAGATATGAGGCCCATCAAGGAATAAGTGATACATAAAAACCTATGTATTTCTATGTTAGAGTTGAAAGTAGTCGAGAATACCACTATTGTGTATGGTGCTGTTTTATACATGAATATATTACCTGGACCATTACCATTCAAAACAGATGTATTAAAATATTCATGTTTGTTTATAAGCTTGACGGAGAGAAAGCCATGGTTGTGTTTTGATAGAAAAGTAAACCAAACAGCAGTTATAGTTTTACGCACAAGATCATTTCTTGACCTTAATTTACATGGATTGGTCCTGAAAGACCTGTTAGCGGTCAATCTAACAACACTGTGTCAATTGGTCAATATTTTCCGAAAACAAGTTTTCATGACTTAGGCCCCCTCACAATTTGTTTAAATTATTCTCATGTCAATAAAACCGGACAATATTATTAGACAACATTAAATGGACACTCATTAATCGTTGCCTATCTCTTAGACCACAATCAGCATCCTCCAATGAGTGCAAATGTGATTATCATACATTCATTAAAATTTGCTCTTCATTTTTTCCCCAGCAATAATTATGGATATGTACGAATATTCTTGTATGTCACGTACATATCATCAGCCTATTCTAGAGTCTATATGATCCAAGCCGAACTTTATTCCCAACCCCTCACCCCAACGACATCTTTGGTACCCAGTCTATTCATAACTTATAAGATACCCTGGGCACATTGGCTAGCGAAGTTTTGTATGCATGAATATTCATTAGTATTTCCCGACCAATGAAATGGACGATAACAAAAAAGAAGGAATCTTCTTTGTGAAGAGCTATTGATGTCCTACCTAACACGATTTGGAAACCGCGATTTCATCCGTAACTCCTTGGCAATTTCCGTATCGCACGAGGTGTGTGTCATACGACCAATCAAACGGCTGGATTTCACCTCAATAATTATTCATGACTACGAGATGTTAACAGTCAGTTTGCCCAGGGTATCATATATGTAATGAATAGCCTGGGTACTGAGGATGCCCAAACGATAATTTAATGACCTGTACAAATATTCTCAAGTGCCAGATAAGTATTTTTTTGTCTGTTCTGTCCAGCAAAACAATTTTAAAGCACCAGAATCAGAAAAACATTTCTTACCCTATCCACATAAAATGCAAATATATAAACCATGGCAATACACTGAGCCACATTTGGTAGATGTTTTAGAAAATTAGCAAGAAAGCACAGCAAGACCTCCTGAACAAGGTGCAACCGCCCCTTGTTACCCCATCTATTATAAATTAAAGCCCTCCCCCCCCTCCCTCAACCTAAAATCCTGTATCAGCCCCTGCAAACCAGCGCACATACAAAATGTTGGGCCTCTCTTTTGATAATATCACAAATTAGTATCCTGATGAATAGGTTGGTTTAATCACCAATATCTTTATCTAAAATCAAGTAAAGTATACATAGAGCTGGTTCAAAGCGTAAGTAACGTACCTCGCTCTTTAAAACACATGCAGTTACATCATTCAAACACTGACTCTAAAATACATTATAATATAATAGATTAGTTTGAAATTATTACAAAATACCTCCTTAACTAAAATGAATTATAAGTTAAAAACAGCAAATCATTCAAGCAGCCATATTGTATCTGGCAAGGGGTGGATATATATTCATACCAATAATCGCAACAAATGGAAACTTAATACTTAATACTGGTGAAGAAAAATCAATGTGCTGATGGATAAACAAGAAGATATATCTAAAGAATATAATAATGATGAAGATTTTGTGTTTATGAAGAGTGTGTCCTTAATTTCTGGAATGGAAATCTAAAATTCAAAAAAAAAAGAGAAATTTAATTTCTTGTGAATTTCAATTAAATTGCCATTAAAATAAAACAACAAGAACTGCGGACCAATCAAACTCAGTCACTAATTATTATGTGACAGTAGAAGTTGATTCTGTAACGTTAAAATCACGGACTAGATAACTGTAAGCCAAAGAACAATATGGCAACTAAAATTCCATGAAATCAAATGGCCAAGAAAAATTGTTAATCTCGACATTATCAAGTTTTATGTAATCCAGTGATTCATTAGTAGCCGGGACACATTTACATGGTGAAATAACATAAAATTGTGTATTTCGCAAACATTTCTAAGATGGAAATACATTTAGGAGTACAAACATGCACTTTTTTAAATCAGGAAATATGCTGGTAATAAATAATTGAAATCTGAGTGTGAGTCATACATTGTAATAGAATTATTATCCAGAGTAATTATGGATTAATGGAATTACTGACATCAGAACAAGAAGCTTACCCCACAAATATTAACCTAATTGTACAATAATGGAGGGATCGTCTTTTGTTTCGAAAGTGGGCTAGTCAGCACCCAGTGTGTTAAGCTGATTAAAAACTATTGACATTTGAGTTTGTTTCAAGTTGTTAGGTGGATTACTTTGACCACTGACCACACGCCTCGGGTGAAAAGGACTTAATGCAAGCTGGCTGTGGGACCTTACAAATCTTTATAATAATATTGAAGCAGGATATTTGGAAAATATTAGTTTAATAATAAAAAAGAAAAACTAGATGCTAATATTTCAAGCCAAAGTAAAAATAAGAAAATATGTTTTTTTAACCGTAACTTGTAATAAGATTAAATAATATTAGAACTCGTCTGGCTTTTGACCACAATTATACTGCAGTCGGATATAGAAGAAATGTTTGAAGAGGTGCTATGAACTATTCACTAGACCATTTACTTGGCTAAAGTATAATATCAAAAAAATAAGTGTTGGACTTAAATAAGATCACAGTTAGTCAGGAAGGAACTAAAGACAAAGAAGTAACAGTGAAAGCAATTTTCTGAATGACAGTAATATATAGATAGAGCAGAATGGACAAATATATATTCTAGGTCTTAATTAACAGGTACCCCACCCACCTGTACACGTGTTAAGACTCATTTCAATTGAATTCGAACTCTGAAAAGGCAATATTCAAACACAGGACTGTAAAATATAAACAAAGAAATCATCATGAATGAAGCACAGAAATCAGTGTTACAAAGGCATAATAAACAATTAGCAGATGATATAATGATGTCAGAGGAACTTATGGCCAATCTGTATCAGAGAAAAGTATTTGAAAGAAATATGATTGAAATAATCAAGGTGAGTAATCATTGTTATCATTTCATATTTGATACTTGAGTTATTGTCATGGGTTGGAGTTTAAAATATGCTTTTTTCAACAATATTTGAGCACCACTGTTCGTTTTCCAACCTCTTCTTTAAGTGACGTCATTCCCAGAAAACATCACATGTGGCGTCACAATGTACTGACAGTCAGTAAGCAATATGTGCCCCATATGGCAATATGAAAACGAAGTGACCATATGAAGTAAATATTGTTTCCTACTTGCAAATAGTGACATCACATGTTGCGTTTTCTTGAAATGATGTCACTTACAGAAGAGGTTGTAAATCCCATAGCAGCACTCATTTAATTCACTAATACTACAACAGCCAGTTGACCTGAACAGTGTTCCTGGGTTACCATTCTGTACTAAACCTTTTCCCCCTGAACAGCTGACAACTCCCCATCGTCAATGGAGAACAAATGGTTTTAGATGTAATCAAATTGTCACAAAGAATATTAATTGCCTCACCAAGTATTCAACACTACAATCTCCAGAAGGGAAGTCAAGGGGTCTACTTACAGCACTAAACCACATGGGCCCTACTTAAGTTTTGAATAAAAATATGTTACTACAATAACTTTAGTGACTTCCAAATGAAAAATTCTAAGCACCATGCAGGTGTTATTTGTAAATAAATGCTACACCAATTTTTTTTAATAATACACTTTTTTAATATTAGCCGTATCTAAAAGCATTCCAATGATTCATTACAGCTGTGTGCATTACTGATCTATCATTTGTAATCTCCTCCTCCAAAATCTAGTACAAACAAAACATTGTTGTTTGCAGGCTGAGAGAACCCCAACAGAGCAGATCTACAAGATGTTGGCGATGTTACCCAAAAGAGGACCAGACGCTTTTGATATATTTGTTGACATCATCAAGACAGATTACCCATGGCTCGCTTCAATGTTAGAGATGAATCTTAAACATGAGACAGACTTTCAATCATTGAACCATCAGAACTCTTGTATGTGTGGAAGCAGCATTGTAACAAAGTCAGAACCACAAATAGATGGTTAGTTATGCTTCTTTCAGCGCAGCCGTACTAACATGGTTTTGCTATTTACATATCAGTGTTTTGTAAACCAATCAAATCTTACCTTAACCACCTAGGCAATTTCTCTTCAACTGAATTTTTGTAACCTTGATGCGGAATGGTTAACCTTTCTATAAAGGGTACATTACATACATGTGAAGTCTCCCGATTTATGCGGGAGACTCCCGGTTTTGAGAGCCAACTCCCGCTCTCCCGGCAGGGAGCCGCGATCTCCCGATTTTCAAAGTAAACATTGTGAATTTTTATTATGGGGTATTTTTTAGTTCATTGACTTCTTCTGATGAAGACACTTTTATTACTTCATAAAGTGACATCACTTCCGTATTGTTCAGGACCCTCAATCCGCTTTAGTTAAAATGAAATGTATAAACTCCATTTCCATTGCTGATTCCCAGCATGGATTTAGTATCATTTTCTCTTCTTAAAGCAGACACTTTGACACTCAGAACTGTAGAACTGGGGGCCCCTGTGCATGACTCCTGCCCATTACAAAATTCTCCAATGATTTCAGGTTTGACGTCACGAGAGATTCCTGCAGATGCTGATATAAAGACAAAAGTTTCAACATTCATTCACAAACAATTTGGTCAAAGTAAAAGAATATCACAACAAGACAAGAAAGTCATGGAGAAGTGGTTATCGGACCAACTACAAGCGCAGAGAAAAACAACACTGTAAGATATTTTGCTACAGTGCACAGATAATTCAATACACTTCTAGTATAAGTCATTCTTTTCATTTTGCTAATGATTACTTGCAGATTTATACAAATATTTACCGGTGTTAGCTTAAACTACAGCCAGTATTACTTCATCAACATAAATATAGAATAATGTTTGTTACCAGAATAATCTTGAGATAAAAACAATCTATTCTCTGCATTTTACAGGCTAAAAAGGGCAACAGAAGAAGATATTACTGACACTAGCGGCACTACAACCCCAGATTTTACACATGTCGACCTCAAGAGGGTATTCAACAAGGTGAGAGACGAAAACCTGAGTGACCTTTTAAACAGTGAACATGCCAGTAAAACCTTAGAATCTGAAAATACAGAACTAGGATCAGATGCCATAGACGGAAGTAATGAAAGTAATGAAGAAACACTAAGTAAGACTGTAATACACCTTGAAGGTGAAGTAGACAAACTTATAAACAGGATGAATCACTTGGAAGGATTGATTACACAATGTCATTATATTCTAGGAGATCCCGACAGGAAACGGAAGTTACCAGGTTTGATAAAAGATGCTCAAAATGAAAGTCGACAATTTGAAAAGGATTTAAACAAAGAGAAGGAGAAATCAGAGAAAATGCTGAATGAACTTTATGACTACTGTAAATCTATCAATAAACTTGAAAATGCGAGACAACAGCAGAGGAATGACGTGGAGAAGTTAACTCAAGAACTTGAAGTGATTAAAAGAGAGAATGCAGCAATACAGATAAAATGTAAAATACTGGAAGAAGAAAACATGAGACATATCGAGAAAGAGAAGACACTGCAGAACTTAAAGCAGATGGTGGATGGCTTAAAAGGTAGTCACAACAATCTGGCGGACGAAAACGCAAACTATAGAATCAACTATGGGACAGGAAAGACAAATAGAAAGATAGGAAGAAGCAATGTTAACAGCTTAAGAAGAGGTTCTACAGTTGACAGTGTTGGTGTGACAAATGGTATGAGAAAACCGGGAACCAAACCAATGATGTTTAGTACCAATAGAAGAACAAAACCAACAGGGAGTAGATATCAAGGAAATTAAGATACAGAATGTACTAGACACAGTGACATTAATGGCAATGAGGAAGCTTACTGTAAACTACTTCAGAGAACTGGCTGGTTAGTGAAACAATAGTGAAGTCAAGTTCTCTTTAATCATTCTCTCTGGATTATACCCATTTCTATACTGTCAACCTTGCATACATACACAAATACCTCTGCTTTACATTTCATTTTATTCATTGTTTTTTGCATGAAAAGATTATTTCCTGAGCTTTTAGCATTCAACAGTCATTTTCTTTTGATACATCAGTCCAAGCACAACAAAATATTACTAAACAAAACTAAACACCAGAAATCTTTGCCGTTCTCTTCATGCACAGACTCGTTCTCTTTGAGCAGGAAGTGGTAATCAAGCACAGTGGTAATCAAGCACAGTGGTAACCAAGCACAGTGATTTCCTGAATGTATGTTGTCTGTGTCTCTAACGCAATTTTCAGGCTGAGAACCCACACTTATGAACAGTTGTGCAACTGTGGGACCCGCAAGTGCCCAATAAGCCCATTTCGGCAAAGTGGCACTTTTTATTATTTCAATGCCATGGGTAGTAATTACTTGCACCCAATATTGCCTCATTGCTAGCACCTTGCAAATGTCTCGGTAAAACATGATCACAATGACTGATGAAAAAAGTCACAGTCAAAAATCTACTCTTGGGACCCCCCAAAATTTATCAGGAATTTCAAAATTTGCAAATGTTGGAAGTCCCAGAACTCCACTACTGGGACTCCACTATAGTATTAATCTGTTATAAACCACAGACCAGAGACCAGTCTCAGAACAAGCCCCTGATTGGTTGTTTCTGAGCTCTGTGTAATAATTAACCAATGGCAAGGCAACATTCTGAGACTGGTCTCCAAACTTGATTTTATAAGTTTTTGTTCTGGTTTGTGTTGCATAAAAATTGACAAAACCAGGCTGTATACATTATACTGCACAATAGGGTTTATTCACTGCTTCTTTGTCAAATAATTGATAATATTCTTGCTTCATTCCATAATTTTGTCATAAAAAATAAATATTTTCATTTCGCAATTTTATCATAAAAAAGGATGTTTTATTCCTTAATTTTGTCATAAAATATTTATCTTTCTTTATGTATGTACTTGCATAGTAACATGTTGCTTTTTATTGCATTTAATGAAAAAAGGCAATGATGCTTTTATTTAAATTATTTTTGTTACAGAATAAAGAACCTTTTACATCAAAATACCTCATTTGTTATATTATAGAGATTTCCTCATCATATTATAATAATTGAAAGTTGACAGCAAAGCAACTCAATCTGCATACTGATTTCATATGCAGAAAGAATAGCTTCACTTTGTTCCCTTTATATCATCAAATGTTGAAAAACAGGGAGGCCCAACGGTCAAGGGGTAGAGTGCCTGACTCCTGATCCGAAGGTCGTGAGTTCGAGTCCTGTGAGCCGCAGGGTTTGATCACTAACATCACAATCCCTAAATTTGGTGCGAGTACTGCTTGGTTGGTAGAGGAGTATAGGCCAAAACAGACAATTTTGAACCCAAAGACTGTCACTGCACAGTTCCAATGAGACCCATTGAACAGTTACCATTTTCCTGGCATCCAACCAGTACTTTCCTGGAGTCGAACCAGTACTTTCCTGGTAACATACCAGTACTATGTTAGGTGGGAAACACTTAAAAGCAATTTCTGCTTTTACCCGGCTGGACAAGGGATCGAACCCGCAACCTTCAGTCAGTAGCATAATCACTGAGCCACTGGGCCACCTCTCTGCATGTGGCATATTTGGTTCAAACTTATGATTCATTTCAGTTAGTAGACATCAGCTGTAGTCCTTCAACATTTCTATATATACATATATGAAAAGGGAGATAACAGTTATATCATCAGTGGATATAAAAATGCAATTACTTCCCTTTAATTTGAATGCTTAATGATTAATAGTATTCACTGGCACCACATACTCTCATTAAAACTAAAAACATAACTGGTGTTTTATTTCTTCACCAAAAGTTGGATCTAGCGCTTCAACCAGTCTCCAATTTCTTACAAGATCTCAGCTCAAAACTTATTTGTTTAAGGATTTTTAGTCAAAGAATGGCATAGCTCATCAAAAGACCTACCAGTTTAACTAGATTTAGACATGCGAGCATTATCAATGGCACGATTGCTGAACATTGATTCTAAAATTCTAAAAATATAAATTCAACAAATTTTGTGGGGCCAGGTTTTATCATATAAGTCCTTATCAACAACATTTGTCCAATTCCGTACTTTTATTAAGTTTTATCAGACATTATGGAACAGCTTAATCATTCTGCATTAAGATCAAGCTCACAGGTGAGTCAGAGCAGTTACCTGGAAGTAGGTGTGGAACCTAATACCTTAAGTCAGATATCTACTGCTGGATTACTGGAAGCTTGATTTTTATCTGGTGAAGAACCTAGGGGAATTTCAGGATCAATGTGACTTCTGTCCATGTTGTAGGATCAATAACAAGTAAGCCAGGGAGGCATAGTGGGCCCAATTCCTGATTCGAAGGTCATGAGTTCGAATCCTGATTTGGGCAAGAGTGAACCTTTTTTTGGGACTTTAAAATCCCGGAATCAGGCATGAGCACTTGTTAGTAACCAAGGAAGCAGTCATTCAAGAGTGTTTAATATAAGTTGTAAAACCGTTTCACAATCAATGAGAAAAAAGTTATAACTAAACTGAAATGTAAGTTTGGATTTCATGTCATTCATATTACTGATGTGACAATACTGGCAAAACTGTATCATTAACTGGGATAATGAAATAAAGTTCTACATGACATTATACAACACAAGCTGATATAACTGACACAGTTCAATACTGAATTCTGATTGGTTGATAGTACTTACCTATGAAACCTATTCATGGAAATGAGCTCAGTTTGGACACTTCTGATTGGCTATTCTAAATTGATCATGTATTTAACATGTTTCATTCTATAAATAGAATCTTGTGTCACCGCACCAAACTTGGCACAGTTTAATAGGTTAACAGCTTATCATGTTTCCATACTGTAGATATATAATCTTCAATAATAGTGACACAATATTGACAGTAGCTATATAGGTAACAAAACCAAATTCCAAACCCGAGGTCAATTTTTTTTTCCAAATATCTTATAGATTTTTAAATTTCAAAATAATTCAAATGTATTTAAATGCAATTTCTTTCTATGTCAAACAATTTTACAAACTATGGCCAAGTATTTTATGTGTTGAATTCATAATTACTTAATATTTGTTACATAATTGAGTTTTAATTGAATTTAATTTGACAAATATATTGGATTAATAGTGAAGTACATGGGTACTGTAGCCTTGAAAAATAACACAATCAAAAGTCTTCAAAACTTTTCCATGTCTCCACAACTGAATGTGTTAAACATCACATGACAAAATACTGACAAGACATGCAGATTTGTCATTGGTTGATTTTAAGACTGCAACCAAAGGAACAACCAATCAGATCGTTGAGTTTTCAAGCCTCTCACCAAACTCACATTCATAACCTCGGGCCCAGATTGAAAATTCATTCCTACCCCTTAATTATAAAATATAAAAGCAGAATGATTTGCCTCATCAAAGCCCTGTTAAAACTAACGTGGCATTAGCATTAAATAGCTGGGAAGTAAAATATTTAATGGCAGGGATAAATTTTGCCCTTTAAAGTTCAAAACTGAAGCAATTCCATTTAAGTTGGTACCAATATTTGATAAAGAATTCGTAAAAATAATCTGGTGAAGTTTTAACATAAATGTTTCATACACAGAAACAAATTGTTTAAACGATATAGTAAATCAACATCATTCTAGTAAATCAACATCATTCTAGTAAATCAACATCATTCTAGTAAATCAACATCATTCTAGTATATCAACATCATTCTAGTATATCAACATCATTCTAGTAAATCAACATCATTCTATGTCCAGCAATGGCCTTTCATCATTTTCAATTAATCTCAGATAATTTCGTGATAATGAGTAATTTTGCTTCACTGTCATAAAACTTTAACTTAATTCTTCAAGATTTAGGATTTAAAAAAAATATAAGATTATTAAAAAGACCGTGTCCCATATTTTATAAATCAAGCCTTCAAGATTTCAATAGATACCTCGTCAGGTTGAAAACCTCAAAGAAAGTGATTGACGTCATAGGAGATTTAATATAATCGTTGAACTGAACTAATAATGGTAATATGTATATACTTAACACATGTCTATATTTAACTCACATTATCCTTGTACAAAGCACCCCCCCCCCCCTCCAAATCTCCTGGTCTGTTAAAAATGAACCTTGGTTGACATTTATAAATCTATATCAAATATCAATAACGTGGAAATTAAAGTAAGTCAAAAGAAATATTATTATACGAGGACATACCGAGGGCTCAACGCAACACTGTCATAACTCCTATATAAAATACATAGGAGTTACGACCGTGTTGCGTTGAGCCCTCGAATTACACCAGTTCGGCTTCCACACAAACGAGTTCAATACAAAACAACCCAGGAGACAAAGATTGAATGGAATGATTGAAATCGATACAATAAATCTATATCTGGGAGCGTTTGTGTTTGTTTAAACCACTTCCCAAAGAAGTGATTTGCATCATAAAATTCATAATTGACACATGATCAGCACTTGATGGTACACATGCCATGAATTTTATTTCGAATATTTGCTCCCTGCTGACTTTGATCTGTCACAAACTTTTAAGGGAAATAATCAAAATTATGTATAAGGAAGTCATGAAGTGCACTGTGGAAATTAAACCCAAACCACCCGGGTGAGAGCCTACAGTGTACAAACTAAGCTAACCTAGTTGGCTTCCTAGCCATGGTAAACTAGATGGGTTGGTTTTTTTAAAAACATGTCTACCCGATGGCATTTGTCAGTAATTGTAATACTGATACAGGATGTTAGAATAAAATATCAAGCAATCAAGAACTGTATATGTATAAAAACATGGAAGGGCCATAATTATCTGAGCGGAACGAAATGAGGATACACAACAACACTTGATGCTTATCAATCCTGTGAAGTTTTGGCTGAAATCCAACGAGCAGTATTGGAGAGGAAGCGCACACAAGCTTAAAGTGGACGGACAGATGGACAGACGGACAGACGGACAGACGCCGAAGACAAAAACAATATGTAAGTATATTGATGCGTTACCTGGCTGCGTGCAACAGGGTTGATAAACTTTGGGGATCTTGTAATTTAAACTAATGTGGGTATCATCTCCATAGATATATGCATCCTTGCCATTGGTCGATTTTAATATTATGTATGGAAACAACCAATCAAACGCCTCAATTTCAAGACTGGTCTCCAAATGCAGTTTTTATTATCGGCAGACCCAAGTTTTATTACTTTTGCTTGACCTACAACATTATTTACATAAAATCAAAGCAGACAAAAACGTATTTAATACCTTCATTGTTTAAATAACAAAACCACAAATTCTAAATATGGAAAAACTGTTCAACTTGAACCATTCTCTAAGAAGTCACCTTACAATATTCAGTAGTGATAAAAGAATACCAAGTTTTTAGTCAATACAATCTGATGGGTTAGTGCAAAACTATCGAAAATGTTTACTCACTAAAACTGAATTACAACTGTCTTGCATCAAACTTAACTTGTAACTTAGATAACTAGAAGAGTACATTAAATTACATTCACTGAAATATTGTGTTAAGTCAGTATTTGCTCAACAAGGGTGAAGTTTAAATATAATATATTACTCATACTCCAAGAGAATTGAAACACTTTAAAATCAATTTCAAGTTAGCACATTCGAAGTTCTTCTGCTGTGGTCACTGCTTTTACGCCACATCAACTTGAAGTGCAGAAAATTTGTGCTGGGGTCAGCAGTTGTTTTGTCAGCGATTCTGGTCCGGTCTCTAACTCTTCCCCAATATTTTTTCATCAAACTTTTTTGGAAGTGTTCAATACTGGTTAAAGCAGTATGACTTTTTTTCAGCGCAGCTGTACTAACATGGTTTTGCTATTTGCATATCAGTGTTTTGTAAACCAATCAAATCTTTGTTAACCACCGAGGCAAATGTAGCTCAATTTCTCTTCAAATGAAAAAATATTTGTAACCTTGAAGCAGATTGGTTAACATTTTCTATAGTGTATTTCAAGATTTATGCAGTAAGTAGTGTTGTAATTCATCACCACGGGGAATTGTCTGGTGTTGGAATTAAGAAGACTTTCTTGGTTTTATGTACCAGTCGCGAACATTTATGTTGTTTTAATCAGATAAATCGCTATGTAACAAGTTTATTAACATGGATGTGTGAGTTCACGACTTATGCAATAATAATGGTGAACTATATTGAAACAGACTATACTGTGTCTATGACTTATCACACTACGGAGTTATTCGTATCCAGTCTCATTGACTTACGAGGTTTGTATTCCGAGCTCTGCCGATACCGCCGAGTAGTTATGACTGATCCAGTCTCCTACGCAGTGATCTCCCCTTACAGGTCTCTGGGTTTCTGTAGTATAGCGTAATTGAATGACCGGCAGTCGTAACATTAAGCATTTTTATGTTGTACAACAAATTTTAACCTTCAGATTGCAACAAATTTGCAAACTTTAAGTTGCGCCGACCATCGTTTTTAAAGATATTTCTTGTTCTCTCCTCAGATGGCTATATTGTAGTTTCAAACCACCCAATTTGCATTTCATTTTACAAAAATATTTTATGTGAGTTTGATATTGATGTGTTTATAGACCAAAACCAATTTCAAACATCAAACGAAAGTAGAATTTCTGTGACCTTAATTAGAAATTTTGACAGATCCGAGAGGATTTTCAAATTTATTGTTTTCATAAAGATCAGGAAATGACATTAGGTGTCACTACACCAAATGATTTAAAAAGTCTCAATTTTACATACTTTTATATACTTTTTACATACTTTTACATACTTTTTTACATACTTTTACATACTTTTTTACATACTTTTTACATATTTTTACATACTTTTTACATACTTTTTACATATTTTTACATACTTTTTACATACTTAAACATACTTTTTACATATTTTTACATACTTTTTACATACTTTAACATAATTTTTACATCAATAACCTCAAAAAAATTTTATGCCACTTAAAAAGCCAGAATTCCAGATAGTTCAGTAAAGACTTCTGCAATTACCAGGCATCAACAAGATTGTGCAACTACCCAGGTTATTGAATGGCTTACGAAAAACATTGGGGAATCAGTTATTTCCTACAAGAAGGAAAACGAATAGCCACCACATTCTCCAGACCTTAATCCATTGGACTTTTATCTATGGGGATATTTAAAAGATCATATTTACAAACCTGTCCCATCATCTTTTGAAGAATTGAAACAAGCAACTAGGAAGGAAATTAAGAACATTAGTACATACACTTGCAAAGCTGTTATCTCTAATTTTTAGACACTACTCAACATCATATAGTGCCAGAATGGACGTTCTTTAGAGCACATATTATAATCAAAGCGCTGAAAGCCATGCAGTTGTTCGGTATTGAACACTGGTTTTGTATTCAACACTTCCAGATTCAAAGAAAGTACAATCATCATTGCTAAACCATTACATTTAATTGTGCAGTTAAGATAACTACCAGTATTGAGTATGTCAAGCAGGTTACGCCTAGATGTCAAACTATTTTTACTGATTCACTTACCTTGCGCCGCTTCCGGAAAAAAGTATTTTTTCGTAGCGATGCGACTGTCGAAAATTGCCATAGAACTAGTTGTTCTACCAAACAACTAAAAATGATGTTATAAATGACGGAATTTTATATTAAAGGTATGATGATTATGATACAATGTTTTACACCAAATAAAACTTTATTCTCTCTGCTGTAAGCTGTATGTTTTTGTTTCATTATTTAGTTCATATTATGCAAACTGAAACAGTATAAAAGGGTAACAGTTATTATGAAACTACAATACATATTCATCAATTTTACGGCTACCCTACGTATTGGCATTAATTGTTAAATAAATATTTCACATGTAAATGTTCAAACAAAATAATTTATCAAAGATCAGCATGGTATGATCAATGTCTGGTGAATGGAAATTTTATAAAAGTCATAACCTGCTGTACAAACAGGACAGTATTTACATAAGCTTTTCATATAGATAAAACATGTAGATAGATTATTGAAAACGTTCAATACTTTACAAATATTAGCACTTACTGACAATTTGGAGAGAGGTTATGTAAATAACGATTAGATAAAAGATCCAAGTATAAAGCCTCCTGGTCAGTGGACATTTAATTTATTGTAATACCATATTTGTCCTATTCAGGTTGAATACAGATGTAAAATTTATGCTCCACAATGACATCCATCCCACACTGAGTTATTGACAGCAGTAGGTCATAACCAGCAGTAAGTCATATCCAGCAGTAAGTTATTACCAGCAGTAAGTCATATCCAGCAGTAAGTCATAACCAGCAGTAAGTTATATCCAGCAGTAAGTCATATCCAGCAGTAAGTCATATCCAGCAGTAAGTTATATCCAGCAGTAAGTCATATCCAGCAGTAAGTCATATCCAGCAGTAAGTCATATCCAGCAGTAAGTCATATCCAGCAGTAAGTCATATCCAGCAGTAAGTCATATCCAGCAGTAAGTTATTACCAGCAGTATGTCATAACCAGCATTAGGACATAACCAGCAGTAGGTCTTAACCAGCAATAAGTCATAACCAGCAGTAAGTCATATCCAGCAGTAAGTCATAACCAGCAGTAAGTCATAACCAGCAGTAGGTCTTAACCAGCCATAGGTCATAACCAGAAGTAGGTCTTAACCAGCAGTAAGTCATAACCAACAGTAGCCTATTACCAGCAGCAGACTTTACCAGCAGTAAGTCATTAACATCATTATAACATCCCAAGAAGTGATTAATTATCAGACAAACGTCATTACCAGCAGTATGCCATTAACAACATCATAGCAAAAACAGCAGTCAGTAATTTACAACAGTATATCATTACCAGCAGTAGGTCATTAACAAGTAAGCTGTATGGCATACCTGGCAGTAATCATTGCAAAATAGAGTGTATCTTGTGCAAACAGAGTTACGTATGAAAGCATTCAATCACACTTTGTCAACCATTATCAAGTCAATGTTTACAGTGAAATTAAATCAAATAAATATTTTACCCCCAAAGAAACAAATGATGTTCAGGCTTGAAATTGCATTATCATTCCAGAATAACCCCAACTTTTCAAATACTCAAAACACATCTTTATTTCCTTAGAAATGGCAGAGGTCCCAAAGGTTAAACAGAATATACATATATCATAAATTATGTAATCAATTAAATACAAAACAATTAAAATAAATACAAAACAATCAAAATAAATACAAAACTAGAATGCGTCCATAGGACACAGATGCCCCCACTTGCAGCCTTTGTCACAAAAGCAAATGCTATTATTCTGCTCATAGTTTGTGAATGGATATCAAAATTACCAAGTGAACAACTCTACTGATTATGGTGATAAGTCAAGGGCCATAACTTTGCACTTACTGGGTGTAACCATACATGAAACCCCAGGGGCACAACTATACAGGTTGGTGAACATTCCTGTAAAGTCTTATGACACTGGCTCATATAATTTTGGAGATATGAGTGACACAAGATTTTGTGAAGGACAGAAGGACGGACAGACGGACAGACAAACGGACAAGGGCAAATCTATACGCCCCCCCCCCCCCTTTCAGAGTGGGGGCATAACAATCAAAATTAATCCTCATTGAGCAGGACAAAGTGAGGTCTGACTGTATATATTTCAAGTTAAGTTAAACTGCATGGCAGACCATGTTGATAACGAAACATGTATAAATAGCATTAAGAGTAACACAATACTCAAAGCTAATCAATTTCTCTATTTCACTTTCTGATTGATTTCATTGTTCAATTAATGAGTTCAGACATACATTAACTTCTAAGATAAGCCGTCAAACATAACAGCCATAGAAATATAACAAAGAGTTGAGTGCATATATAGACCATTAATCACTACCTAAGATAAACAAAGCCACTCTGTATCTAATTATATTCATTGGCTGATTCAAACTACCAAATGATCTTAACAATTAATGCTTAAATCAATGAAATACAAGCTATTTGTAAAATACACATGCCTCCCTAGAGTGACAAGTTATGGGGTGTCACCAGCCTTGCGTTCGGTAAAGAGTGACACTCACACACTGTGTACGTGTTTTGCTACTGAACGCACTGTTTGCCAAACAGTGTGTGCGCACTGAGCGCTCACTCAGGCTAACGCATCTCCAAGGTAGCAAGCGAATATGTGAGCTGAACACTCGAATGAGTGCTGAATATTCTTGTTGGTCCGTTTTATTTGATATTTGAGAGCGTTATTGCCATAGTTTATGTTGAAGCAGTCACAAAAGTAATACCAGGATGCACTTAAAAGCTTTGTCTATTAATAATATGGTAAAAAAGATATTTTCAATCGGTTATACATTACAATGGTTCATATTAGAAATGTTTTAGCCAATGTAACAACAATACTTGATGAAGCCAATTCAAACATTTTATGTTCAGATGAGCCAAATACATCTTTAAAAGATAAGAGTATAATTATGATATAAAGATTTTAGAATACATTCAGACCTTGTTCATTCAAATTCGTCGAGTCCGAAATTTTATTTCAAATAAATCATAATTTTAATTAGCCCATTTCAATTTGTTGTGCCTTTGAAGAAGATACATCTGGACCTGATATTTATTTTGGATGATACCAAGTATTTGGACAGAAGGTTCTTGAATAAACAAGGTCAGACTGTACATTATATATGTGTTTGAATACCTTACAAATTTAATTTGAAGCAATAGTCGAAAATTCCCCACTAATATAAAGCAACTGTTCCCAACAGCACTCTCAGTGCTTTGATTAAAGACTGATCTTTGAAATTATATTCCCATCAGCACACTCAGTGCTTTGATTAAAGACTGGTCTTTGAAATTATATTTTTACGACTGGTTTCCAATGGGGGATTTTTTACATCTTTACAGAGATTATGTAATGGAAGTACCGAAAACAACCATGGAAGCTATGATTTTGTTTGATCTAAGTGACGAAGACTTTAAGAGTTTCTGCCATGTCACTATAAAAAAGCTTCAGAATTATAAGGAAATCTGCAATGATAAACCTCGAAGATTTGAGGTGTGAACAATGTTTGAATATAATAAATCTTTCAGGACATAGAATTACAAACGTTAAAACTAAAAGAAGTATTTTCCGATTTCTGAGAAAATAAATCCCACAAGCTTTGTGCAAGAAATAGATATTCAAACTACCATTCTATTACTATTCAAATAATTTAAAAAACCTATTCAAATGAAATTCTATCATTAATCTTTGTGTATAGATAACTTAAAGTTTGCGTAAATGTCCCTCATAATACATTTAATTATACCTATACATTGTTGAGTCCTATTGAAAAATCTACGAAATTTCTACAATGTCATAACGGCCTTTATAACGCTTAGTTGGTGATACATAATAGAAACAGATCATTATCTGACATGCTCATATTTTATTCTATTGGAATAAGTATGGTATAGGATTTTGAAATTTTTTGGCAAGGTCTGAATAGATTATGGATTTTTTTATTCAGGGTTTAAATAATCTGGCAAGTACGATATATTCGCCAGGCTTTTAGTCAGTGTTAAAGTGTGATCGGTCCGACCTGGACTAATCAGGGTGAATATTTAAAGTCCCCGAAAAGCGGCATTTTTCTTATAGTGTAATGAAACAGAATTATTACACAATAGTAGAATTACGTTTCTCGAAGTAAGATTTTAACAGGACTTTATTGATCTTAGAACAACGACAGATAAGTGTACTTCAACACTGATAAAAGAATTTCGAATTGTTTAAGACAGTAATTACCTGTTTAATCAAAGGGGCACTTGGATATAGGATAATAAATAAGAATTAATTTTCATTATCTAAAAAAGGAAAAAAACTTAAATAACACACAGAATAGTTAACCGACTTCTGGATATACAATAAATATCAACAAATTTTGACAGAAAAAACAACAACGAATCCGATCAGTGTCGAACATTTTCGGGAACAATGAATGTTCAAGTATAGAGAAGATTGATGAACATAGAATAACAAGTGAAGTTCTAACTGTGTCGGATACTTCAAGAATTCAGACGTAAATTTCCGATAAAATTTTATATAAATGTTTTGATCTTAAAATAACCAGGATGAATAAATCACAACAGAGAAGTCTTCAGATCCACGGCCCGGACTTGGTTCGAGACCTTGATCTTACGGCAGATCTTACCGCCAAATTAATTCATCATGGAATCTTCAATGAGGACATGATAGAAGAAATAAAGGTATGGGAATGTTTTATGTTAAATTTAGAGAACTATTAAATACGATTACTGTGAAACCTCAATACTAAGACACAGTTGGTCTTCAATGTGAGGTGGTCTGGTCATTCAGATAAAATACCCAAGAGAATTTAAAAACTGGTCCATACAAATGTGGTCTTCCTCAGGCCACCCTTAAAAAATTGCTTGTTTACAGTTACGCGACCAACTCAAAGGGAAGACTGGGCTTGCCCAACTGTGTTGCCTCTTTAAATAAAGTCCTTGCTATTACTCATGAAAACTTCCGCAACTCAATTTTTTTTCATGTTCATCGATAAGAAAATTTGTTTTCGGTCTTTTAGCCATAACAGTACTAAACTTAAAAAAAAATTAAGGATGGCCTTTTGAGGATGACTTAATATGGAGGTGGTCTTTAAGTGAAGTTCTACTGAGCTTCAGTTTGATATAATGTTGTAAGTGAATCTGACAATAGGTTATTTAGGTTCCAAGTTTACAACTAGAAAGTCAGCCTTTATGGCTAGAAGTCTTCCTGTAAAATGAGATATATTTGACCCTTGAGGAGAAGGGGCCTGTTTCATGGCGACCCTAAAAGTTAAGCAAACCTCAGCCGTAATTTGAGGGAAAATTAAGATGAGTCAAGGAGTCAGCCCTCTGGGATGTTCTGATTTTTTGGTGGTATTTTTAAAATACAGACAATAGTTGCTAGGTTTTTCAGGTATACATAAAAAATCATGTCAGAGACAAGATTCTCCATTAACCTACTTGTTGGGTTTGCATAGTCACTGAATAATTAGTTTGACCTCTGAACAGTGAAATATTAGCAAATGTGGCGTGACAATGTCCTCAAAAGGTAGAAAATTTCAACGAGTTAAAAATTGAAAATGATTAAACATCTGTGGTCACAGTTGCTGTAGCTCTACCCACATGAACTAAAAAATTGTAACCATTAAAATGTTAGTAATAAAATTACCATAATATAATCAAAGTGTCAGAGAAAATCTCAGGAAGGATCACATGTATGTGATCATGACTAACAAAAAACCGAATCATTTCAATTTTCTACTTGGCTAACTTTCAAAAAATTGTCTAAATATTAAGGTGGTCTTAATATTGAGGTAGAATAAAGAGACATACGGTGAAAATGGATTTGAAAATTGTGTTCTTAATTTTGAGGTGGTCTTTACTGTATCTTTCCACTTTCAATTAACACCAATTGGACGACCATTGTTCTTTTTACAGCGATTCCAATATTAGGAACAAAATGCAAAAATAAGCTACACAATAAAGAGGTCGCATCAGAATGTACATTATAAATTCTTTAAAAATCTCCAGCCCTTCGAATGGAAAAAACAGATTATGCAATTCTGATAAATATTTCCTCAATCAATTAGTTCTATAAATCACAATAAAGCATACTAAACATCTTCAGAAGAAGCGCTTATGTTTGTGCTGTCAAAACTTTGATAAGGAAATACGTCACTAATACAGGTTTTGTCATGGCCGCTCTCATTTATTTTCCACTTGAGCTCACCAGACTGTAAACTCTTGACGATTGTTTTTTTTCAATTCTTATGTTTTGTTCAGATAATCATGTTCTTGTATCTAGGCAACTGTTTAAACTTTCACTTATTTTCAGAGTGTGAAACCTCGAAAAGAACAAATACAGAAAATGCTGTTACAGTTATCTAGACGAGGACCACGAGCGTTTGATAAGTTTGTACATTCCATTCATGAACACTACCCATGGCTGGCGGACGATCTACGCAAAACACAACATACAATTAGCCAGAAAAAAGGTATACATGTAGTCTGTTTTTATTGACTTGAGACTGGTTAAAAACACTTGTAAATTGGTCGGCCAATGAGGACATGTTTTGCAAAATATCGACCAATAGACACAGTTTACACATGAAGGTAAAAACACTTGTAAATGGATCTGCCAATGAGGACATGTTTTGCAAAATATCCACCAATAGACACAGTTTACACATGAAGGTAAAAACACTTGTAAATGGATCGGCCAATGAGGACATGTTTTGCAAAATATCCACCAATAGACACAGTTTACACATGAAGGTAAAAACACTTGTAAATGGATCGGCCAATGAGGACATGTTTTGCAAAATATCCACCAATAGACACAGTTTACACATGAAGGTAAAAACACTTGTAAATGGATCTGCCAATGAGGACATGTTTTGCAAAATATCCACCAATAGACACAGTTTACACATGAAGGTAAAAACACTTGTAAATGGATCTGCCAATGAGGACATGTTTTGCAAAATATCCACCAATAGACACAGTTTACACATGAAGGTAAAAACACTTGTAAATGGATCGGCCAATGAGGACATGTTTTGCAAAATATCGACCAATAGACACAGTTTACACATGAAGGTATTATCAACTAATTAGAAACAAAAATACATACAAAATAATTATTTATCTTAAAAAAATCTTCCTCTTGTTTTTATACCTAAATTTAAGTTGACATTTTTTCAATGGAAACTCGAGATGTCACCGAGTGATCAGTACCCCCAAAAACTTCTTTTGTCAGAGGAAACATTAGGGCTCTTAACTGTGAAAATTTGCAAGGACAGATCTTAAACAATTCAGTCACAGACATCAACAATTCATGGCAATCATGCATATGAGGTTTGATGTGAATCACTTTAAATATGCAAATGTAGCCACGGCCGTGGTCCAGTGGTTAGTGCGCTGGACTTGTAACCCGGCGATCCGGGTTCGATTCCCGGTCGCGGCAGGTCATACCCTTCCATGAAAATTAGATAAAATGTCGATTTTCCTCCACATTTGGAGAAGTTGCCGGCTCCTTGTGGAAGGGTAAGTTAGTACTGGTTAGAATTCAGTCCAGGAAAAACTGGTTAGGTGAACCGGCCTCCGTATAACTGAAATATCGTTCAGAAACGGCGTTAAAC
This sequence comes from Mactromeris polynyma, assembly GCA_032209605.1. Lineage (NCBI taxonomy): Eukaryota > Metazoa > Mollusca > Bivalvia > Venerida > Mactridae > Mactromeris > Mactromeris polynyma. The sequence continues at coordinate 8,318,332 of JASFXZ010000014.1, forward strand.
CCGATGAAACAAACAAATATGCAAATGTAGTTCCCTATATAGGTTTTCTCCACACATTTTTTCAGAGGAGGTAGAAAAATATTACACTTAAATTAATGAACTGCACATTACTGATGTTTCAACTAACTCTAAAGCCATTGTGAGATATTGTAATGTGTTTGAGAATTTTCACAAAAACAATACCTCAGAATGTCATCTAATCGATCAATCAATATTTTAAATGCCTTTGACATATTTGAATAGAGGTATAGAATTATTATATTCAAACATGTATTTAAATAATCAAACACCAGGTGTAGAGGCACACTGACTACAATATACACAGATAGTTTAAGTCAATAAATAAAAAGCTTTATCTAACAGTCTGGCTATCACTATCTTGGTTCAAATTCTTAAACATTCAAATAACTACCTTTAATCCCTAATTCTTTAATAGCTTATCCAAATATTCTCTAATTGAATAAAACAATTTTATCAAATCTACTTAACCTTTAATTCCTTGCTGTATTATACAATTAGTTATATATTGTGTATTATTTCATACTCTCTGGATGAGTTTCATGATGATTAGTCAAGGAATGTGGTTTCCTATGAGTTTTTGACACTAAAATTGTTGACAAACATAAAATAGATGGACAACAACCATCTTAGGGTAAACCATAATGAGTCCCCCTGTGACTTTGATCTTTGACCCCAAAATCAATAGGGTTCCCTCTGCTACCCAAGATAAATGTGTGGACCAAGTTTGAGAATGAAAGGTTAAGGGCTTCTCAAGTTATTGATCGGAAATGAAAAGGTTATGGACAAACGGACGGACGGACGTACCACCGACCGACATGTGCAAACAAATATGCCCTCTCTTCTTCGAAAGGGGGCATAATAATAAAGATAAGATCCTACTCTAACATACAAAGTTGGATCACAAATTAATGACCAAAGCAAATTCTAAATGAAGATATCTATGTCATGTTTTATGAACAATATATTGCATACCAAAAAAAATTTTAATCCCGTCATTTCGAGGATTAAAATAACGGAAGATGATATCCGCTTCTTTATTTATATGTAGACAGACTAGTCTCAATTTACCTTCTATTTCCTGAAGACAATACACCATCAAGTCATGTTGTCCTTTTACTTTGTTTCAGGAACAGAAACAATCACAATGAAAGAAATGGTAGACATCACTGTTCATGAAAAGTTTGGTCAAAGCAAAAGATTAAGTGAGGAAGATAAAAAAGAAATAAGAAAGTTTCTATACAAACAATTGAAGCATCATTCAGAAGATGGTCAGCACTATGAAATCAATTCCAGGAGAAACAGTATTCAGAGTGATGTAAGTGACAATTTAAATCAGCCAGAAGAAGAAGAAGCAGATATTAACAAGAATAAAACAGAACTGCTAAAACAAGTTTACAACATATTGAATGGACAATTAGATACAGAGAGAGAAGACTCTAATGATGAAAAGGTTACAGTTGAAATGATTGAAAAGAGGGCATATGAACTAAATAGAAAAGTTGAAGATCTGCAGAATGAAATAAAAGACTGTTACAGTGTTCTTGGCTTGGAAGACTGCAAATATTCTCTACATGAAGTTTTGGAAACTTACAAAGAAAAGAATCAAAGTCAGGTTGCTGAACTAGCAAAATTTCAAGAAAGAGTTGAAAAACTAAGAAGGCAAAAAGGGAAACTTGAAGAAGATTTAAAAGCAAAAGAGAAGAAACTTCAAAAATATATAAACAATCTGGCTAATAAAGAACACGAAAATGAAAGATCAAATGCTTTAATAGAACAGTTGAGATCTGAATGTGCTAGACTAGATCGAATTCACAGCAAACATCTTGAGAAAGAGCAGACATTAATTACACTAAAAAGTATGGTAAAAGACTTGAAACCAAAAGCGAGAGAAAGTCATGAACATTTCCAACCACATTATGGTTTAGATGAAGTAGATGGCGATACTTTACATTTGCCAAAACTTTCGAAACCCCAAGGTGCACGTTCTACTCGTGTTTCACGGAAGAGTACAGTAAGGGATATCACTCACACTACGCATTATGAATATCCACAACCAAAATTATATGGCAGTGCATCACCATGGAAATACTAAACCATTCATTTCATACTCTAATATCATCTAAATTCGAGCAATGTATGTTTTGGGTGGGTGGGGCAGGGCTTTCTGAAAAAGAATTTCCTTTAAGGTTAAAGTTCATTGTTCAGTAATGGTCAAATTAAGTAACCAGGCTAACATATTTACTGTAAAGAATGAATATTTGAGCTTTAGTCCTTTGGATTTCGAAGGTGTCAAAAATGTCAAAGACTGACATTCATAATTTCAATGAATTCTTCAAAAAAACTTAAGTGATACACGTAGTAATCTTGTGTCAATTGCTCTTGTTCAATCATTATCACAAAAATCATGACCATTTTTTTCGTAACCTTTCGAGAAAGAAGAAAATCAGCCCCGGAGTGAGCATCGATATTCTTCTTTTTGCCTTGCTAGTGTCATGTACAATCAAGTTTCAAAGGACAAGGAAACAGATAAAGAGAAAAATGATGGTTGTCAATGAATTTTTGGAGATGGCATTGTTTTTTTTGGAGGGGTAGGGGTTGTTCACTTGGCGAATATCTGTATTTCAAGTAGTGTACAGAATATTATAAGCTTCAGGGCTTAAAAAATATATTGTTCTATTTGGTGATGGTCCAATGTTTATGCCAAATGATATGTACATTTTTATTTATGATAGAATAGGATCTGTGATAGAAATGGATCAATGATCTGTGATAGAATTTGATTTGTGATAGAACCATATCTGTGATAGAATCGGATCTGAGATACTATAAAAATATGATAATCTCTGTGATGGAAACAGAACAATGATAGAACTTGTACTATGATAGAACCGGATCTGTGATAGAAACAGAACAAATTATGATAGAACTTGTTCTATGACAGACTGATTCTATGATAGAACCGAATTTATGATAGATCCGGATCTGTGCTAGAATCGAATCTGTGATAGAACCGAATCTGTGATAGAACCGGATCTGTGATAGAACTGAATCTGTCACATATCAGGATCTGTGATAGAACCGGATCTGTGACATATCAGGATCTGTGATAGAACCGGATCTGTGACATATCAGGATCTGTGATAGAACCGGATCTGTGACATATCAGGATCTGTTATAGAACCGAATCTGTGACATATCAGGATATGTGATAGAAACGAATATGTGACATACCAGGATCTGTGATAGAAACGAATATGTGATTATCAGATTCTGTGATTAAATCAGATATGTGATAAAATATGAATATGAAAATCTCTGTGATAGAAACAAATATGTGATACCATATAAATGTTGTTTTTTATAAATTAAGTATTGTTTGCATGTTGTATTTTTTAGAAACAAATTTTACTTATTGGTGCCAAATTTATAAAAAATCAGTGCTATTTATTTTTTTACTTAATTTGTTACAACCATTTCCTCAAAATGTTCAAGCTGGTCTGACTGCTTAAAGGTGGTCTCTCCAAACAGAACAAGATGTGGTAATACTTTTTCATAGAGGGTAGATAACAGTGTCCTTACAAAGCAAGTGGTCTTTATAAGGAGGAAGTTGTTAGCACCTATTTAACTTTATTATCAAAATGTTGCAACATAGGCTACAGGAAGTTCAACATTTAAAGTTTAGAAATAAAATATATATTTCAACATAGCAATAGAAATAAGGCCACACAAAAAAAGAATTGTTTTTGTTTATGGTACCCTGAACTGTATTACAAATGCTCCTGAATCAAATTTGTTTTGGCATTTCAGTGCAGATGTTTTGGGGAATGGGGACCACAAGCAAACACAATTCTAGGGATGGCCTTATGCTTGTTTTTTTGTATTATAGTTGAGGCTTTGTAGCTTTGTAAATATTGTTACAGGTGTAGTGCTCTAATTTGGCAATATTTCGATAGTTTAAAAAAACATATCCAGGGCTCTAGAATTTTTTTCAAGGACACTAGTCCCGGACTAATTGAAATGTTAAATTCGACTTGTCTGACATAGGAAGCTAGTTGTCTGAGAATATCGTGTCAATTTAGTAATAAATAAACCTACACAATAATAGCTCCACAATCTAAAATTAATAATCATATGTACATGTATGTGTTTGTGGGATTCTAAGGTTTTACTTACAACTAAACAATTGCTGATGCTGTTTAGCTTTAAAACAGATTTGTCCAGGACTAACTTCAACTTAACTGTTGGTAGACGGTTCAGCATTAGACTAGTCCAGGACAACGGGCTAGTGGATTTCTAGAGCCCTGATGTCAAATATAAAGAAACAGCTACTTAAATTTCAGAACATGTAATAATAGGAAGGTTAGAGTCTTCAAGTAGTATATTACCTGGTCAGGAATTGAAATAAGAATTAATTAATGCTATATATATTTACTAACTATAAAAACATTGCCATATTAGTGAACTACGCCAAGGTTTTGTTGTTTCTTGTTTGTTAAGTTTGTTTTCATTTTCATAATGATCACTTTCATTGTTTTAACATTTTATTCACTAATTGCAGTATTATATTTCAAATTCTATGTTGACAAAAAAAATAAAAATATATAGAAATATAGACAACAAAACAAATAATTTCACATAGACAAAATAAAATTAAAAATTTAATAGGAAGAAACAAATTATGATTGATTGCGTGATTTAAAGTTGCATGACATTCATTCTCACTTCTCTGATGGCTATTTGGTAGTTTACAACCATCGGTTTTTAGATATCAAAACGAAAGTAGGGATTTTGAAAAAAAATTAATATTCATACATTTTTATGAATTATAATACTACAAAAGAATAAATGCATATGTTTACAACCATCGGGTGATTTTACATATCAAAACAAAAGTAGGGATTTCGACAAATTTTTAATATTCATACATTTTTATAAAATATTAACTTTTAATAGGTTAATACTACAAAATGACAAATCAGGGATTTCCCTGATGCAGAAATCTTAAGTCCCTGACTCCCTTTTCTTTCTAGGGACTCCCATTTTCCAATTACTATGCATCCCTGGGACCATTAAAATAAACTTTTGTCAAGTATAAACTGCATATCTGGGACCCTACAAATTTACCAAGGACCCACAATTACACTGTGCCTTTATTGTGGGAATCAGATGAAATTGTTGCTAACAAATTTTTGAAAGTGAGATGTTCACAATAAACTCCTGTACATAATCTGTATTGAAAAAACAACTCGATTCTTTTGACAGTGACTGTCCATGTATGCCAAATTTTACCTTTTATTTTACTAATTCCAATTTTTTAATATTATTGGTTATACAATAATATAACACTATTTTTTTAAGATATTTAGTTAAGAAAGATCTCCAGGAGTCAAGTTTTGCACTGTTAAAATGTCACCATCTTGTTTATGTTATTGTTGTTGTTGTTGTTGTAGGTGATAATTCTATACCTGTCCTGCGTTCAGTTACGGCTAACAGTAGCAAACGTTTTGTATTGTATCCCTTGCCCACCGTATCACATTCACTGCACACGGGGAACCAAATTGCAATATGTTACAAAACGTGAGCTGCAAACACCTTTACTGAACGCAGGGCTGAAGCACCACCTATAGTGCCAAATAGCTGTAGTCCATGTATAAACAGAGCTTATACAAATTGTGTGTTTTTCTCTGTAAATAAATGTGTTGTTTTTGTTAAGAAAAAAAATACTTTTTGTGTGTTTTAGATTGTTTCACTTCTACCACTGAGCTGTTTCTCCCACATATCCTGGGTGTGTTGCAAAACTTTTACAGTTGCTTCTTTACCAAAACTAAGGCCGAGTTTTAAACTGCAATGTAAGCACTTTGCCGAGTCCAATGAATTGCTTCGCTGAAATGGCTGATTCGGTGGGTTGGTTTGATATTTTCCACGGGAAAAAGATCAAGCAACCAACCCACAAGAGGGTAAACTAATTTGCCAAGAGCAGATTCTGGGCAAACACTCGGGGATGTCAATAGCGCCTGAATGTAACAGAAGAATTTATAGAATCGTCACTGGACACTCTTACCTCCTTGTCCAAATTTTGATCTTCATACTTATTTTCCATTTTCCTACCCTTCAAATTTTCAAAAAATATCGGTAAATATAAAAAATACATATTGGCTTTAGTAACAGTAGTTTTGCACCAACACCTCGGTATGTGTCTTTTAGTACTGACTTTTCATCAATAATGTAATAATTTGATGTTTAACCTCATTCAGAGTTCACCAATGTCTCCATACCTCTTTTTTATGCCCCCTTCGAAGAAGAGAGGGCATATTAGTTTGCACATGTCGGTCAGTCGGTATGTAAGTCCGTCGTACAGTCCGTAACCTTTTCGTTTCTGATCAATAACTCAAGAACCCCTTGACCTATCATCCTCAAACTTGGTCCACACATTCAACTTGGGTAGCAGAGGAACCCTATTGATTTTGGGATCAAAGGTCAAGGACACAGGGGGCATATTTTTTTACAAACATCTCTTGTTATGTTTTGATTAAATTAATGTGAAAATAGTAGATCTAACTGTGCAGTGGTCCTGCAAGTCCTTACATTGCCCTGGGACCTCGGCTGATAATTGCCAAAGGATCAACCATGGTAATTGACCAAAATGTATCAAAACGCAGACAAAATGTCTCACAAACAGTTTAAGTGATATTAGTGAACTCTGAATAGACAATTGTGATAGTACTAACATGATATATGTTTATATCACCATCAACTACCAAGACACATTAGCTTGGCATTGAAGTTAGTCAAACAGATTCTAAAATAACAATTTGATGTTACTGATCAAATTTTTTCCACTGTCAATATTTCTCAACTCTCTGACCATTCTTTAGATTATACCCATACATTAAAAATCAACTCTTACAACAGCAATATTTAACCACCTGTTACTTTTACCACTCTATAACTAATATCACACCACAGCTTAGTTAGTACATCAAATTTTTACCACACCAGAATTTTACCACATCACAACTTTTACCGCATCACAAATTAATCACATAACAATTTTAATTATTATAACACAAAAATCATGAATTTTACACCACAAAATTGTTATCACTACGCAATGTCCTTCACCACTTCAAATAAATGTCAATGCCAAATGTTATCAGTTATTACAGTCAATGCAAGAATCTAACTGTTATTATCAAACCAGGAAAAATGAAAATCAGCTGAAATTTTTGAAACTATTTTATCTGTATGTTTGTTTCCGAAGTGTACCTTGTTATACTGAAAAAAGTAAAACCTGTAACTATGGTTCTAGTGTCAAAATTCAAGCATACGATTGGTTCATTCGGCTCGCAGTCTTAAAATTGACCAATCGTATGGCTGTATTCTTAGACTAGGCATTTTATAACCTTGGGATCAGATTGAATACGGTTTTACTTTGGTATTTACTACTTGTAAACAAACATTCTGTCACATTTGTATTGTACATCATATAATAGTAATGTATGAACAGAAAACCAAAGGTATTGACATTTTATGCTACTAATACTGTACAAATGATTAAAATCATTGGGTATATCTCTTGTGTGAAAATAAATCAGAAAATAACTTTAAAATTTTGTGTTTTTTTCTGTAAAAAAAATTCATGGATCAACCGATCAACATATCAGAGCCAGTGGTTGACTGGGCCTCAGTGCGTCAATGGTGAAGTATTCACCTATGGTGCAGAAGGTCACAGGCTCAAACCCAACCGACATGCACCCTCATACACATGAACTCTCCCGATTTCCACTGGAGACTCCTGGATTTGACAGCCCGGTGAACTCACGCCCTCCCGGCCAGGAACCGGGATCTCCCGATTTTCAAAGTAAACATCATATATTTTTGTTATGGGGCATTTTTTAGTTCATTCCTGACTGGTTCAATGAAACTACTTGTCAAACTGATAACCGAAATTGTAAAATCGGGATACCAGTACGAAAATCATTATATAGACGTTCTAAACCATGGAATCAAGCGCTTGGTGACACTGATCAAAGTATGACGCAACTCTCGCTTGTCATGTTGTTTATTCAAGTTTCACACATTTATATATGGTATTCAGATATGACAATTGGCAATAGAATTGTTAATTGGCTACTCTTTTAAAGGGATGACCCCCAGAATACGAGTTAATTGCCAGAATAATGCTATTAATTGCTTGTTATACGGATGAAGATATGATATTGACAAAATTTCAGCCACACAAAAATTCTCCTGTTTTGAGTCTCAAACTCCTGATTTTCAAGATGCAATCTCCCGATTTGCCTTCAGAAAAGGTTCACATGTATGCCCACCCCAGACATTCTACTCATGGGACCGGAACCTCCTTTGATTACACTAGACATTATACACTGCCATCCAAAAGTTTCTTCACATTTGAATATTTTGAATTCCGTTAAATTTTCTTACAAAATTACAAATAAAACACGTATGACCATAAAGTAAAGTTATTCATCCCACTTCTGTGATGGAAAGTTAAGAATCAACAATTTGCACATCTCGGCAGCAGCATCAATCAGCCTGCATCCGAAACCAATGTATGTGTGTAACTGATTGATCTGACACAGGAAATAAGATCATTTGTTTCAGTACAAATTTATATATTCTTCTACAGAATTTTTTGCTGTGTTAAAAAAGCATTTTTCGATTTATTGCATGTGAAACAAATATGAAAAGACATTAATTGCAATGGGAAATTGTCAAAGTGTGAAGGAACTTTTGTAAGGATAGTTGTTGGACTGGTTGGCTCAGTGTCAAGTACATTACCTGGATGTGGTATCGTGTCTATGGTCTGCTATCACAATGAGGCAGCACTACATCTACAGTAAAACCTCACTTAAAGACCATCTCAATAATAAGACCACCTCAAAAATTAAGAACACAGTTTTCAAGTCCATTTCCATTGTTTTGCTCTTTATTCAACCTCAGTATTAAAACCATCTAAAAGAGAAAGACCAGTTTTCAAGGGTTTGAGGTTTTACTGTACTTGAAACAGACATTGTCTCCCAGGCATGCACTATGAAACCAGCCATTGTAGCAGGCTCAGTGGTCCATTGGTAGAGCGCCACACTCCTGATCCGAATGTCTTAAAGCTCGGTGATGAGACAGGTTTGATCACAAACTTCACAACTGCTAAATTTGGCACGAGTACTGATTTGTAACCCAGGAAGCAGTCATCAAGAGTAATTGGTATAAGTTCTTTTTTCACAATCGATGTAATAAATAAGTTTAAACTATTAACCGAGTTACGGAATTACTCTCCCTATCACAAACTTGTATTCAGCTTTCAGTGTGTAATATAAGTGGAACTGATACCTTGATGTGACCATCTAGATCTGTACCATTACCCTAGCTGCCAATTGCTATACTTGTATAATGCAGCGGGTTTTTTTTACCCCAAACTGGGGCCGAATTTCAGCCCCATTCACAATCAATGTTTTTTTCACAGAAAGCTGGCTAAAAATTCACAATATAGGCCACTTAATATTTTCATTTTTTGTTTAAGAATGTTGATCAATCTGACTAACAGTGGTTTTAACTGCTATACTATAGATTAGTACACTGCTAGCCTATATTGTACTACATGAGGTCATGTAAGTCAATATATTTTTTAACTAGAAGCAAACTATGGTATATTCACAATTATGGGCAATTCAACGCTATTTTCACAATTCTACGGGCCCCAGCCCCATTCACAAAAGGGTGGGAAAAAACACTGTAATGTCACATTAGTTCATTGGTTTCAAACCAGGAAATGGAGTGTGATCTCTACAATAAAGCATTATGGAGCAACAGCTGATCCCAAGGTTTGGAGACAATTGGTCAATTTTAAGATTGATCTCTCAGAACACCAATCAGATTCTCAAGTTATGAGCCTGATCTTGAAGCTGAGTTTTGAAACCTAAAACATTTGTCTATGGATTGAACTCAACATCTCTAAATCTTTTCAAGTCAGTTTTGAAACCTAAAACATTTGTCTATGGATCGAACTCAACATCTCTAAATATTTTCAAGTCAGTTTTGAAACCTAAAACATTTGTCTATGGATTGAACTCAGCATCTCTAAATCTTTTCAAGTCAGTTTTGAAACCTAAAACATTTGTCTATGGATTGAACTCAGCATCTCTAAATCTTTTCAAGTCAGTTTTGAAACCTAAAACATTTGTCTATGGATTGAACTCAGCATCTCTAAATATTTTGGCACTGAGGAAGAAAAGTGCTGTGAGGCATTTTGGTCAGTATAAAATAAGAAGCACTTAAAGGGAAATAACTCTATTTTTATATAGAAATATAGAACACCCAAAAAAGAGTTTGTCTCCCTTGTACTGGGTTTGAGAAAAGTTCAGTCTGCATACAATACTATTTTATATTAATTACAAAGTAAAAGAATATATTAATTAAATTTGAAAAAAGACATGATTTTGTCCCTGGTCCCCAAAGCACAATCGAGGTTTGACCAAAGGTGCTATATCTAATATGACTTAATCAAAAGTTTTTTCTGACACATATTTTATTCTATTTCTTGTTGCACACTAAGTGTATTTCAATGACGCATTAATTATTCAGAATTATTATAAGGCTGCAACCTGCCCCTCGGGCCTGATTTCCGCGGAGGCTCCAGGAGCAGACAGGCCACTCACACTCCCTCCTTTTCTATCCTGACCTCTCAGAGTTAGCGCTAGCATAGGACATACCTGTTTCCCAGTTTCAGGAATTTTTTAGAAAAGTTACAATTGCAATATCTTAAAGTATGTCTGTATGAAAGCATTAACATGCCTCTTTCTCGAAATAATTACTTATTTCATATTTTGATAGAAAATAAGACTATTAACCTTAAGGTATTTACAGAGATGAAACTTTTCCTCAATATTTTTATACCTAAAAAAAATATTATTTCGAATGAACAGAAATTAATTTCGCTTTTGTTAAAGCTAAATCAGATACTGTGTGCATGTAACCAAGACCTTTTAAGAGATATGAGTAAGACTAGTACATTGTGAATGCATTTAAACAATTGAAGTTTTTTCTACTTGAATGACAGTAATCTTCTGAATAGAATGAATACTATGAAAGTTTGGTAAACCCACGCTTATCATTTAATCATCAAAGAACATATAGAAAAAAGTTAATTTGACACTGTTCAGAAATAAGATATTCAGGATTTCATTTTGTTTTATTAAACTAGGTTTTGTCTTTCCACTTAATTCAGAAAGAAATTACATACTGTAGTGTAAGCAATAAGAGTCTATACAGAAGAAAGTAAACATATTGTGACTGATGAGTAAAAGAGGCTTTCTGGCCTTTCTGAGTGTCTCATATCTATATAATTGGAGTTACGTGTATACCATAAACAATTTTAAAAGCAGTTAATAAGAAACATAAAAGGGAGTGAGAAACTAAAGGGTAACAATTGCAAAAGAATGATAATTAACAAACAGCAACAGTCACTAAAATGAGACAATCACTAAAGGGAAACAATAAGTTGGACAAAAGGGAGACAATTCCTAGCTGAAGCATCTAAAGTTGATATGTACTAAAGGGAGACAATAAGTAAGGAAGACAACAACCAATGGAAAACACTTACTAAAGGGAGACAATTACTAAAGGGAGACAATAAGTGAGGAAGACGACAACTAAAGGGAGACAATAAGTGAGGAAGACAACAACCAATGGAAGACACTTACTAAAGGGAGACAATTACTAAAGGGAGACAATTACTAAAGGGAGACAATAAGTGAGGAAGACAACAACTAAAGGGAGACAATAAGTGAGGAAGACAACAACCAATGGAAGACACTTACTAAAGGGAGACAATTACTAAAGGGAGACAATTACTAAAGGGAGACAATAACAGACGGAAAAAATCTAAAGAAAGTGATAATGACTAAAGGCTGACAATAGCGTGACAATAACTTAAGTAAGACAATAACCCAAGGGAGATAATACCTAAAGGGAGATAATAATCATGGATCAGAGGGAAAAACGAGCATTAGATCGATGTTTTGATTGTTTTCTACATGATCTTGATCCTTCAACTTCATTTCTACATTCTCTGTATGCTGAAGGGATTCTTACTGAGGAACAGATGGATAAATTAAGTGTAAGTCTCCATTTCTGTATAAAATAAATGATTACTAATGCGAAATACTCACTTGCCTTTTTGGAAGTAGGTGACAAAACAACAGCCCAAGGCAAATTGATATAAGCATAAAGTACTGACATATTGAAAATTAAGTTAACCAGTTTGTTTTTATTAAAATACACATATTACTGGAATGCAAATGTTTTCTCCTTGCCACTATGCACCAAAGCCTCATTTGTATCAAACAGTTTTGTTTATATTTTGTTAGTTATGCTTTAGTGTATTCCTGTTGTGGCAATTTAAATTTTCACTGTTAATTAGCATTTAATTATAAAATACATTTAGGTCTAAGGTTCAACTACCCGGCTTTTTTCACCTCCCACTTTACCTCTCTCTCATTAAACCAGAGCCCTACTGACTTATCTACTTGGGCTGTTTAGAAATGAATATTTCATATATCAAGCAAGACTGGTTAGTATCTGTTTCTTTATCAACATGTAGATGGACTTGCTCACATTAAACACTTTTTGATTTTCTCTTGAGCGAATAGGAGATCACAGAGATATCTTTAAATTCTTGTGTCTTAAATTACTCTCTTTCTGTGCACAATTAATAAATTTATCAACATAAGAACTGAATTCTGATTTTCACACAATTGCACTTTTCGCGTGTTATGTTATCAACATTTTTGTTCACACAAAAAAGGTTATCAAAGAAATCACAGCTTAATTCAAGCCATTATGACTGTTTTCTGTAATATTTCAGAAAGTTTCTGCACGTGAAACACAAGTTGCGATGCTTCTACGATATCTTCCACACCGAGGTCCAACAGCGTTCTCAGTCTTCAAAGATAAGCTGGACAAAGACTACCCATGGCTTTCACAGAAACTTGGCGCTGAACTGAAGAAGCTTCAGAGCGGACAAGCTGGTATAAATAAGCGACTAATCAATGTCATAGAAACACAACTAATTCCGTTAATTTATCAAGATGGTAATGGTTATGATATGTGTGATGATAAGGTTCATCCAGGCGCTATCATTGAGAAACTTAGTGATTTACTTACCAATCTTGAACAAAAATGTTGTGGAAGTCTGGATATTCTCACTGGTAGTAATCACAAAACACCAATTCATAAACAAATTGAAGACAGGTTGAAACTAGAGAGAAGGAAATTAGCTGATAATGATCTTGACGAGTTAAATAAGGAAGTGAAAAACTTGAAGAAACAACTAAAAGACACAGTGAAACTGAAAACCGAAAATGTGAAGTTGAAATCCACAGTGGAACGTCAGAAAGAGAAACTCAAAGACTACAATAAAATGGCAAGAGATACAAAGAGACATAAACAAGAAATGGACAAGTATAAGAAAGAGACAGAGACACTTAAATGTGAAATTGAATCACTCAGGGAACAATTAAGCAGCAATATATCAAATGTCTTTGCGTAGAAAACCTACAGAAAAATCATACATCTTTGAACACACAGTACATCCTCTTGAGAGCAACACCCTTTTGGAAAACCGAAATTTTGAATTACGGATAAAAAGGCGCAAATTCATGTATTGTATGCAAGCAGGACTGCCAATTAGTGTCGGATGTCGGGATTCACAGTTTCCGTTATCAGCAGGTTTAGGTTATATAGATTATATAGCAGATTTGCCGGGACTGACTAGAAATGTCGGATGCAGCAGTTTGTCCAGGTGTCGGTACCGGCAGTTTGCACTGTATAACTGTTTCATTGTTATTAATTGAGTCTCACTACATTTGTAGTCAAAACCTTACCAACCATATCTATTTTTGTTTCAAATACATTTGCAGTAAAAAAAAACACAAATTTGTTGCTTTTTATGCCAATGCAAATGTCTCACCTATCTAACTGACCTTTAATCTAACTGTAATGACCTTGACCTTGAACCAACTTGGCAGAATGTTAACTTCTGCATGTTGATTCATTATTTGTACCAAGTTATACAAAAATCCACACACAGCTTTGACGACCAGTTGAGTGGGCTGTTGGGTTTTGCCGCATAGATTAGTAAAATCTACCAAATTTAGTCACTATTGTTAAATTATGAGAGATTTTTAGCGATATAATGGCTAAGTGCAGGGTAGGCATGCCATGGCTCCACGATGTCTACATACGCCTTGAGTAAGGGCAAATGTAATATACATGTTGCATTTTTATCTGCAACGTTGCATTGTTCTACATTATAAATTAAACACTTCAACAAGGTTCATATTACGCATTATTACCTGTTCTTATTTTTAAAATAGCCAAATTTATGTAACAGTTTCACCCCAAAAAATTACACATGACTCGACAGTATATTGCGCAATCATCACATTGTCTCCTAAAACAAAAGACTGATATTATTGATTACTATTTAAACGGCCACTCATTGTCTCTGATCTTCTAAGGACTAAAAATATTGATTATTATTAACAATAAACAAATCATTTACCTGTTACAAATTACTAATTAGAATTAAAGAAGCTACTTCATACAACCAGTTCAAATGTATATCTATAGTGGATTCAAAATTTGAGTTCAGAATACCATAATTGTGTAGACAATGCCTATTGGTCAAAACTTTCCAAAACATGTTCTGTACCGGCGATGTGGATTGGTCAAAACTTTCCAAAACAAGTTTTCATTGGCCGACTGCTTCTCAATTTGTTTACAATCGTTCTCAAGTAAATAAAAACAAACGATACTATACATAATATATTATCGCTGATCTAAATATACAAACCCGTGTATTATTAGCCGACAACACATCGGCACTCATCACAAATGGTTTCCAAGAGGGGAAGAGGCTAGCTGTCGGAGAATATTTGTTGACTGTTTGATTTGTCACCAATTTCAAGCCATCGGTAATGCATGGTTTTTGTTTGATATATAGAATGTCCAATGTCAATTATATTTAAAAACAGACTTGTCCTGGACTAACATTTACTCAACTGTTGGTAGCCCAAATTAGACTTGTCCAGAACGCGGAGCTAGTAAATTGCTAGAGCCCTCAGTCGACATTGTCTGACATACGACTGTATCAACCGTCCGTGCAGTCAACAACATACATCTACACAAAATGACATTCAGCAAAATATTTCAAGATCTCGGTCCTTGCGGTCTTTTTACCATGAAAGGTAAGGAGGCACAATGTTTACGAACCGAAAACCAGATTATTGATCAATAGGTCAACGGTTTGGGATGGGAGAGGGTCTTCAGATGAAAATTTGGGGCCGATATTGGGTCCCATCCCCCAAAGAAAAAAGTATATATTTTTCCCCTACTTAGAAAGAAAAATCCCCTTAAGTAAAATTATTTCACATTTTAGCCTTTATAAATACCCAAATTTGGTGATTTATGATGCAAATTTCCCCTTTCAAAAGGACCCGCCATACTTCCCCAAAAACTGAAAAAAAGGGACTTCCTGCCGGTATCATCAACATGGTTTGAATAAGGCGCAAGTGCCTAGTAACCAAGGAGACACTGATCAAGAGTGTTAAATAAAATTTTAATAACTTATTTCACAATCGGTGTAAAATTAATTAATCAAACTAAGCACTTAAGAACCAAGTCTTTACTGCTCTTAAAAATTCATTATTTTTTCTATACATCTACAGGCTAGTCGCTTAAAAAATTAAATAGGAAGACAATATGTTTATTGTAGAGATATTTTCATCACATGAAACTTGGACTTTATCCAGTTTACCTTAATCAGTACAGAAATAATGAAGTATGCAAAATTATCTCAAATAGGAACAAAGAGAACCATTCTATCCATGGACTAGTCCTGGAATATTTTGTCGATCTAATACACCCACACTTGGCCATCAATCAAAGTGAAGCATGTCCAAATATGGAAGTTAATCAACAATTGAGTGTTTATTTTTAAAAAGTCACATGAAAATGACTAACAGTCATTTGATGATATACAGTTAGTTTGTACTTAGAATTCGAAAATTTGGAATTTTGTGTTTTTCATAGACTAAAAATGGAAGGTGTTAAAAGTGTGCATGACGTGTCATGGTGACGAGGATATCACATTGAAAGATTTGTAATGCAGAGAACTATTTACATGAAAAAGAATTGAACAAGCTGTTTCTAATTTTGTTTTTTGAATCACGAAAATTTGGAATTTTGTGCATTTTAAGGACTAAATTGTCATTAAAAGGTTTAAAGTTAGCATATTGTGTTCCTTGCATGAAGATGACAGTTATAGCTTCATAAATGCTGTAAATGATATATGAAAAGCTTGACAATATGTTATTCTGTAGAATCACCAAAATTTGGAATATTTTTTTATTTTTAAAGACTGCACATATTGAAAGGTATTAATTTGTTAGTAAGTTGCAGTATTAGGGTGAAAAAGATATCATATTTAAGACTTTATAATTATAGCAAAAACTCCTAAAAAGTTAAAGAAAACTCAACATGGAACTGATGATATAGAACATGAAACACAAGAGAACTTTACAGCGTTATAAGGAATCATAATGGAGTTAAATGAGGAGAGAGCATTGCAGAAATGTGCTGAAAAGATCAGAAAAGATCTCGAACCAAATTATTCCTTCTTGTATGATCTGTATGCAAAAAAGGCTATCACACATGAAGATGTGGAAACTATTATGGTAAGTGGCTATGCATGTGTGTGTGTATGTGGAGAAATTAGATAAGAGAATATAGAACATTAAAAGAGTTTGTTTAAAGTACCTGTGCACTTGTAGAACAATCCACTTTCATTGAAAATAATATACAACCAGCGAGTGTTTTCCCTAGGATTTTTCAGCTAGGGGTCCTTGGACCCTCGTTTTTGACGATTTGGGGGTCCTTAGTAAGTTTGTAGGGTCCCAGATATGCAGTTTATACTTGACAAAAAGTTTATTTTAGGGGTCCCAGGGATGCACAGTAAGTTGAAAATGGTAGTCCCTAGAAAGAAAAGAGAGTCAGGGACTCCAGATATCTGTGTCAGGGAAATCCCTGTAAACTCATTCGCCAAAAATGACACAAATAATCCAGTAAAGGTGTTTATATCAAGACTCCCGCCATTCTACAATTGATATATGCCTGGCTAATCAGCCATTATACTCATCAAATCTATTTTGTGTCGACATCATATTGATTCTTTGATACATTGGTTATAAGTGTGATGAATATAAAGTGATAGAGTAAAGTAAGAATTAAAAAGCAGAGTAGGGGAGGGGGGCTAATTAGGGGAGGGGTGTTTACTAGGGAATATTCTGTATAAATATCACTATAACATTGAGTGACATTGAACACCAATATATTTCTAAAGCTTTGACCGACCAATCAGAGGTCAAAGTTTTAAGACTGATCTCCAAACTTATATTAACATGAGATGTTTGTAAAACATTATGCCCCCCTGTGACCATGACCTTTGACCCTGTGACCCCAAACTCAATAGTGTTCCTCTGCTACCCAAGGTGAACGAGTGGACCAAGTTTGAGGATGATAGGTCAAGGGGTTCTGGAGTTATTGATCGGAAACGAAAAAGTTACGTACGGACGGACCAACAGACATGTGCAAACAAATATGCACTCTCTTCTTTGAAGGGGGCATAATTATATCCTCACACCCTGATACTCACTGGTGTAACATAATTTCACAATTTTTTGCATTGTTGCAGGGTCAACCGACGACGCAAGCCAAGGTGACACAGCTGTTGACAATTCTTCCAAGACGAGGTCCAGATGCATTTTCTACATTCAGATCTCAACTATACAAGGACTACAAATGGCTAGTTAAAGCACTAGATACTGAACTAGCAAATCTATCCAAAAAGAAAACTGACAATAAAACCCAAGCAAACCTTGTACGTATCGTGAATCGTAAACTTGTGCCTCTCGTATTCTCACAAGCATTCGACTATGCAGAAGCTAATGAGCCATTGCAGAAGACAGTGAACAAAGTTGAGTACCTCGCTAAAAAGCTAGAGAGTAACGTTCATGCAGCATTAGAACTTTCCATTCATCCTAAGAAGAATCTATCAGTTGATAAACTCATTGAAGAGAAACTGAAAATGGAAAGATCCGATGAATCAGCAGAAACTAGAAAGCTGAAAGATAAGATTCAACAGCTGGAAGACAAGCATAGGAAAGAAACTGAAGCCCTTAGGAATGATATAAACGCTTTAAGACAAACAAACAGAAAACAACAGAAGCTAATGCAACAGACAACTAAAGAGAGTAAAGTGTTGAAGGCTAAAACTGTCAAACTTACTAAAGATGTAGAAAAGCTAACTGCAGACAATAAGAATTTAAAGCAGGTAATGAGTTCTATGAAGGCACAGAACTCCATACAAGAACTGTTCCCTACAGGACATTAGCTGGTGAATATATGGACAATAATAAACAAGCAGAGATATATTATTTAATGATTTTTATTGACAAAACCATTATTGATTTATAAATTGATGGAGTCTACAAAAAAACAATTAATAAAATCTGTGTTCTAGCCATTGAAGTGTCTAGGGCTGAATCCCATAGATTTAAAACAGAAATTAACGACCATCAATACAAGGCATAGACAAACCTCATCCATGTATGCTGTGTAAAAATCTCTGTGTTTGATTCTTATGACATTTTCTGAGTTCATTTTCAGCTGTTTATATAGCCGTTATTCAGCTATATTCCCAATGCCAAAAAGTATACATTTTTCCCAATTGAATGAAAAGTTTTGGTTCAATTTAGAAAAATATTGACAAAGTTTGGGGCTTTTCCCTCTCAGGCAGTTTATATAAATAATAAATAATCAATGTTGATTAATTAATCTCTACAACCTTTACTTTTATTCCTAATATTTTGCAGTAATTCCTAGACTTTTCCGAATTTCTAAATTAAAACACACAAACTCCCAAATTGAACAGAATGGGTCATCTCTCCAAGTTAACCGAAATAAACCCTGATTTTCTATGGTGATTGTAATATTGCTTGTTATCTTATTACTTGTTTTTAACATATAATTGTTATGTCACTAATATTATCTCATAGAATCAATTTGATTCAAAATTATTATGTATAAATAGTATTTAAACCTGAGCACTAGCCTTTGTTTGCTTCTTTTTACGACATAATTTCTTCTTGTCTCATCAAAATGTCAACCATGGAATACCCAAAAATTGACGGAATAATATCCGCCATACGTATAAATAAAGGAAAACAATTCCTGAATGGTTATTTTTTGTCTATTAAACAAAGATAGAGCATCACCTTTCTAGTATAAACCTGTGTTTGCACGAACAACTCCTCACCTTTACTCAGTTGACGTATCACAGGTACTTCATAAATGCATAAATACTAGCTCTCCCGTAGCCGAGTGGTTAAGGCATCCACCTTGGGAGTGGAAGGTCGATTGTTCGAATCTCGTTAGGGTCCATTCTGATATGGCCTGTTGGTGAGCCACCAGCTAGTTAAATAATGGTGACAGTGTGCCTACCTGCCTGGTGCCTGGCATTAAAGGATAGGAATCGGGCAAAAATGTGACAGGAAGTAGGTGTCTCATCACAAATGACTAGCCCTTTAAGTAGGGGTGGCACTATAATAAACAAACACTATAATATCATCAACTGACCTTAGTCTGTATAAGTATAACTAATTTATTCAACATTTATTTCTCTATTATATCCTTGTATTATGTCCTGTCTACTGTTGTTGTTGTTTTTATATTATATATATTTACCAATAACTTCAGATGAAATACAAGGGCTACATGTCGAGCCCGCCAATTGTCAAAATGTTACGAATAATCAGTTATATAATGCTATACAGAGCATATCTATTACACCCATGTTTTATTTTGACCTTTGAGTTATGATCTGGTAGGGCGCAGGCCATGCACAAAACATGAGGTTACCATGGAGAACATAAGTGCCAAGTAATTTGAAAATCCCCCAATAGATGACAGTGTAATATTCCGGAAAATATATTTTTGACTCAATTTGTTTACGTTTGACCTCCAAGTGTGACCTTGATCTTTGAACTACAGATAATGTGTCCTGGACGCAACATGCCATCTCATCCATGGTGAACATTTGGGCCAAGTAATTGAACAATCCCCCAATAGATGACAGTGTTATGGTCTGGACAAGTTTTTTTGGATCCATTTTTGACATTTGTCCTCCATGTGTGACCTTGACCTTTAAGCTACAGACATGAGTCTGACATGCAACACGCAGTCTCATCATGATGAATATTTGTGCCAAGTAATTTGAAGATTCCTAAATAAATGGCACCAAAAAAAAAATATACAGCAAAACCTCAATTAAAGACCACCTCAAAATTAAGAACACAATTTTCAAGTCCATTTTCACTGTTTCACTCTTTATTCAACCTCCATATTAAGACCACCTTATTAAGAAGATCATTTTTAAAGGGTATCAAGGGTGGTCTTATTATTGAGGTTTTACTGTATTGTAAAACTGATTGATATTGAAAAACTGAAACCCAATAAGAATTGTTTTAATTAGCTGACCAAATCAGCATTATTTCATATAAATTATACGTCAGAAACGATTGTGCAATCCTGTTCATGTTCTGTTTCACTGGCTTTCAATTCACCTTCGGATATTTGATCATATACAGTCCATTAATTGTCTTGTCAAATTGTCACATTAACAAAGCCAGAATAACCTAACTTACATGTATATAACAAAAATTGATGATTCAGCCGATTGGTTTTTACTTAGGCCACATTGAAATAGTTCCTCGTTTTTCATCTTCAATTGACACGTACGGTGGTCAGTAAGCAATTAGTTTACAACATACTATTCAGTGTAGAGTGGTAATTACATGTAGTATTTTCAATAATTCACTAGTGAAATAACAACTCACATGCTTGACGTCACTACAAAACGAGCATGACAAAGATGCGCCAGAGTTTTTTTCAACCCTTTTGTGAATGGGGCCAGGGCCCTTGAAAATAGCGTCGAATTGCCCATAATTGTGAATGTCATAGTTTGCTTAAAATAAAAAATACTGATTTACATGACCTCATGTATAATACTACACTGCAACTCCGTTATACCGCGATCGGTGGGGTCCAATGACTCGCGATCGCGTTATATCCGACCGCGGTATAGAGACAAAATACCAACTTACCCCACCCACTCAATATAGCGTTGTGCATACGATGTTTTCATATATTTCGTATTTGTTTCGTATTTGTTTTAATAAATAGGTAGAGGATAATATATAAATTGTATTTATGGGTTATTATTTGAAACTATTTCAAAACAAAACTCTTTAATTATTTAAAACAAAGCTAAAATATGATCATTTCTCTTTCGGAACCGCGATATTTTGGCGGTGTTTGTATAATTTGTTACCCGTGAAAATTACCCCCTGTGACACTCTCGCAAAATACATGTGAACATCGCAGATTTAGAATGAGAATTAATTCAATAATTATATCCAATTGTGTTTTCGTACCTATCGATATTTATCCGTTATTCACCAGAACAAAAGAATAATCCGTCGCGTATAAATGTTGATTCGACCAACAATCACGCGTGAAAAATGCGATGGCCTTCAGTTTTTGCACCACGCCTAGACGTATTTATATTACATACGTCTCATAAAGCTTTTCATGTCAATCAAAATGTGCATTTGACAAAATCACCACCCACGACGGTCGACCTCTGAAACTAGAAGACGACGCGGCGCCTTTGAAGTCTGCGAGTAGAACATTTTCCACGTGCGTCGCATCAAACATTGGGCCGACTAACAAGTCAAGAGGCGGCGCCTTTGTAGTCTGCAAACATTTCGTGCCGAGTTGTCCGCTTTTGCCATGATTTAACTACTTTTTGTGACAGATTGAGAAATAGTCGACCGACACATCTAGTAGATATGTGTGAACAACAAGTGCTGTATTAATCGTAATTAGCGCATCCGGGGATACCATTTAGTTTATTGATATGTTATGTTATTTAGTTTATTGAGGATTAACACTGCTTTGTTCCATGATTGACATCCCCTACTGTCATTCATTCAATTAAAAGAAATCTCGCCGGTTCGCGATCATCTAATTGGTCAAGGTAAGGAGAATAATTGAACGTGGGCGTGTTAGACTCAACATCAGCTACTCCCGTTAGGTCATAGATTCAGCACAATCCAAGGTCAAATTACGTTGATGTTTATGAAATGTGTTGAAAAACATTAGAAGGTGACATTTGTGTAAATATTGATGGTTATCATAATTGGACATATATCTCTTATGGTGTGTATATTCAGTATAAATAATCTTGTTGATTCGCGATCGCTTAGTAAAATAAACTTGTAATCGTAACAGCACGTGATTTCGCGAAAGAGCAGACAGCAAATCGCGAAAAAATACGATTTTGATCAATTTTTCTTCCTTTTTTGACAAATTTTAGGATTTTTCTTAAAAATCATCGGGAGCCACGACGACATCGCGTTATAATGGATATCGCGCTATATCCGACCGCGGTGTAACGGAGTTGCAGTGTATATAGCAGTTAAAATACTGTTAGTCTCTAAAACGAGAATAACCTTCTCATTAGATTTTTTAAAAATGCACCAGAGACGGTGCGGCGTACAATTTTCCTGGTTAAAAAAAAACGTAAACAACAAATCGGAAATCCTATACCTGAAAATATTTAGTGGTCTGAATTGTGAATTTTAAGTCCGATTCTTGTGAAAAAAACCCATACTTTTGGCGATTGTGAATGGGGCCAAATTTTGGTCACATTTTGGGGCAAAAACAAACACTGTGCGCTCAAATGATGTTGACATTGTAAAATATTTATTTTGTACTAAGTATGACATTATATTTCATTGAAAAGGATTGTCTTGTTAATATGAATATGATCTGACATAAAATCATTTGAACTTGTATCTTGCAGTTGAAAAATAAAGAGGAAGTTGTCAGAACTACTTTTTGTTGCATTAGCTTTTGTAATGAAAAACCAAATTACACATACTGTACTTTGCTTGCATATAAGAGGTCAAAGAAAATCAGCTTTCATAGTTTTTAGAAGACTCGTTTAATAAATTTCTTTAAAATTCTTTTCTAAAGGCAAATCGGGAGATTGCACCTCGAAAAGCAGGAGATTGAGACTCCAAACAGGAGATTTTTTTTTTTGCGTGGCTGAAATTTTGTCAATATCATGCCTTCATCAGTATTATAAGCTATTTATAGCAATATTCTGCTAATTAACTCGTAATCTGGGAGTCATCCCTTTAAAAGAGTCGCCAATTAACAATTTCATTGCCAATTGTCATATCTGAATACAAAAGAAACGTGTGAAACATGAATAAACAACATGACAAGCGAGGGTCACGTCGTATTTTTATGAGTGTCACCTAGCGCTTGATTCCATGAATTAGAGCGTCTATATAACCTCAAAAATGTGGTATATACGATTTTCGGACTGGTATCCCAATTTAACCACTTCGGTGATCAGTTTGACAAGTAATTTCAGCGAACCATTCGGGAATGAAATAAAAAATAAACCATAACAAAAATTGAGGATGTTTACCTTGAAAATAGGGCTCCTGGCCGGGAGAGCGTGAGTTGGCTGTCAAAACCGGAAATCACCCGTCAGAAATCGGAAGAGTTCACATGTATGAATTTAATAAAAAATCTCCACTCATGCACGATCCTCTATTTCTTACTTTTTGTTAGTAATTATTTAACTTTTAATTTTTTTTGAAACTCAAACATTTGGTGTGTTGGTTGGGAGACAGCAAACATTTATTTCATTTTGGCCTTAACTTCAAAAAAAGTTATGTACAATGGAAAGCTTATTGATTTCAATTTATGGTCACGCCCATAATTATAATTACCATAAACGATCTAATTTTACCCATGATACAATATAACAGAAATAGACATAGTTGCCAAGACAGATTGTGACGAAAAAGTAACATTTTATTTCAGCCTATCTTGCAATTCAATAATGTACTTTTTATTTCGGTTGGACATAAACAATGATATAAATGAGACGGCTGAGACAATTAATAAAGAAAACGTGACTAAATAGAATGAGATTAACATTCAGTAATAGATGACAATTTCGGGTGAATTTATAAATTAAGCACTCCAAAAAAAATGGACTAGCACCAGTTCATAGGATAGAAACAAAGAAAAATATCACAATAAAACGGAAGTCATAATAGATTGGACATTAGTGACAAGGCAATTACATAATTTTGATGGCAAGTGAAATAAAATGCCAGAAGTGCAATGTAAGTAAAGAACTATGAAAGTTTAGAGTTGCTGTATTTGGTGGATATACATTGAAAACAAAAACATGGACCCAAAGGAAGAAATAGCATTAAAGAAATGTTCTGATAGAATTAAGAAAGACTTGGATCCTACGTATTCATTTCTGCATACAATGACAGTGAACGATATCATTACTCATGAAGAAATGGAAACAGTGATGGTAGGTAAAGTCTCTGATTAACTGGGGGGGGGGGGGGGGGGGGAGTTATTAATTGCTTTTTGAAGAACAGTCTTGCATCAGTTGGTAACACAGTAACACCGGTTATGTCAACTCGTGAACATGCATGACTTAATTACAGTTGAAAAATGGCATAAAATTCATAGATGACACTCAACATGACATGAATGAATTTCATCATGTAGTTACTGAATTTTAAGTCAAAGGCACCACTGTCTAAACACCAGAGGACAAACAATGGCAACATTATAATAAAAATAGCAGTAAATTGCTTCACAAATACAGTAAAACCTCAATAATAAGACCACCATTTGTTGTGTCAAAAGACGGTCTTAGTTTTTAAGGAGGTCTGATTATCCTTTTAAAATATGAAAGAAAATCTTATTACTGAGGAGTTAATTTCTAGGTGGTCTTAAAGGGAGGTTATAAATTACTCAGAACATGGTAACTGACTAAATTGCTTAGCGTGATTAATCTTTAATTGATGTGTGTAATATAATTATGTACATAATATAGATATATTAAAGTGTACTTTATATCTATATTATATTCATATAGTAAACTGACTTATTCATCACTAGGAACTTTGAAAAACTTCTCGATAACAGGTGTTCACTATGTTCACAATGATATGAAAGCAAAATGTATATTTAGGAATTGAAAATTTGTTCCTTATATTAAAGTGTATTTTATATCTATATTATTTAAAAGCAAGTGTTAATGCTTTTGTCTTATCAACCAGGCACTCGGCCCTCGAGAAGAGAAGGTGACAAAGCTACTAACAATCCTACCACGACGAGGACCAATAGCCTTCACCCAATTCAAGGAGTTATTGACATCAGGCTACAAATGGCTGGCAGAGTTACTGGACAATGCTTTACAATCACAGACGAAGAAACTAGCCGAGGAACAGACTCACAGAAATCTTGTAAGCACAATAAACCGTCAACTTGTCCCTTTGGTACTTTCGGGTAACTTCAAATATGCTGACAATAAAGACCCAATGGCGCAGACTATCACTAAAGTGGGCTATCTCACAACAATGTTAGAACAAAAGGTATACAAAGCACTAAACTTACCGCAGACTCCAAGGAAGACAGTGTCGATAGAGAAACTAATAGAAATGAAGTTAAATGAGAATAAATCAGTGGAGTCCATCACATCGGAACTCGTGGAGCTGAAGAAGAAATTAAAGGCAGAGGAGAGATCGAAGAAAGAGGTGGAGAACTTGAGAATAACTCTAGACAATATGAAGAAGAAGGCGATAGCGCAACAAAAGATTACGAAAAAATGTAACAGTGATAATATGGCATTAAGGAAACGCAATGAAAGATTACTAAAAGAGAAAGAGGGATTGGAATTTGAAAACCAATGCCTGAAGAAAGAGTTAGAAACAATAAAATCAGGTTGTGAGATACAAGAAATGTTTTAATCTTAACCAAAGAGAGCACATATATATTAAATGTAAGTTAAGAACTTAATTGAATTAATAACGAAACTGTTGGCACCCTTTACTATGTAACCCAGGTGACAACGTAACGAATATTTACAAGTTAATTGTTATACTTCAGTTGTCAAAACAAGAGTTATTCGCTAGGTTCTGTAGATTAAAAAAGCATTTCAAATCTCATTTTAAGATAAGCCCATGTATAAATGAGCATACTGTACAAACAGGGCTTCTAACAGATGTATGTTCTCAATCCTGAAGATTTGCCGAGGGTCAATCACTCAGCTGCTCTGAAGGAAGCTACAATGACCCAGCATTATCAGATGCAGGCTCTTTATGATCTAGACTATTGAGAAGCATTCGTACAGGTCGCTATTGGGCCCCAAAAGTGACCATGGAGCCCCTAAATCCAGATTTCCGGATTAATCCGGAACTTTAGGACCCCTGTACAAAGCTATGTCAAATTGGAAAACAATTCAGTCTAATATGAAAGTACTGAAAAGAACTTCTGCAAAATGATTGTTATGTAACCCACTGTGTAGGCATCAACATTATTTTGAAATGACTTGGACTACTTTTGTTAGCCAGATTGTCTGTGTTAATGGGATACTGTGATACCAAAACATAATTTTTTGACACTGATGAGTGATACTGTATTATATGAATGTTTGTATTATATTATTTGCACATAGACATCTATGCATGCAAGATTGTTCACAATAAACAGTTCTATTTATACATAAAGATTATTACTGTTATTATTACAACTCAGATTCCATGCTCTCAAATATTTTACATGCGATTTGCATGTTGAGAAACGGAATCGAATCAACAGACAGAAAACAATCACATTACTGAAAAATTGCTGGTGAGACCCTGACACGCTTATTCAACTAACGCAAAAAAACACCCACAATGCTCCTCTCACCAGTCTTCACGATTATTGTTTCATTTTGAAGGACTTGCCCATTCTGGCACAGTTTGCAATTTTCACTTGCCCGAATAAAATTTAATGGGTTTTCACGTTTAGTTTCTTGCTTTCTTTTGCTGGGTTTTGCCCATCAAAATGCTGAAGAAACATGATGTTTTGGTTTGTTAAAGCACAAACAAAGACTGGATAATTAGTTGATAAAAAAGTTCTGTTGACAACTTGACAGGTACACAAACAAAATTGACGAAAAATAAAAACCAGTCAATAGATTGCGTACTATGTCATCAATTTTTTATTTTTTTTTTATTTTTTTTTTTATTTTTCAATTTTTGTGACAGCTTGGAAAAAGCTAGTCAGACCGTAACACTAATACAACTTAATGGATTTTTTACCTGCCCGACTTCAGGCAAGTGGGTTATATCAAAGACTGCTTCATGGGCATGAGAACAGCTATGGTTTAAAAATACAACTGACGTGCTTGCATTGTGGTTTTCAACATTTTATCTATAAATTGTCTGGTTCACAGTATTATTTCAACTCATATACAGTCAATCTTGCTGATGCGACTACGTGTCTTATGCAGCCATTTGCATGCAGTAAGCAACCACTTTGAAAACCTCCCGACAATTTTGCAAGATGTTGAAGATAATGTTTCTGGCGATCAAAAACTGGGTTATGAGGACATTCAATAAACAGTGATTTTCAGACTGTGTTACACAATGTAAAACTGTAAGATGGATTTGATTTGCAATTTTTCACATTTCATTGCATTATACGCATACTAGTATGCTACAACGGAATAATAAACATGTAATTTATTAAATGAGATAGTTTTAATTTATAAAGATCAAGCGTGTGCATGTATGTTTTATTAGAAGACATATTTCATAAGATCCGGTGAATATTTGTTTAAACTGTTTGTTTTGTACTTTGTATTTTTTACATGTTAAAGCACATTTTAAGTACAAATGCATGTATAGCAGCAGACTAGAAAACATTGAAACCCGATATATTATCTGGTACCAAGCTTTACATTAAAATACCGTTTCATTAAAAGACCACTTTTTGTCTGACCCTTGGGCGGTCTCTTCATACAAGACTGACTATACTTGTGTATTACGTAAACCTACATTAAACACCAATAACCCATGACAGATAAGACAATACTTTGTATGTAATGTACACTAACACATTCAACACAAAACACTATATAACTGGAGGTAACCCCATGCAAGATTAATTCCAAATAGAAAATTGGCCATATTTCAAACTTCACATACGGTAATAATATCTGGGCTGAAAAAACAATGATGTACTGAATTTGCCAAATGTCACAAGTCAAGTAAAATTTCATTCTGAATGGTAAAAAGAAGGTATTTTTATAATATTTTACAAAAGCACTGACATAATTTTTCAGCCATGTTCGAGCTCTAATCAGTCAACGCAGGTATTTCCTAAATTTGGAACAAGCAATGATTAAATTCTGTACGTTGTGCGCTTTTTGTACATTTGTTTATATGTACAACTAATGTTTATAATTGGATACAGATTAAAATCAGCGACCATAACGTTGTCCCACGACTGCATTAAAACATACCACACAACTTGTAAAGTTTCGAGGCTTCCTAAGCATAAAGACAATATAATGAAATCACAAATATAGTCGCAAAATAAAACTATAGAATAGTCGGTTATCAGGTATGAATATAGTACGCTCAAAATCTTGACACAAAGTCTTGACTTTTTCAGCCCTAATAGCAGTGATCTCCAGACAACAGTGTACCGAATACCCACATCACTAGGGGGTATTTTATTAAGTACAAGTGATTGTCTTATAACGCCAGGTTGTTCAGCAAACTTCTGCCCCCTGCTGGGATCTAATTTTCCCCAACTTTACCACCCGAGAGACTCAGGTAACATTATACACAGAAGAGACTAGGTGAATGCTAGTACAAAAACATATAAATAGATTTGTAAGACAATACATGCCCAATAAAAAAGGTTGAATAATGGAACAAGCATGCACTGAACTATGGCTAGGTCTATGTCTAAAGCAGTGCTCTCCCTTTATAAAGTACAGAGACTTCTGCCACTACAAAATAGTACTAACATTTCTAACAGTATTGTCAGTGATATTTTTTGCTCGATTTTACTGCCGAATTTCAGCTTTTTCCCCAAGCAAAAAAAACCCTCCATTTTCCCCAAAAAAGTGTGTCCTTTTTTCCCCAAAAAGTGTAAAAAAAAATATTTGTTACTGGCTTTTTTTTAAAATTAAAACATTTAAATTTAGTAAAAATTCCCATGCTCTAATTTTCCCAAAATTGGGACTTATCGCACATATTTTCCCAATTGAAAAGGCACAGGCTGTAAAATTATTTTCCAAAAAAATCACTGTTTAACATTCCTTTTTTATTTAAGTCTGAATTGAAAAAAAAATATTTGATATTGGAATAAAATGGACAACTGTGTTTTTAAAATGTTATTATCATTTCATTCATATATCAAACATCTGGTGAAATTCTAAGGGGCAGTGATGAATGTATGACAAGGAGGAAAAAGGAAGATTGTAGATTGGGAAGTCATGTGTCACAGACAGTTATACTTGCACTGTGAAACATTAACAGACAGTGCAGATACAACAAAATTAAAGGTAGCTAGTCCCTGAAATTGTGTCAAAATATGCATAGTAGTAACTGGAATACACTATAATTGTAAATATCACATAATCAGCAGTATATGCCTTGATACAGATGTACTCTACAACTCTGCATTGTCACTTTTCATACGTTTTTTCCAAAACCCCTAATACAGTCAAACCTGTGTTAAAGACCACCTGCGAACAAAGACCACTATTGCAAAACCTGTCTGCAAAGACCACAAATTTTATCTCCCATCAGACCATGTTCAATGATATTTAATCCGTTAATAGAGACCACCTGTAAACAAAGACCACATTTTGCTGTTCCCATAGGTGGTCTTTACAGACAGGTTTGACTGTACACACTGAGAGCTGATTTAGAGCTAGAATAGGAAATACCTGCATCAGACTCGTGTTTTGCAGTTCCTTGAAGCTTTGAAGAAAAGTTATAATGCAGAGTTTAAGAGTATGACTATATAAAGGCATTAATATGAAATTTTCTCAAAATATATTTAACATATTTTGACAAAAAATGTGACTATCTAGGCGTAAAAGAAAAATATGTTTGTTTCCCGACCTACCTTATTTTTCACCCCGACCCTAGAACATTTTTTGGTGTGTAAACTTTTTTTTCCGTTTGGTTAAATTTCTTTGAGTAAATCCGTCTTTAGATTCATTTCTGCTCAGTTTTTAGACGCTTAACGAGTATAACTGCTATAGAACATAATATTCACCTAGTATAAACATTATCCAAGGGAAAGAGGATTTGTCTTTTAACATATATATATTCATTTAAATCTATGTTTAATTTGCTTCATTTGAAAAAAATTCCGACCTACCTGCCCTATTTTGGGGGGGGGGGGGGAAACCTGAAAAAAACATTTTTTTCATTTAGGCGCTACCTTTAATGACAAAAAACGAAAGCGAACAGTTTCACTTACCTTCATGATCCAGCTGTTCATGTTTTGTATTTAGCTCATGTACCATTGCATCAAGGTGTCCATGCAGTCTCTGGAACGTTGACACTTGTTTTATATGCTCCTCTCTCTGACTTGCATGAATCTTCTCTTGTCTCTCATACTCGCTTAGCTTCTTTTCCAGGGAATAGATCATTAACTATAAACAAGAAAGATCTTTAAAACCAATTTTGATAATTGAAATAAGCAAAGATGTTGTAGTTTTATTGGTCAAGATTTTTTAAGTTATAGCATGTCACCAAGATCAATAAATGAAGACAATGAAATATAAAACATTCTGCTTTCTTTCATTTGTTTTAATTGACATATGATATATTTGATAAATATATTCAAGAATGATAGAATGCATGGTACAAATATTTTGTTACATTTTAGGCCTAAATTAAAATTAAGTTTGTTTGCCCTTCACCGACCGACCCGAGATTTGGCCGCCAACTCAAAAACAAATTATTGCAAAAATCGGATCAATATGTTTTTAATTTTGGTATCGCTATCAAGTGTCTCCTTGATTTAATATTTGCACAAATTTTGGGGTTAAAGTGTATAAAGATGTCAAAACAGGTCAATTCTGCCATACAACTATGTGTTCAACTAAAATTTCCACAATAAAATATTTTTCCTACCTACTTTCCCGCCTCTACGATCTAGGTCGGTAAAGGGCAAACAAAGACTTTTTGGCCTTAAATAAAATTGAATAAAGCACCTAAACAAATGAACATCAAAACACAATTACAGGACCATTGTGGCATTGTCCATTGACCTTTCAGAGACTTCCATAAAATCTTGACTTACATATTTATTTTTTAAAAACATGATTGTTCAATAATACCATACTTAGGCATTTATCTGACTCTAAATTAAAGTTATTTGAACGAATCAGTGTCCAGTTTACAAACACAGTTTGGCTATCCAAAACTTTCCTCAACATTTAATTTTATATTTGATTGGTTTAAGCACCACTGTGATGCAAGACCCAAAAGCTACGCGAATAAAGAATGGAACAGAGTAGTTTATCTTGCCATACTTGATGCAATATTGCATATTACCTACGCCATGCATTCTCAAAAACACATAAACACAGAAGGCAATATTTTTTTAATCTGGCTTTCAAAGTTGGTCAGGTTCACATTGTAGCCCCCCCCCCCCGCAGATAACACTTCCACTAGCAGGGTCAAAGGTCAAACCACTAGCAGGGTCAAAGGTCTAATCACTAGCAGGGTCAAAGGTCAAAGAAGTACCTGAAGTTTTCTGATTTCTTCTTTAAGAGTTTCTTTCTCTGTCTCAGCAGTTGTTCTGTAAACTTGATGCTGGGTCTGAAGTTTTACACAAAGAAGAAAATATTTTATATCCATTAACTATCAGTTGCGAATGTGCTATATGACCTTGAACTGACATGGCTTTGCAGACAAGGTTTACTGCCTATAAGACCTTTGGTGTCCTTGTGTAACCTTGACCTTGACCGAACATTGGTAAGCAAACAAGGATTACTGCCTTTATGATCTTTGGTGTCACTGTGCAACATTGACCTTGAACAGACATAGCTTAGCAGACAAAGTTTACTACCTTTAGGACCTTTGGTGTCACTGTGCAACATTGACCTTGAACAGACATAGCTTAGCAGACAAAGTTTACTACCTTTAGAACCTTTGGTGTCACTGTGCAACATTGACCTTGAACAGACATAGCTTAGCAGACAAAGTTTACTACCTTTAGGACCTTTGGTGTCACTGTGCAACATTGACCTTGAACAGACATAGCTTAGCAGACAAAGTTTACTACCTTTAGGACCTTTGGTGTCACTGTGCAACATTGACCTTGAACAGACATAGCTTAGCAGACAAAGTTTACTACCTTTAGGACCTTTGGTGTCACTGTGCAACATTGACCTTGAACAGACATAGCTTAGCAGACAAAGTTTACTACCTTTAGGACCTTTGGTGTCACTGTGCAACATTGACCTTGAACAGACATAGCTTAGCAGACAAAGTTTACTACCTTTAGGACCTTTGGTGTCACTGTGCAACATTGACCTTGAACAGACATAGCTTAGCAGACAAAGTTTACTACCTTTAGGACCTTTGGTATCACTGTGCAACATTGACCTTGAACAGACATAGCTTAGCAGACAAAGTTTACTACCTTTAGGACCTTTGGTATCACTGTGCAACATTGACCTTGAACAGACATAGCTTAGCAGACAAAGTTTACTACCTTTAGGACCTTTGGTATCACTGTGCAATCTTGACCTCTATACATCATCTCATTAGGGAGAACATTTTATGTCAAGATTGAAAACAATCCTTCATGTGAGCAAAAACATTTAAGCAAGGGATACACTTCAAACTGCTGTACTTGATTCTAACAAGAGTAACACAGCTCTATATAATAGAACTGAAGTTATTACATACTCATTATTGAGCAGTGCTTATGATAAGGGCCATTCACATGTTGCATCACATATAAATAATTGTACACAAAATACCGCTTCTATCTGGTAATCTTTAATTTTCTCTTCCATTTGTCGAACTGCTTCTCTTTGCTCTGTTTCGTGTTTCTCATTCAAACTTGCCAACTTCAAACTTTCCTGGTCCTAAAATGAATACATTAATATAACAGAAAGTATTCCAGTAACTCTAAAATATAGATACAATGACAAGGTCATCTGAAAGACAAGGTCATCTGAAAATTCTGATGCTCATAATTATTCATAAAAAATTGCCACTGAATATTCAGAGGAAGTACTCCCACATTCATACATTATTCATGTTTGTGTCTAATTTCCCTTTTGCCCTTGTAATTGTGTATGACTGTGTATATTTTATGCCTTCTTATACTTTTAGCATTGCAGCAAATGTGTTTGTGGCATTGTTTGCTAAACTTCTACATTTACTTTGATTCAATTGCTGATTTTACCAGGCCCATCTGGTTAGCTCAGTTGGTAGAGCATTCAGGGCTGACACCCATGAAGTGTGCGGGGTCGAGTCAAGGGCGGGGCAAGTCAGTCTTTTGCCCTCCACCTCTGATTCATGTGGATAAATAGTCAGCTACTTAAGGAAGGGCAAGTTAGTATTGATTGATTATTAATCCAATGAAGATTGGCTATGTCAAGTGACCGCCATATATAACAGGAAAAATGTTTAAAAGGGAATTTAAATCCATTAACACAAAGCAGTATCAACCGAAAAATTTTAAGTGAGTTGAGCTTTATACCAGAGAGCCCATAAAATCCACTAAATATAATATAATAATATAAGCATAACCAGACACGATCATTCCAACCAAAACTGAATACCATCCTATGTTAAACGAAATGACTGCCAGACAGAGATGAACATCTCCAGAGAAAACAATGAATCTCCTCTCAAGAAGGCCAATAAAATACCCAGAAAGGTTCCAAAGGGGAGAAAAAACATAATAAACACAAACAAGACTGCATCAATAGTAAATACATGTAGTATTAATAGGGCTGTTAATTGGGGAAAAAACACACCAATAGGAATAATCAAAGAGATTAATTACCAGTTTCCAACCCATGGTAAATCTATCATTCAATAATTTCTGGATTTTTTTCTCACTGTCAGCGGCTGAGTCCTGAAATATGAACACAGAATAACCTAGATGCCGGATTTAAAGTCAGTAAGCACTTAAACCTCATCATTTACATGCCAGTGTGGTGATTGGCCAAGAGAATTACAGTATAACCTCAGTAATAAGGCCACCCTTGGGATCCTTAAATCTGTTCTTCTAATTGAGGTGGTCTTAATATTGAGGCTGAATAAAGAGCAAAACAGTGAAAATGGACTTGAACATTGTGTTCTTAATTTTGAGGTGGTCTTATTATTGAGGTGGTATTTGAGTGAGGTTTTAATGTATGTCAATAACAAAATGACACTGACTTATATAATTGATACATCTGTAAAATCAATGCAAACATTACCACTTATACAAAAATACAGCTGACTAGCTCCACTTTCACTCCATCGTGTAATATTATTTCCATTCAAGTAGAAAATAATATTGATATAAAACTCAAAAATGGACAAACCTTGGTACATATGTAGGTAGTTATTCAAAGATTAAGAGTTTTGTTGAACGAAGGTGCTTGCAAGTTCTTAAAGAGGCTGATTTAGGCTCTTGAACACGTTTTGGAAAGTAAATTTCATAAAGTATGTAGTTTTTTTTAAATGAATCCATAAATTCTAAAATGTCTTGACCAGCTGAATTTTTTTAATGAATTTCAGTTTTTTTCCAGATTTTTATAACCGTTATTTGGCTATATTCCCAATGCCAAAAAGTACATATTTTTTCCGAATTTGAATTTAAAAATTCCCAATAAATCTTCAGAAAAAATGTTGGTTCAGTTGAGCCAAAAATTGTCACAAAGTTAGAAGCTTTTCTCTCTCAGGTAGTTTATATACATAACAATGGTTAATTTACTAATCACTATATCCTTTAATATGAATAACATTTTGCTGTAATTTCTAGACTTTTTTCCCAATTTCTAAGATTAACGCGCACAAATTTCCAATCATCTTCCTAAAATAGCCAAAATATACCATGAACTTGCATCTTCTTAAAACTGCCTAGCTGAGAAGACCACATTCACAAATCAGCACTTACCAAGACAGATCCTTACATAAGAAAAATAGGGTACAAACCAATACCAATCAGACAGGGAGGTACTAACAGGTATTAGGGACGCAAGTAGAACTGTTTTTGAAAAGTAAAATAGTAAAATTATATACAAACCCTTCTCGTTCTCAATTCTTCTGTGATTTTATGTGTCAAAGAAGTAAGTCTCATCTTGTCAGCACTTGTAAATCCTTAAAATATAATTATTATACGTCAACAGAGATAACAAATATATGGAGAGAATAAAACATACCTAGATCCGTATTACTCAGTTATGGTCAAAGGAAGATAATCTGGTTGGCAGGGCTGTCATTGACCCATATCGACAATTATTGAAAATATATTGGCGATAGTTCGAAATTCCTTTAATAGACTATTAACTCCTATTTCTGTATGTCTATGTGTGTATGACCAACATATTTAAATTTTCAACTTGTATTTTTATGAAAACAAGATACCATTTAAGTAATAAATTCAATTTCACAATATTATACAAGATATTCACTAGAGCACTGTTTAACAAACGGCTGACTAAAAGCGACGTTATGCTATTTTGGCACATTTTTACACTGTACCCATTCTCCTGTATTTTCCCACAATAATATCGATAAACGTAAGTGTTATATATAAGTAAATATAGATAAAATAATCCAAAAAAACTTGTTGCTATATCGATTGTATCAATGACAGATCTATTGGATGGTCTTATTGTAACCGTCAGTTCTTTGAGTTTTCAATGGAATCTCTTTAAAAAAGTATAGAAGTTTCCGCTACAATATTTCATGCACCAATATATACATTAAAATCTCACTTAAAGACTGTGAACCTCAATAATAAGACCACCTCAAACTATATCTGCATCTTGCGTAAAATGGCTGATTGTAGGAACGTTTAAAGAGCTAGACTCCTTAGAGCAAGCTAGGCCTGACATGTAAGACACGTTGTCAGATCGCGAAATCAAGGAAAAATACAGATTGTTACAAAACAAATTAGACATAAGTGGAAAAAAATGTACGAAGTTTTAGTAAACGTGTACGTTTTCCTTAAGATTTGCGCAAGTTGATAATTAACGTAAAAACATACATAAGTATGTTAGTTAAACGGTACCTGTTGCCGTGCACAGAGTATAACACCAAAGGCTAAGAATGTAGTAATACCTTGCTTGCAAGCATAAGCATCCCCTCCAACACCAACGTTGTCTGTCATGTCGGACACTTCAAAAGTCACAAACTCTCAGTTGAAATTCTGCAAATTAATAAATTTATGATCATTACTACAGACAGTCTATTCATGTATTCTATATTAGGTGCTAACATACATAATAAGTTTATTTGAGGAGTCCTAGTGATGCACAGTAAGTGAACAATGGGAGTCCCTTGAAACAAAAGGGAGTCCGGGACTCAAGATTTCTGCATCAGGGAAATCCCTGGCTGGGAATAAGCGCACGGATACTGGTTGTCCTGATTACCAATGCATTAAGATTTCAACCAATGCACTTCGCGTAAAAACAATTTTGCCTGCAAAAACGACATTTTTGACTGGAAGAACTAAAAAAAAAATGTGCGACAAACACTAGCATAGTAATCAGACATTTTCGGATTCCACCGGTTTTTCAGTGCGCACCGGTATTCAGTGCCATCAGTATATCCCCACTTGGCACTTGGCACCCCAAATGCAAGACATTTGTCCTCATGTTTGGTCCCCGTCTGGAATTTCTGGATCCGGGCCTGCTGGACCATGATCACAGCTATGTGCTAATTAGATTAATTAGTCAAAACATCTCATTAAAATCTTATCTTAGTCTGTGATAGCAAGCTAGAATGAAAATGAAAGGCAATGCACCAATTATTCAAAAGTTTTACGAATACAAGGGAAAAAAGCATATTCAGGAATTTCAGCATCCACGCCTTTACTTTTGTTCAGGCTTGGCTCGTCCTTGACGGCTTGAGCGTGTTGACTTGCAAAAGTTTCTCAAATTGTCAGTAATAACAGCAAGTAGGAAGCAATTTAAACTAACGCCGAGCATGTGTGAATAACAGAAACGTTTATAATTAAATCATTACCTATGTCTTTAATCAGCGTAAGGATACTTGATGTTCTATCGTGTTTCGTCTGCAACTTCCGGTAACCCAAGTAGGAGTTGTCGATCTTGATATATTATACGTCTCCGATTATTTTCGTACCAGGCCTATAAATTTCCCATAGGCCGAAACTTTACGGCCTTTATCTCCCTTATTGGTAAATTAGTCACTGCCTTCAAAAAGGTCACGTGATGATGGATAAAATGACCATTATATACTCAATGGCCTTGAAAAACACTGTCGTTGATCAATATGCTCTACTTTATTTTCGGCATAGCCGTAGGCCTACCACCCGAGGTCAAATGTCCGTGGCCGTACTAACATGGTTTTGCTATTTGCATATCAGTGTTGTGTAAACCATTCCACAACCAACTTTTCTCCCAAATATATTTGAAAAGCAAGTCTACATACCTAAATAATAATACCTGCCACTAATGTCTTTTGGAACAAAGGATGAACGTACTATTGAAAGAGAGACGCGATCACTAACAAAGAAACGGAAGAAAAAGCTGTCACGATATCAAGTAAATAGCTTTAAATTTGTGTTTCCCTGTCAATGCAGTTCATTTGTGTCACAGTAAAGACACAAACACAGTGTGGATTGGAAATGTCTGACATCTAACCAATGTCAGACGTTTTATTAAATATATAAGTAGTTAAGCAAAAACGATAACTTATAAATTGTGGTTTTATGTGTACAAGTGAAAAAGCACATATCTTTGTCAAAGTTAATAGTATAACAGCAGTTTGATTGACATTTATCTCGTTCTTGGTACGATTGATTTCTTCAAATGGTTCGATAACAATGCTTTTATTATAAATTTGATGCAATGTCCCGGTCAGTTGTTTAAATTTGTCGCAGTGAACACGGTTAGGTCTTCAATCAGTATGTAAATTATTTAAGAGCTGATGCATTGTTTTATTTTCAAACACGAATAGATACATTAGGAATGTGTTTATACAGTAAAATGTATTTAAGTCGTTTACAAACCAAATCATGCTTTACCCCGTCTTTGATAATACACAATCAAACCCATCGATTCCTGATAGGTTCCTATTTAAACAGTAACACATTTACTTTAACAACCGCGTTGGGCGTGTTTCGAATTATTTTGTGTTTTTTTGGTCATAGAAATCAAATAAAGTTAACATTTTAATGTTTACAATATGAAGGAAGGGACTGGTACAGGAAACGCCACATTCACCCGACAATGTCGGTGCACACAGATCGAAGAGGAACATCAATGTACTAAAAGAATACGAGCTGTGAAGGTGTATGGGTAATAAATCAATCCAAGTAAAACAGGACGGATCCACGTACTAGAGCCTTCAATAATAGGACGATGATTTTATTTTTGTTTGTTTTTTTCATGTAATCTGTCAAAGGTCATTTTCTAAAATAGTTTAAGCTCCTATCTCGACTCTAGAATATTTCCGGTGAATTTCAATGGAAAAATGTGTTAAAGAAATCCATATCACAAGAATATACTACAATTCGTGGAAACTACAGGGTGTTAAAAAAGTTCGTTCACAAAATTTGAATTTTGATATATTTCTAAGTACCCTTTCCATCTATGTCTCTATGGTTCAATAGTTTAATGCGTAATAGTTCTTAATAAAAGAGACATTCGTGAAAAAGCAGTATTTTTCGTTATTTGAAATAAAGCAATTCAGATTTGTACACGGCATTATTCTCATTTCATTTGAACTCAAACATTGAGAACAAACTTTTTTAACACCCTGTATTAGAAACGTTAATATGAAGAGGCGACAAGTGTTATATCAAATGTAATATCGGTTGATAAATCGATCACAACCGATGAATATATCCTGGGTTTAGAACGGCAGCTCAACATAGAATTTCCGGTTAAGACAGATAAGTGTTTCCTTGCATTTCCTTACAAAGTCCGTACCATAAAACCTCCAACGTTTGTGTTTATTCTACCTGCGCTGGCGTGTATCATCAGTCAGTAAAAATAAAATATGTTTGGAATAACGTTTTCAATGTTTTGCACTTTTTCAGGTAAATTGTTATGTTTCGGAGTAACTACTATCACCTTCGAGATTTTATGGGTTGTACACGTATTTTTTTACATTAAGTGTTTCAATGAAGGACTGTTCTTTTTATTTATTGACTTCAATGGATATAAAAACGTATCGAAAGCCTTTGAAGTCGATGGTGTTGATCACAGGTCTTTTTCGGCGCAGATTTTTGAGTTACATGTCATATGTCGAAGTCTACGTTTGGAAACTGAACGCTGATTTGATTAAAACCGTATGTTGTACGCTGGACTGGGAATGAATAAATTCTTAATTTTAAAATTATGGTTTTGAATTTAGACATACTTATCTATGATTGGGCTACACATCCTTACGGACAGTAAAACTACTTTTATTTACTGACGAACAATTGTTGTAGTCAAAATAAAACGATGTTGTGTCTATCAATTTTATGTTTATCAATTTTATGTTTATCAATCTAAGTCCACTGTAATGAATATAATGTCTTTACTTGCGATAGTCAAACAGGACTACGGGATAAATATTTTCTGATCATTTTACGCCTTCTTCAATTCGAAAGGTTAAATATCTTTGATATATTTTAAAGAAAACTGGTCCAATTATTATTTATTGAACCTCGTATCTTATATTTAATTTATACACGAGATAAATGCGTAAATATAGCATTAGTATAATAGTACAAGTTTTAAAAAGTAAATACCTAGGTTGTGATTTGATGTACTACTTTTTACGCAAGTTTATTGAACATGTAACACACTATTTGAACAACGCATGCTATTGTTGTTGAATATATTTATAAGTTCGCATAAATGAAAGAAGAAGAATTAAATTACTGATTCTATTAACGGCCCATATTTACAAACGTTTTAAGACTGAATCTCAGACTTTAAAATTGCAAAAAATAAATTTACAAGCATTTCGTTTTCATTATATTTAAACCGATACTTTTTTACCTGAATATTTTTTGTTACTCACTCTACACGTTTGCCATGTTTTATCAAACGTTAATGTGATACAATAACGTAGGAACAAAATGAAAATTTACCATTTTAAAGTCTAAGTCTTAAAACGTTTGTGAATACGGGCCCTGGATTGGTGCAATAACTCAAAATATGAACCAATTAAACTACAGCAACTTTGCTTATTAAATCAAATTGCGCCAATCATCTTTTTAAAAATAATTTCATGTTTACGTTGACTTATTGTGTATAACACCGCCGCGATTATGCTACTTCAACCATAGAGTTGCACCATTGACTCCTGGCTAAGGTATTGTAACCGTAGAAAACAGAAAAACCGTCTACAGTAAGCGATATTCTGGTAAAATGGAGATTTATTTGTTGTAAAGGCTTAATATTGTAACTCGTCTTCTTAGAACGTGTAAAATAACTGGGATACTTATTTGTTGGTATGGCGTATTACATGTATGTCACATGGATTCGTTTTTCGACATTTGTTATACTTGTAATTATGTGAGCATTTTATATACAGGACTAATGGCTGTGAGCCAGGCTTCGATACAAAACAATAAATTTGAACTTGACAGTTCATTTGATGGGCATGTTGACACAACCAACATCATAAGGAAGTCAGATGCTACTTCTGCTGTCGACTGTTCAAGACAATGTGGAAAAGATGCCGATTGTGTGGCATTTTATTTTACACCAACAACGAAAGAATGCCAACAACACAGTACACGGAGCAGTAAGGACATGATTGGGTTGATATCAAAGCCGACCGCACGTTTCTACCATATACCTTTTGTTGCACCACGTAATATTTGCTTTCTCAAATATGTATTAACCCAGGGTTATTGTTGCATTCTGTAGTCAGAGTTCAATTTAAAAACAAAACCAGTATAGGAAGACATCGTTTTTTTGGAAAGCGGAATACTTGCTGAGCATTTCCCCATAGTTGTACTACTTGTTATACGAGTATTTTCTTTCTTTTTTTCAATGTGAGCTATATAATTCATGTCTTTTTTGTTTTTAGCTAACACATACATAATGTACAGGCTTTCAAACATCAGCGTCTACAAAATTCCTAAGAGGGGATTGTTATCCAACTAGCCAAATGTATGATGCGAAATTTAGAGTTAAAACATTGGTAACGTAAACTTCAAAAACTTTTATAATGTTTCAGGAATCAGTAACCGAATCATGTGAATCCTATGATCATATATAATTGTGTTTACAAAGTACTTCAGACATACGCGTACTTCACCTTTCACTGTGTTGTATTAAGTGAAGCACACTTGTTTTAAAGAAAATGGTAAGGTGCAAATATCCCAAACGGTCAGAGATAGATAATAGGATTTCCATAGCTCACCCAATATACTTTCAGAAATCATTCTAAAGATAATTCCCGCGTGGGGAAGGAGGTTATGAGGTGCGAAACAAACTTAAACGTACGTTTTATTTAAACATTTTTGTTGCTAATCATTCTTTGTATGCGGTTCATTTTGATCTCGTGTGTTGGGAATATTCAATTTAAAATATCGTATGTTCTGTAATATTAACACTTTCACACATTGCATCGTTTCAGTTACTTTCGTCTGTCCTGTCCACAACGGTGGCTGGGTCACTAGTCAGCTGCCTGATGGCTCGGTGAGTCAATTCCTGTAAGTAATATATTTTAGATGTATTATTTTATGATTCCTTTTAACTTTGTATACAACTTCATGTTAATAAAATACAAACACGGTTAGGATTTTTTAAAAAGACTATCGAATATCTATTGCACTGCTTTATGAACGAA
The DNA here is from genome assembly GCA_032209605.1 of Mactromeris polynyma. NCBI lineage: Eukaryota > Metazoa > Mollusca > Bivalvia > Venerida > Mactridae > Mactromeris > Mactromeris polynyma. Next base: position 8,360,403 of record JASFXZ010000014.1, read on the forward strand.
TCTGTTTTGTATTTCCGAAATGGTCCCCAGCTCATAAGTATAAAACAAAGTACTGAAAGTATTAAAAACACGGGGTAATTTGATACAGACTATAGTGTACATGCACCAAAATGTTGGTCCCACAACGCGCTTACTTTCATGATATTTAAAGGCGCGACTGTAAATTTATGAAGACAGAGATATATCAGAAGCTATATGATAAAGTGTATATCATCAACATCTATTTTAAAGAATTGCATGTTTCGCTATTGTTCTACGACAAATATATTAATTGTATATTTGCATGCTTATAGATGTATACTTAAGTATGATTTGACAATTGAACAAATAAGGTAGCAACACATTAAATAGCTCACATTTTCATCTGTCACTTGAGGTATACACATACACTATTACACTAGTGTATCGATATGACAACATACAAGTACAATTAAATGACCAATCGATATATTGATTAACACAACAAAAAAATTATTACTGGTTCCTTTCAAATTGTCAAGTACAATTCCAATTGCCAAGCATGTGCATAAAGTTGGCATTAACTAGGCAACACCAGGCAACACCAGGCAACACCAGGCAAGACCATTAGAATGTACAAAAACTCCACTCCGCGTGTTACAATATGCAGCATTACTACGCTTGGAATGGACCCTCATGTGTACCATTAATATAATTTTGTTCTGTCAAAATAGACGTGTCGCCTGTATGTATACAACATTGTGAACTACGCATGCTCACGTGCAAACGGTGCGTGTGTAAATGAATTATGATTAGTTGTTTTACCACGAAAACCTGTAACATCGTACGGTTCAAGAAAAACTTCGGTAGAGAGAAAAGCCGGAATCATGTCATAGAAACAAGGAAATTGCCATATTTATATGGGTTAGGAAGATAACAAAATGCAATTTTTATTGGTTGGCCAATGGCATTTAACATTTCTTCTAATTTTGTTCCTGTCCATATTGTTGCCTGCCATCACAGACCGGGATATCATGTATCATCATATTTGGATTGTTCTGGTCTTTGTGTGGTTTTCGTTGGATATTCATGGCTCCTGGATATAACCGTCTCGCCGTGAAATATGAACTATATTTGGCGAGCTTGAATACATATGCTTATGTCCATACAAATAATGTTGATCAACAGTATTCGATTGCATTTCAGAATTGTCAACGATGTATCGGTCGATCAACTAGAAGCAGTTGCCTATTGTGAATCTCAAGGCGCGAACCTGCCGATAATTATAAACGCAGAAAAGATGCATTTTTATCTGAACAATATCATACCATGTGCAGGTAAGTTATTCTGTAAATTTATATTAAGTATACATGTACATGTGATGTAAATATGTTTGCAAGATTTTATCAATATCAAACTTTCATTTTTAATTTCAAAGCACATTCCGTTGCCATATTAATGACTTTCCGGTGATATGCGGACTCGCTGAATTAATCTTGGATGACTAAATGCGTTGTATTGTAATATTAACACTCAGGAATTAAATAAAATACCTGAAATGATAATCTGCAATAGTTTGGTTAAACACTGATTTAAAAACTATGCATATTTTATTATATTCCAATTCCCATGGTGTTTTCCATGGACAATTCATGCACGTGTTTTTCATTCACGTCGACTATGTGCACTTGTTGAACATGCACATGCAGTTGCTTTAGCTTTTTAGCTGTCTTGTTCCAAATATTAAGAACAACACGTCAGTACTCTGGAAGCTGCTTTGACAGGTATTGTTATTAAATCGCGCTTGTTTTTCAGACGTGAATGGTTCCGAATTCTGGGTTGACGGCGTAAATACTCCCACCGTTCACGCTTATAAGACTCGTGACGGTAGAGTTGTACCACGCATTCCCGAACTATGGGCTTCGGGGCGTCCTAATGGTGAAGTCGAACAAAATTGCATACAATCAACAATTTTTTTTGGGTACAAGTTCGATGATAGACAGTGCGACAATGGTTGACATCAGATCTTATGCGAGAAGATTATTATATCTTAGTCTATGATGGGTCTCATAGCAAAACTTTTGGCATCATACATGGAAACATGAGACATGAATGCTAAAAATATGTGTGCAATATATTTTAAGACTTGACGAGAAAATTTAAATATGTAATGATAATCTACTAATCAGTTTGAAATCCTAACGTAGAACGACTAACATCGTTTGTTACAATTTACAGAAAATGCTTGTTATTTGTGAAAAAGTGACAAAAACCCGTTAAACAGTTTGAATGATAACTTATTGCTGGAACATTAGACATGTTGTTAGAACAGAAAATTTCGCGAGAGATTTATTTTCGGTACTTGAATTGTCGGTATTTTTTTCGAGATAATTATACAAAAAGTGATAGACTCTGAATGGTAAAACCCTATAAACAATTGCTTTTTTATCAAAAAATGTTGCTTAGAAGACCAAGGTAAAAGTAGCTGATTGTGTCTACCGCTTTTGGAAACTGTCAAAAGTTTTCCGGAAGCCCAATTCCTATCGTTTTCAGCATTTTCAGTGCTTTCATATCGTAATCCCATCAACAAGACAGTAGGTACTCGTTACACATTTCGAAAAAAAACACATAAGGTATTAAAGACGTTAACAAGTGGATGCTGTTCGTGACTAGCAACCAAAAATCAAACTTTAAAGAATAAACGAGAAGCCGATAATGGAGCGTAAGGTATCGTACTCCAGAATCCTTACAGAGTTAGTTCCCCTAACGGTATATAAATCGCTCCGCTTGACGATGGATCTTTATCTAAATATATGTTCACACGGAAATCACTGTTGTTTGAAGTAGTCTATTATATTTCAATTCAATTTAAAATCGTTGTATCATAATTATACCCTATCCTTTAAAGATATTCGGTTATATTTTTGTGATTGTTCGAACATTATGCAATCAAGCATACTTTTTGCGGTTGTAAATTAGAGATTATCAGTCTTATCAGTCAAAATAGACATTGACAATTTGAAATCGTGCACCACATGAGGGAATAAATTCTAAAAATAAACTTCCTGTAGACTGGTTTCAAATATGTTATCAGTCAAAATAGACCTTGACGATTTGAAATCGTGCACCACATGAGGGAATAGATTAAAAGATTTAAAAAAAAAAAAAAAAAAAAAAAATAGTACAAGTACTTTTTCTGTAAACATTTATTGTCAGTGGGTAAAATTATCTTGAATTAAATAATCTTGGAAAAAAATAAGTCACGTGCCCCTCCACGTACAAAAAAAATCCCATTCCAGACAGTACTGAAGTGCGGCGAGACAATGAGTTACGGAAATCCGTTGTTCGTATCCACAGAGGTTGCACTGTGCTTGAAAGATTCACACACCAGTGTGCAATACAGTAAAATAATCAAATAAGGGACTAAGAAACAAATACTTTTATTCATCAAAACGAAAGTAGGGATTTTGACAGATCATATTCTTATTGCGTTTTGATAACGAACATTCGAATCAAAAACGTTTTCCATGCGTGTATCATGACATAAATCGTCACATTAAACAGTTTATGGCTTGAGTTCTTCAATGATTAAAGTTTCTTCGAAGAAAATCAGGAGGTACATAGTCTTATTTTCTATCCAAATAGGTTAAATAAAAGAATAATTGTGACACTAAGGCATGATGATGCCTTCATACAGACGTTCTCATTGTAAGTTTTCTCAAATGTTTCATGGAACTGCAAAACACAAGTGCCCGTATATGGTATTTCTAATGCTAGCACATACTTGCAGTACAACTGCCCTGCGTTCAGTTACAGCTAACAGTCGCGAACGTTTTGTATTGTATCCCTTGCCCACCGTATCACATTGACTGCACACGGGGTACCAAATTGCAAAACGTTACGAAACGTTTCAAAACGTGAGCCAAAAATACATTTACTGAATGCAGGGCTGCATGAAGGCAATTACTACCGGTTTTATCACATATTTATGACTAAGGATTTTTTGTCCAAAAAAAGTGCATTTAAAAGTTTTATTCATTGCACAGTATGTCAATTCGGCGAACAATATATTCGTCAGCAAGAATGGCAGTCCTTTTCAAATATGTAAAACTGTTTTTAGAAACAATAATGATGTAAACTATTGAAAACTGCTTCAAATGAATCTCTGTCAGATATCATCTATGTTCTAAAGTTTCTTCTTGTTTTGCTACCAATTAAAATATAATCTACAAATACTTTATTAAATAACTAACTCGTTATTTTGTTTTAGTAAAATTCTAATTTGTCACCAATTCGGAACAACAAACAAAACATTGTGTATCAATATTGACGGCTTGCAAACTACAACCTCTGCGCAGTATTTTGACGGGTTCTAGCTAAAATCATCTAAACACCACGGTAAGTAACCGTTGCAAGGAGTTTGTGCAAACTGCTATAAAGTTTATCTCCCCTTCATTGACTGCACTTTGTAAAGGGACACAATTCTGAACTGGATTGGTTTGCTTGTTGATTGGCGGATAAAATGTTTCGACCTTTGTTTCACTCGCCGAAATACTTTTCTCTATGTATGTAAAGAGACAACAGAATATTTTTTTGAAATTCCTAACTTGGCGGCTCTTAAGTCCTGCTTTGGTTCAGATCATAGGGATAAATATATACTGACGTCATAGTTATTTTTTTATTTATGGTTCAGTTATGACGCAGTATTCAAGTATTCATGAATTACAGACAAAAAAAAATGAACACAGGGAAAACCTGTCCTATGGAACCAGTAATAAATTTCAATATTGTTTTTCATGAGATGTTTACTTACATGTACTTTCATGTATACTGACATGTAAGTAGATCGTATATAATGTAGGACAAAACAATAATAAAGTATCGCTATGATATATTGTTACTATAAGAGAGAGAGAATAAGTTGTTACAGGGATCGCCACATACATAAGACAGTGCCTCCCCACACAGACCTCCGGGAAAACAACAATCTATAAAAAAAATTAAGGCACTTGAGGAGGTTACAGGGTACATACGTTAAGGAACAGGGGCGCAAGGAATGGCCTGGCAGACCATAAAGAATAACTAAAAAATAAGAGGACAGCGAAGGAGGGTGGGGGATTAATGGATTGAAAATATCACAGGGCAAGTCAAGACAGCTGGCAACAATAGGCCAAAATTGGGCAGAAAATTACCTGAAAACAACATAAAGAGAAAGAACTGCACAGGGGAAAGGGAAATATCACATACATTCATAATACAAAAGGAGATAATAACCATACAGCGAATTGCAGCATTGGAACGGTCTGTAAAAATACTGGTAAAGATCAAATAGATTAAATAGAAACAAACAGTATTGCAGACAAATAACGAATTCAGAGTATAACATGTTGGCATAATTATAAGACCTATGTTAAGTATCTAGAATCAGAAGTACGGACACATCATTGATATTGCCCTGGTTACCATAAATCCAATGCTGTCTCATGCTATTGATTAAACGACGTATTTCCAAATAGCCTTAACTGTTTTATCCTATTTTACATTTAATAAAAATATCTTTCACGTACTGTCTATATTGTGAATTAAAGACACAAAATATAACCGGATTGATAACACTGATCCAAAACGGAGAACGAATAGCGAACTCAACCAAAACGTTGAGATCATTTTCAGTTTTTTCAGACATAATTCGAACGTAAAATATGACGACAAAGTACGGAATAAAACACATGCAAAAAGCTACGGTGATAGCGAACATCATGACGGTCATTCTTCTTTCTGATTTGTCCGTCTTGGAATGTTTCGGTGTTTTTGCACTTTTCTCCTTCTGACGCGTATTCTTCAAGTTATTGCTTGGTATATTCTGTAACGAAATGTTAGTGATTTTGTTATCGCTTCCATCAATGCTGAACTTGACTGTTCGATTGGTTGGTTCAATTTGCAAGCTTTCAATTGATTGGTTAATTGTTTCACGTGACTGGTTTGTTTGATTGTTTGAAATTGTGCTCGTCACATCTAAACTCAATCCACTTGATTGCGTAGCGCTTTGCACTTGTGTGCTGCTACTATGCCTCGGATTAGAGGCAAATTTACTTTTGTTGTGTCTACGTAAATTATACCAAATACATCCATACATAGCAATGAATATCAGAATAGACATGATAACTGTAAACGCATCCACGACATGGAATATTACCACGACAGTATGTAAGTTTTCATCGTCAGTATTCGTACAATAATGTCCTGTAATATTCCTGCCGTTTGAAGAAATATTTATTTCAACGACATCATAAGTTACAAAATCATGTGTTGATACTGCCATTGATATCGTAAAAAACCCAATAACAGTCCAAAATGCAGATCGATTGGTAAACTGTTTGCCGAATGGTTTGCACATCTTCCGGTACCTATCGATTGCAATCGCGCACAGAATGAACACAGACGTCATGATGAACCAGTGGTCTAGAAAATACATAAGTTTACATAAAATCCTATACCTAAACAATATGTTCACTGATAAGTCTATAACGCTACATGTGGCTAGAAAACAAACACACAGATCAAAAATTGCTAAGTATTTTATAAACATGACAGTTGGAGATTTCTTTGCCTTTTTTGTAAAAAAGTTGATCGTCAGAATATTTCCACAAAATCCAAAAAGAGTGATCAAACTAATGACAACAATCAATGGAACACGTTGTATCAGCAGGCGCCGATGTTCTTTCATCAAAATCAAGTTGTCGTCTGGGTAGTTACTCGAAGAGTTATACACAATTCGTGTTTTCATATCCATTTTTCAACGCGTAAACGACGTTTAAGAGTGTTTGTAACGTATGTTGAAATGGTCGATAAATACCAAGTTACTATGTACGAGTCAGGAATCTTGACGATAAGTCGCAGAAAATAACGACCATTGTTGATGTCAAAGAGCATTTCATTCTGATCACATTTATATTGTATTTAAAATGTATAAGAAGAACAAAGGTTAACTGTGGTATGTACATGTACACTTTATGATTTCATCCCATGTTAATGTAAAAATAAATGATTAAACATCTACACAATAACTAGAACATGGTTAAGTTGCAATATTATGATCCATTTACACACTGGAAACAGCCGTGTTTATCAATTTGAAATACTAATGATTCATTATTGTTTTTAAACAATCCATAAAATATTTCACTCAATTGAATGTAAACAAATGTGTATAGTTTAACTATTTTACATACTCGGTATAATCTACCAGTATTATCCACAGAAAACAGACTCTAGTATGTAGTTTCATTCAACGTTTTAAATTCCTATTTATTGTCAAGATATCTCTCCTGAAAAGTTAACAACACTGTTGAATCTGGCAATGATAAGTGATAGTTATCTTTATACTCCAGTTGATTGTCAAATCAGATATAATTTAAAACCAATTAGAGACAATTGGTTAAATGTTAATATTTCCGAATTGTCTAGTATTTATTTCCTTAACACGAATTAGTACAGTAGGATTGATAATGAATTACAAAAACATGTACATGTACTATGACACATACAAACAACATGTATACATTATAAGTATGTAGACTAATTACATGAGTGGACATAAATTATCGATTGTATTGAATGAATTATTAAAAATGGTAAAACGAGTCTATGCTATTTAAGACGAGCTTCTTCAAAAGTAATTGATCGTCGATCAGTAAAATGCCACATACAATGTACATGGCCACATGCAAAGTACAAGGATACTTCAAAGATATAGAAATATGCAAACAACCTACATGAAATAAAATGATAAAGTTTCAGCTGCAAAAATAATACTAAATAAACTGTCAAGAACGTCATCTAAAGATTTATTTATGGAATTGAAATGGATGCCTTTCCAAGATAGATGCAAATATCACCCTGCAGTTTTAGTTTTCAAATTTCTGCACAATTTAGACCCAGATTATCTATCTGGGTCATTAACATTTTCTCAAAACGCAAATAACAGACTCAGATCATCTTCACGTAATAACCTGGTTATATCGCAGTATAAGACAAACTATTACAAAGATTCATACTCATACTACAGTGCACATATCTGACTGATATTCCTTTTGACATCCGCTCAGTTAAAACTGTAAGTGCGTTTAAAAGCAAATACAAACATTATTTGTTGCAATCACCGACAATTTGTTAATTTAGTTACAATTAATAAGAATTATTAAGTTTCGATATTATGGTTTTTTTATTCATAGTTATGTTATGTATTTATCTAGCATTGTAATTAATTCATGTATATATGTATGTTTATCAGTGTATCTATTTACTTGTTCGTGTGAAACGATGGGTATTATGCTTTTAGAAATAATCATACACATTAATTCATATATACAACTTTTATTCCTTCAATTGACATTAATGTAATCTCTCTTACAATTGGTTTGGTAAATTAATGTACTAAGACCATGTAGAAGACACAAATATTCTCCTTTCATCCGAGCATGTACAGTTATGGTCAAAGGATGAACGAACTATTGGTAGAGAGATGCGATCACTAACAAAGAAGCGGAAGAATAGAGGCTGCCATAATGTCAAGTAAATAGCTTTAGAAACAATGTTTACAAGTGACGAGGCACATCTCTTTGTCAAATTAAACGTAAAACAACAGTTCCATTGACATTTATCTCGTTATTAATAAGATTTATTTCTTCAAATGCTTCGATAACACTGTTTTTATTATTTATTTGATGCAATGTACCGTGTCTGTATGTAAAATATTTCAGAGCTGATGCATTGTTTAATTTTCAAAAATAAGAATAAATACATTATATTTGGTAAGGAGAGAAATATTGTATGCATTTAATTTAATTTGCGAAAAGATTCAGTTAAACTGTAGTAAATGCATTTATGCAGTTAATGCCATATACGTCGTTATTATTTGATAATTCTAAACTACAGAATCAAACTCGTCAATTCCTGATAAGTTCTTGTTAAAACAGCAACGTATTTACTTTAACAACCGCGTTGACTAGTTTGTTGTTTTTGTTTTTTTGTCACATAAATAAGCGTAATATTTTTATATTTAAAATATAAAGGAAGGGAATAGTACAGGAAACGTCAATTTCACCCGACAATATCAGCCCACACGGATCCCAGAGGAATATCAGCACACAAAACACTAGGAATTGAGAAGATATTTGGGCTTTAAATCAATTCAATAACAAGTACCAGCGCCTACAATGATACGATGATTTTATATTGTTTCTTCATGTAAGCTGTCAAGGGTCATTTTCTAAAATAGTATAGGCCCCAATGTCGACTTTGTATTATTTTCGGTGAATTTTATTTCAAACAAAATGTTTTCTAGAAATCCATATCACAAGAATTAAACTATTTGAATCGCGGAATGTGCATGAAGAGGCGACAAGTGTTACATCAAATGTAATATCAGTTGATAAATCGATCACAAACGATGAATATATCCTGGGTTTAGAAAAGCAAAGCAACATAGAATATCCGGTTAAGACAGATAAGTGTTTCCTTGCGCTTCCTTACAAATTCCGTACCATAAAACCTCCACCATTTGTATTTATTCTACCCGCCTTGACGTGTATCATCAGTCAGTAAAAATAAAATATGTTTGGAATAATGTTTTTAATTTTGTCAGGTAAATATTTTAAGTGTCTACTATCAGCTTCGTAAAACTGTAATATTATTGTCAATTTCTTTCACTTGTGACATTGTACTTTTAATTATATATCATTTTATCCTTTATGTATGCGCGTTCGTTTCAGATTGGGCTATACCATGCCCAACTTGTTATGGCAGTAGCATTGTCATAGAACATCGATATACATGTATATATATATTCAAAAATTGGACGTCATTGTCTGTACCCGTCTTAAATTTCGGCAATCTTAGTGAAGACACGTCATGATATTGGACCATCTTGACCACTCAATAATAAGTGAATCAGGGTGATAAAACAACTTTCCCATGACCGTTCGTCTGTATGCAAGATTGGACTTATATCTATATTTTACTGAGATGTTATGGAACGTAAAACTTTTATTTACACTATGATGAATGTTTCTTTCAACGTGTTTTTAACAAAACTTTCAATGAATGACTGTTCTTTTTATTTATTGGCTTCGAATGGATATCAAAGCGTCTTCAACGTCTTTGTAGTCGCTGGTGTAGATCACTGCGTTTTTCGGCTCAGACGTTTTGCGCTTGCTTTTGCTACCTGAGTCATAGCGGTGCGACAATCAATCTAAGTTAAAAGCCGATGTTATATTAGATAGCCGTACTTCGTTTGTAAACTTAACTCTGACTGGTGGTCGGTATGCGTGTCCATACAAACGAGTTTCGGTATTTCAGGTGTTCTGTTAGACACAGTGCGTGAGCAAATATACGTGCGTGTAGTACGTTGTACACTGACTGTTTGTTTGTTTTGCAAATTTCGATTAGGAAAGAACAAACTATCCTGTCCGATAAGACCGACTTTAGACAATCGATTATTACAATAAAAATTCACAAAATGTTGAAAACAAAAGAAATGTCAGACAAAGAGTTACGCTATGGTTAAATGGTTTCATTGTACCGAAGCAGTGTTTACATACAAATAAAACTATACAGGAACAGAAAAAATTAACTACGACAAAATATATATCATGAACACTAGTTTTTAACGTTTTAAGTAATTCAATTTAGTGGTTTTATATTATTTAGTGGTTTATTTATTTATACCGTGTTTTTGGAAATTTATTATGGTATGTATTCGCGTATTACATATATATAATGTTAAGTGAATAGTTTTGTAATATAAAGTTTTCCTTGATATATTAACGAACATTTATATTTTAATATTAATGAGGAATGAGTATTGCGTGAACAATGAACATATCTAATGCGAACGTTGAACAATTCATTAATTCTTATAATTATGTTACTCAATTAATTGGATAATGATTTATATTCTATCAACTATAGTTATAACTCTGTTTCGTTTCAGGAGGAGATTACTCCCAGTCAATTACAAGAACTTCGCCGTGGTGAGTTTGAAACGCTATAAAAAATCTTCAAGGTCAATCAAAATCTTGTTAAAGAACTTGCTTTAGAGACAGAAAATTCTTCATTCGTAGGGTCAATATTTTTGTCTGTGTATAAACACATGATCACCGTATGAATTTATCGAAAACCGTTTTGGATCTGGAGTGACCAGCAATCGTAACATCTCGGGCATTTTTTATGTTGTACTACAAATCTTAACCTCAAATTGCGCCGACCATCTTTTTTCGAGATATTTCTTGTTATGTTCAGGTTCAGTCAATTATTCTTAATTTAAGATTTGCTTCTAAAAACACCTGTTATCAACGCTGGAAATGATAAGGAAAGAACTGCAACGATATCGGGAGTTATTTAAACTTGCCAAGTTTTGACACGCGAGGTCAGATAATCTGGACAACTGTGTAGAAGCTGTGCTTGCTTCAAATAATAGACTGGCATCTCTTTAAATCAACATAAACATTTTAACCGTAATTTAATGATATTATATAAATCATTCGCCCTCTGTTAACATGAGCACGAAATATTTAATTCGTTTACATGTAAAGTTGTGTGTTTATGGTTCACGCACCAATAATCCTTCTAAGTATATTTTGTCAGTGGAAAACGACTTCAATTTTTATAAAAGTCGTCTTATTTATTTACAAATGTTGAATAACCGGACAGAGTTACGTTTCTATTGTTTTATATTTACCAAATTACTCATAATATCATGCCGAATGTATTTCCAGCGTTTGATTTAACTCAAGATTCCGGCGTTGTTGATCAATATGGCGCCAAAAAAATGTTGCAGATATTTAACATGAATCCAACAACTGATGACGTCACGAAACGATACCTGGAACATAAAAAAGATGGTAAGATGCATGTTCTACATACGTTATTTCGTGCTCGCCGTCTATGTAAAGGAGTTGTGAAGCAGGGATTGTCTTTTTACCACTGACAGTTCGTTCAATACCGTAACACCTCTTTCACTCACCATGTTACGCTTGTGTGTAGTTTCCCTGTATTAGTGGGCCTCCTATTCCGTTTGATAATGTTTTTCGCCTTGCCCTGTGTGTTGCTTATCCTGTTCCTATTGTCCAGATTTGTCAATGGAAGTTCTAGTTTGTGAATGGAGCTATCCATGCAGTATATTGTTCACTTCTATACTTTATTTTATCTTAACAAACCACCATATTTGTCTTCTTACAGCGTCTGCTGGTCTTACATTTGAAGAATTTGAGAGAATATTTCGCGAATATTTAGTGGATTACCACAAAGTTCCTGGTGCATTGGGCCAAACACTCACAGATTTATTCGATGGACCTGTTTCCAAGGTAGGTGACTAGATTTTAAGGTTACGAGGGGCATTCAATACAAGTTCTGTCTGATTACTGAAAAACAACAAAACGGTCATGGTTCAAAACTATTTTAATCCTTCAAATAATCTCCCTTAACATCGACACACCTTTGTAACCGAGAAATCCATTGTCTGAAAGCTGAAAAATAGTCCTCTTTGGGTATACCCTTTAGACACTGAAATATGGCTCTGCCAATGCCATTAATAGAGTCATAACCACGTCTAGACAAGGTCTTTTTCAATCGTGGAAAAAGGAAGAAGTCACAAAGGATCACGTATATATATAGTGATAAGCGATTTGAACAACTTTCTTGAACTGTTTTGCTGTTTTAAGTCGGGTTTCCTATCGTTCTTCTGTAAGAAGCATCGTGTTTAATTTTGACACCAGAAACTACTTTCTTATTAGTTCAAATAAGCGAAAGGAAAACTATTTGAAAGGCATTACACAGATTACAATTTGAACAATTTATTTTTCATTATGAAGAATGTTTTGCCAAGCATAACTATTCTCAACAGAATCACATTCATTATAAATGTTACACGCTGTGACCATTAAGGTTAAATGACCAGTATTGAATAACCATAATTATGCAAATAACTGATTAACGAAAGAAATAGTCGCACAGAACTGTAGGGCAAGTAGATTCCTTTTGTTGTAGAAAATAAACCCACGTCTGTCTGAAACACACAATTGATCCAAGATTGTTGTACAACATGTGTATTACATATGGACTGACCTGACCTTTCAAATGGTGAATGTGATAAAGAAACATTAAAATGAAGAAATGGTGTAACACTTTCAGGCGGAATTAAGGAAGATTTTAACTGAGATGGGAGCAGAACCTTTCGAACCAGAGGAAGCAGACGAGGTGATTAATGAAATATCATTTGATGAAAGTGGGACAATATCACAAGATGGTAAAATACTGCTCAATTAAACATATACTAACAAGCGATATGGTCTTCAATTCGTATTTGTTTCATAACATCATTACTCAGAATGATTACAATGTAGTGTATTTTTTGTTTGGTGCGTCGTCGTTTTTGGAACAATTTAATCTCTTCTGTATCAGTTGTATATACAGTGAACCTTTCCATTGCAACACCCTTTGGGAGATGCACCTTTCGTCTGTTTGAGAGGATGTTGTTCAAAACATCTTATATTGCCAACGAACATTTACCACGGGAAATGATTAAACTGGTTGAAGAGGAGTTGTTGCTTAAAAGAGGACCGGAATGTAGAGGTTGCTCTGTACTTTCGTTTAAGTCTGATCAAAGCAAAAAAAGCCCCTAAGAGATTGTATTATAAGGCGTTTGCTATTTTTGAAGTTTTGTTTCAATTGCAGAAGACTCTGTCTTTGCAAACTTTCACAGACAGAAAACCAATTTTATAAACAATGTTTTTACTGTTCAGCCATCTTTTTTACAAAATGTACACGAACTTTGCTTGGCTATCCCACTATGTCGATAACTTGACTGTAAACCCACGTGGCGTGTGTTCCTTATAACCATTTGATTGAAGATACAGCGTCCACATCCGTTATTGTAGGAGAATAAATCCGTCACATGTTGGATACAATGTTAGTATTGCTTACACTTAAGCATTAGTCTGGCTAATTGAATGTCCTACATAACTGAAATACTGCTAATAAAGAACAGCGTCAAACTCGGCTTTACTTCCCTTACTGTCACCTTTGATTCTCCTAGTTATTCCTTGTGGTCTGCTGGGCCATTCCTTGAGCCTCAGTTCCTTAATATGTGTACCGTTTGACCTCCTTTAGTGCCTTATGTTTTGTGGATTGTTGTTTTTTCCGGAGATCTGCGTGGGGAGGCACTGTCTTATGTATGTGGCTTTCCCTGTAGTTACGTATTCTCTCTCTTTTATCAATTTACAAAACAATACTCATACTTTCCATAATGAAGAACTCAGAAATGAGTGTTGCTTTAAAGTAAGTACTAAACATACAAAAACTTCGTGTTTCACTTTTATTTCAGCGTTACGTGAATTCTTGCTGAATCGCGTGACAATGCGACTTCCGGCACAAACACAGGACGTGCCTCGTGATTCTCCGACGGAAAACCCGCCAAATACTTCAGAAAATGCAAATGACCAAATATGAATTGTGTAGAAATAAAAATGCATAAAATAACATTGCATATCGACATTTTGTTGGTGTTTTGTATTGACACTAAGCGAATGAACAGTAGCACGTGTATATATGACGTCATTTTTCATTTATATGAGCGCTGGGTATTAACACAGACATTTTTTGTACATGTGGCGACTTGAATAAAGTTTACTGAAAACTATATTATGCTCATTCTTTTTTTCATTTGTTTACCTAAACAATCATGAAAAATATACTTTATCTAGTAAAAACTTCAATAAATATGCATTATCACAGAAAACATTTATAATGTATGTCTCTGTATTTGTTGAAAAAGATGTAATAGGATTAAACAAGCTTGTTTTAAACGGTTATACATGGCAATGGTTTTAATCAATGATGTTTTAGCCTACGTAACAACAATACTGGATGAAGCACATTAAAAACTTATGTTCAGAGGAGCAAGATACATCTTTAAAAAATCAGCACAGGTTAAGTTCAAACATTTGGATCATTTTTGGGGACAATAATAAATGTGCAAAGTAATCAGTTTGTTTCTGACCGAGTTTGGCATGTAAAACCGTATAAACAAGAGAATGATAGGACGTTTCGACAAATCAGTTCGATCAGTATTTTAGCGCTTGCAAAATGACACGGATTACTAAAATATTGTAACATGTAGATCTACTCGTATAAGTTTATACCGTTTAATGGTCGATACTTATTAGTCGTTTCCGTTTCATCTTTGAAATACATCCGATGCTGCTTACAGAATATAAAATATTTTAAGTGAGAATTCCTGTTACTTTTCAAGTGGCGATCACCCTTCATTGTCCACGTTCTTCGATGCTTTACCGTATGTTATAAATCAATATTCATTTTTGCTCATGTATTAATGACGACATTTTAAACCCGAATGCGTATTGATGACGTCAAACTATAAGAAATCTGATTTCTAGTAATAACTAAATTTTCGGGGAAACATAAATATGATCTGGCATCTTAGTGCAGACAATTATCAGTGATAAACTATATATGGTGGCATATTACTGCCACCAGTCAACATGATAGCGTTCGCGAATTGTTTAGTGTTAACCACTTAATTATCACGATAATTATCTAGATATCTAGTTTAATATTCATGATACTCTTTCGGTAAGATAAATAACATAAGACTAGAAACAGGCTTGAAAGTTTTTATGATTTCTTTCTTTTCAATTTAATGTACAGTCAAACCTGTGTTAAAGACCACCTGCGAACAAAGACCACTATTGCAAAACCTGTCTGCAAAGACCACCAATTTTATCTCCCATCAGACCATTTTCAATGATATTTAATCTGTTAATAGAGACCACCTGTAAACAAAGACCACATTTTGCTGTTCCCATGGGTGGTCTTTACAGACAGGTTTGACTATATATTCAAAATATTCAAAAATATCTTGGATAAGTTTTAAAACTTTTTATTGCGTATTTATGCGTTGTGCAGGTTATTTTATCCAATGAGATCAGGAACTGTATAGGAAGACCTGTAATATAAAAATGACTTAAATACTAACAGGAACTACTGTACAAGTCAAATCCTTTTTAAATTTATGTAAACACATTTATTTTCACCATAAAACTGTTACGTCATTATCCGAAATGTAATTTATAAAAATAATGTTTAGATTCTGGTGTTAGTGTCCGCTTGGTTGGTTGAGGGCGGTTGGTTTGTTCCCAAGCCACATCATACCAAGACGTGAAACATACATATAGCTCCCTTACTTGGTACACATACTTCGAAAGGTTTTATCTTTATATATGACCGCCGCTGTACGATTTCCAACCTCTTCTTTCAGTGACGTCATTTCCAGAAAACGTTACATGTGACGTCACCATGCAATATTTGCCCCATATGGCAATATGAAAACTTAGTGACCATTTGGAGTAAATATTGTTTCCTGCTTGCAGCTAGTGACGTCAAATGTTGCGTTTTCTTGAAATGACGTCACTGATAGAAGAGGTTGTAAATCCCATAGCAGCGCTCATATATACATGTATTTCCATAAAATTTGAGCAACAAGTTGAAGATGATTCACAAATTCTGTCTAGGAATTTAGTGCTTACAACTTCTTTAAAAATAAAATTTAGGACAAACACGTACATTCATAAACGGACGGCATTCATACTCGAATGCGTTATTTTCTGTCCTAATTGATCACGTTGAAAAGATAATCATCATTGAACCGAACACTCAATATTTGATGCAATAGAAACAAATGCATCTAACATACCAGCAAAGTGCCAGCCCAGTCGCTCAGTCGGTACAGCACTTGACTCCGAACTAGAGGCCGTAGGTTCGATCCTGGGGTGAGGCACGTGTTATCGGTGACAATTAGACTGATGATAATATATCCGAAGCCATTTGTTCTTCATCTCCTCTGATTTATGTGGGGAAAATTGTCCCCCACCTCTGATATACACTGCCATCCAAAAGTTTCTTTACACATAAATATTTTGGATTTCATTACTTCTTTATGCAGAATTTCAAATAAGACATGTATGACCATGAAGTAAAATTATCATTCCACTTCTGTGATGGATAGTTAAGAATTAACATTTTGCACATCTCAGCAGCAGTATCAATCGGCCATCATCCGAAACCAACATGTGTATGTGTAAATGATATGACACAAAAATAAGATCATTTGTTTCAGTACAAATTTAGAAATACTTCTACAGAAAATTAATTATTGCTGTGTCAAAAAGCATTTTCAATTTATTGCATGTGACACAAATATGAACATTCATTAACTGCAATGGGAATTGTCGAAGTGTGAAGGAACTTTTGGAGGGCAGTGCAGGAGGAGGAATTAGACAGTTGCTACCAAAAGAATGGTAGATAACCCAGGAACAATGGGTAACCTACCTGACTGACTAAAACGTTGCTTAGAACGACTTAAAGCTCGAACAAGACTAAACTTACATTGGTCTCTCGCAAACAAAGAATAAATGGTCAATACATCTGAAATCTCGCCATTTAAAGTGTTGCACTCCAACCATTGCTGCACATACAGGCGTTTTGTTGTGATCTGCCAAAGAGAAGTGGCATAACTATAAACTGAACAAATTGTCTAAACGACCATATAATAAAAGACAAAATTAAGAAAAAGGTTTTATATGCCGACTCAAAATTTGGCATTCTAGTATTATACATAGTACTCTATCGACTTTTACAAAGAAAATACCTATTTATCGTCATGGTTGACCACGCGTGACGGTGAGTACGATTTTCAATTTTTGGCACGAAGATCACGTGAACTGTGTACTAAGTGGTAAATTTCTTTTCAATGCTATCCACGTTGTATGTCAAACACGAAAACTAGAAAAGATGCCGACAAGACCACTGAGGAAAGCACCAGCCCTGCGTTCAGCTACGGCTATCAGTGGCGAACGTTTTGTATTGTATCCCTTGCCCACCATAGCACATTGGCTGTACACGGGAACCAAATTGCAAAACGTTACAAAACGATAGGGCTGATAGCCGTAACTGAACGCAGGGCAGGGTCGCCGGTATTGTACTCCTTTTCGACCGGTATGAATAACTTTATAAATTAATTAATCAATTCAAATAGAATTTGGAAAATAATTATTAACAAATATATTTTTTGTATTATTTACTACTTTTTATTAATATTTCTGGTTGCCCGTCTGTTCAATAGGCGTAAATGTGTACCTTTGTTTCTGTTCATATATTTCGACCGGGCAGGCATGCTCATGACTAGTTGTGAAACGGTTACAATAAATAACGAAAATCTCTTGAAATTATATCAATGTTAACGATTTATAAAAAAACATAACAAAAAAGTCGTGAAATCGGAAATAGTTCATGAAATACCCATTATTTCAGTATTTTCGAATTTGAGTTTTTATGATGTTATGAATAAAGAGGACACTGTTATGAATAAAAAGGACACTATTATGAATAAAGAGGACAGTTATGTATAAAGAGGATGACACTGGTATGAATAAAGAGGATGACACTATTATGAATAAAGAGGAGGACACTATTATGAATAAAGAGGACACTATTATGAATAAAGAGGACACTATTATGAATAAAGAGGACACTGGTATGAATAAAGAGGAGGACAATGTTATGAATAAAGAGGACACTGGTATGAATAAAGAGGACACTATTATGAATAAAGAGGACACTGGTATGAATAAAGAGGAAGACAATGTTATGAATAAAGAGGACACTGGTATGAATAAAGAGGATGACACTGGTATGAATAAAGAGGATGACACTGGTATGAATAAAGAGGAGGACACTATTATGAATAAAGAGGACACTGGTATGAATAAAGAGGAGGACAATGTTATGAATAAAGAGGACACTGGTATGAATAAAGAGGATGACACTGGTATGAATAAAGAGGAGGACACTATTATGAATAAAGAGGACACTGGTATGAATAAAGAGGACACTATTATGAATAAAGAGGACACTGGTATGAATAAAGAGGACACTATTATGAATAAAGAGGACACTGGTATGAATAAAGAGGAGGACAATGTTATGAATAAAGAGGACACTGGTATGAATAAAGAGGACACTTTTATGTATAAAGAGGATGACACTGGTATGAATAAAGAGGATGACACTATTATGAATAAAGAGGAGGACACTATTATGAATAATGAGGAGGACACTATTATGAATAAAGAGGACACTATTATGAATAAAGAGGACACTATTATGAATAAAGAGGACACTGGTATGAATAAAGAGGAGGACACTATTATGAATAAAGAGGACACTATTATGAATAAAGAGGAGGACACTATTATGAATAAAGAGGACACTGGTATGAATAAAGAGGACACTATTATGAATAAAGAGGACACTATTATGAATAAAGAGGAGGACACTGTTATGAATAAAGAGGAGGACACTATTATGAATAAAGAGGACACTATTATGAATAAAGAGGACACTATTATGAATAAAGAGGACACTGGTATGAATAAAGAGGATGACACTGGTATGAATAAAGAGGAGGACACTATTATGAATAAAGAGGACACTGGTATGAATAAAGAGGAGGACAATGTTATGAATAAAGAGGACACTGGTATGAATAAAGAGGACACTTTTATGTATAAAGAGGATGACACTGGTATGAATAAAGAGGATGACACTATTATGAATAAAGAGGAGGACACTATTATGAATAAAGAGGAGGACACTATTATGAATAAAGAGGACACTATTATGAATAAAGAGGAGGACACTGTTATGAATAAAGAGGAGGACACTATTATGAATAAAGAGGACACTATTATGAATAAAGAGGACACTATTATGAATAAAGAGGAGACTGGTATGAATAAAGAGGAGGACACTATTATGAATAAAGAGGACACTATTATGAATAAAGAGGAGGACACTATTATGAATAAAGAGGACACTATTATGAATAAAGAGGACACTATTATGAATAAAGAGGACACTATTATGAATAAAGAGGAGGACACTGTTATGAATAAAGAGGAGGACACTATTATGAATAAAGAGGACACTATTATAAATAAAGAGGACACTATTATGAATAAAGAGGACACTATTATGAATAAAGAGGACACTGGTATGAATAAAGAGGATGACACTGGTATGAATAAAGAGGAGGACACTATTATGAATAAAGAGGACACTGGTATGAATAAAGAGGACACTATTATGAATAAAGAGGACACTGGTATGAATAAAGAGGACACTATTATGAATAAAGAGGACACTGGTATGAATAAAGAGGAGGACAATGTTATGAATAAAGAGGACACTGGTATGAATAAAGAGGACACTTTTATGTATAAAGAGGATGACACTGGTATGAATAAAGAGGATGACACTGGTATGAATAAAGAGGAGGACACTATTATGAATAAAGAGGACACTGGTATGAATAAAGAGGACACTATTATGAATAAAGAGGACACTGGTATGAATAAAGAGGACACTATTATGAATAAAGAGGACACTGGTATGAATAAAGAGGAGGACAATGTTATGAATAAAGAGGACACTGGTATGAATAAAGAGGACACTTTTATGTATAAAGAGGATGACACTGGTATGAATAAAGAGGATGACACTATTATGAATAAAGAGGAGGACACTATTATGAATAAAGAGGAGGACACTATTATGAATAAAGAGGACACTATTATGAATAAAGAGGACACTATTATGAATAAAGAGGAGGACACTGTTATGAATAAAGAGGAGGACACTATTATGAATAAAGAGGACACTATTATGAATAAAGAGGACACTATTATGAATAAAGAGGACACTATTATGAATAAAGAGGACACTGGTATGAATAAAGAGGAGGACACTATTATGAATAAAGAGGACACTATTATGAATAAAGAGGAGGACACTATTATGAATAAAGAGGAGGACACTATTATGAATAAAGAGGACACTATTATGAATAAAGAGGAGGACACTATTATGAATAAAGAGGACACTATTATGAATAAAGAGGACACTATTATGAATAAAGAGGACACTATTATGAATAAAGAGGATGACACTATTATGAATAAAGAGGAGGACACTGTTATGAATAAAGAGGAGGACACTATTATGAATAAAGAGGACACTATTATGAATAAAGAGGAGGACACTATTATGAATAAAGAGGACACTATTATGAATAAAGAGGACACTATTATGAATAAAGAGGACACTGGTATGAATAAAGAGGAGGACACTATTATGAATAAAGAGGACACTATTATGAATAAAGAGGACACTATTATGAATAAAGAGGACACTGGTATGAATAAAGAGGAGGACAATGTTATGAATAAAGAGGACACTGGTATGAATAAAGAGGACACTATTATGAATAAAGAGGACACTGGTATGAATAAAGAGGAGGACAATGTTATGAATAAAGAGGACACTGGTATGAATAAAGAGGACACTATTATGAATAAAGAGGACACTGGTATGAATAAAGAGGACACTATTATGAATAAAGAGGACACTGGTATGAATAAAGAGGAGGACAATGTTATGAATAAAGAGGACACTGGTATGAATAAAGAGGACACTATTATGAATAAAGAGGACACTGGTATGAATAAAGAGGAGGACAATGTTATGAATAAAGAGGACACTGGTATGAATAAAGAGGAGGACACTGTTATGAATAAAGAAGAGGACACTGTTATGAATAAAGAGGACACTGGTATGAATAAAGAGGACACTATTATGAATAAAGAGGACACTGGTATGAATAAAGAGGAGGACAATGTTATGAATAAAGAGGACACTGGTATGAATAAAGAGGACACTATTATGAATAAAGAGGACACTGGTATGAATAAAGAGGAGGACAATGTTATGAATAAAGAGGACACTGGTATGAATAAAGAGGATGACACTGGTATGAATAAAGAGGAGGACACTATTATGAATAAAGAGGACACTGGTATGAATAAAGAGGACACTGTTATGAATAAAGAAGACACTGGTATGAATAAAGAGGACACTGGTATGAATAAAGAGGACACTGTTATGAATCAAGAGTACACTATGGATCGTGGCACTCACCTCCATGATAAGGATAATCCGTCGACCAGTTTGTATAATAAATTGAAGTTTGTGTGTGTTTGGTTGGATCTCTCCACTGCCATTGGTTGTTTGCATGTATGCCACCAGTCCATATACTCAATTGGTGAAGCCTGTCGTCTTCATGCGAAAGCCAATATTGCGCATTTTCTGTGGAATATGCGCTAAGTACATTCTTATATTTGTTTCAAATACTTAACGATATATTATGCTCATTTTTTTGGTTCATTTTTTTTGCCTATACAAACAAGAAAAATATACTTTATCTAGTTAAAATTAATCTTCAATAAATATGCATTATCACAGAATAGATTTATAATGTATTCTTCTTTGTATCATAAAATTCAAAAAATCTTGTTTTTAACAAGCGGGTGTTTTTTTAAATAGTTTTGTCTGTTAGTAATATAATTAAACAAGATTGTTTATCGGTTATACAAGGCAATGGTTCTTATTTATAATGTTTTAGACTATGTAACAATATTACTGGTTGGAAGAGAGAGAATACGTAACTACAGGGAAAGCCACATACATATTAAGACAATGCCTCCCCACGCAGATCTCCGGAAAAAACAACAATCCACAAAACATAAGGTACTAAAGGAGGTCAAACGGTACACATATTAAGGAACTGAGGCGCAAGGAATGACCCAGCAGACCACAAGGAATAACTAGGAGAATCAAAGTGGACAGTAAGGGAAGGGGAGGTGGGAATTAATGGATGGAAAAGATCAATGGACAAGTAAAGACAACTGGCATTAATAGGCCAAAAATGGGCAGGAAACAATCTAAACACTGTATAAAGTGACAGATTTGCATAGGGGAAAGGGAAATACAAAACACATTCTTAACATAAACAGAAACAACAATCATATAGCGAATTACAGCCTTGGA
Organism: Mactromeris polynyma; assembly: GCA_032209605.1. Lineage (NCBI taxonomy): Eukaryota > Metazoa > Mollusca > Bivalvia > Venerida > Mactridae > Mactromeris > Mactromeris polynyma. The sequence goes on from JASFXZ010000014.1 coordinate 8,383,380, forward strand.
GCCCATTAAAACATTTTCGGTTCAGATGAGCAAGATACATCTTCAAGTATTCATGAGTTTATCATCGGGCGAATGTAGAGTCTTGATATGTAGCAATACAATGCAATTTGAGAATGCAAGCCATATACAATGACATTGAATCGAACAAAAGTTGCCGTACAGTTTTAATTTATGTAGAAGGAATATGAATAAGGTAGCCCTCATTTGCATAAATTATTCAAATTTATATGTGCATTATGATACTGAATCCTTTTTAAATGTATTATAAGAAACAATGCCGATGTCCATCCAGTTATTTGTAATTATGATATACATTTGTACCCTTTTTGTGTTTTATCGCATAAAGAAGAAAAAACTTACGATATGCTCTGGTGTGCTTGATGTGGTTGGATAAAAAATGTTGTTCCTGCTGGGAATCGATGAAGACCAAATGCGAATGTTTTGTCATGCATATATTCTACAAAATAAGCATTGACATTGTAATATGTATGATAGAAGCCACGGACATTTTTATATTACAACAGTAAAGAAATGTGGCACAGAGGTCCAAACACAAGCTGAAATTCGACAGCCCAAACACAACAGCTCAAACACAACAGCTCAAACACAACAGCTCAAACACAACAGCTCAAACTCAACAGCTCAAACTCAACAGCTCAAACACAAGCTCAAATTCGACAGCTCAAACACAACAGCTCAAACTCAACAGCTCAAACACAAGCTCAAATTCGATAGTTCAAACACAACAGCTCAAACACAACAGCTCAAACACAACAGCTCAAACACAACAGCTCAAACACAACAGCTCGAACACAACAGCTCAAACACAAGCCCAAATTCGATAGCTCAAACACAACAGCTCAAACACAATAGCTCAAACACAAGCTCAAATACGTCAGCATAAACACGAGGTTAATCACAACTCCTTAAACACGATATCAAACTCGACACCGCAAATACGAGCTCAACCAGTACAAATGAAATACCAGACAAACGCAATGGCATAAACACGAGCTCAAAATGAGTTCAACATAAAACACAAAGACTTACGCACAATTTTAAGCACGGGCTCAAGCACGATAGGTGCAATCACAACGACTTCGACAACAGCTCAAACACGACTTCCAGCGCGAGAGCTCAAACACTACTGCTTAAACATGAGCTCAAACTCAAGTGGGTACAAACGACAGCTCATAAACGACATATCAAAAAGGACAGTTTAAACACAACGACTCATACACTAGCTTAAACATCATTACTCAAACACGACAGCTCTTAACACTACAACTCTTACATGAGCTCAAAAATAACAAAGTAAACACGATATCAAACTCGACAGCTTAGAAAACGACAGTTTCGACACGAAGTCTCAAACAGGGTAGATCAAACATGGCGACACAAACATACAGCTAAAGCACGATGATCAAAACCCAAGCGCTCAACCATGACAACTTCAACATCAGCAGTCAAAAAAGATATCCTAAACACGACAGCTCGAACTCAAGCTTAAATATGAAAGTTTAAACACGAGTTCAAAACCGACCGTTAAATAAAAATATCATAGGACGAAATATAGCATATACTCTTACATGTATGAATAGGCATAAAATAGAACATGCTAATGCAAACTCTCGTACGTTATACTTCGAACGCCATTGTTACTTCCGCTGTGACCAAAAGTCAATTAATTGGATGGTTGATTACACGCAGTTGCTCTGAAGTACTGTATAACTAGATGTAGTTGGACAACAAGAACCTCGAGTATCGGCGATTTCAAGCGGAAACGGTTCGTCGAACTGGCTCGGGTATTTTTCTATTGAATAGTCAAGTAAAACTATATTTGTCTTTCATGTACGCTGAATTCCGGTTGCCTTCTTTCGTAAATTCGAGAAAGTTGCACTCATTTCCACGTCGAGAAACATGTCACGTATGCAGCAGGTCTCGCTGTAGACACCACACATCCGACCAGTTAGCTCAGTGAGTAGAGCGCTCGACAGCTAATCTAGAGATTGTGGGTTCGAATCCCTGACAAGGCGTATGCTTTCCATTGACAATTTGATTGAAGATAAATGCATCCAAACATAATCGTCGTCCACATTTTGACTCTGCTTTATCAGGAAAAGTCGTTAGCTGCTTAGAGGTAGGGGAAGTAAGCGAGAATGTTAGCCAATGTAGAAGAGGTAGCTGTCTAAAAAACGCTTGAACGCTTTAGCAAAGCCAGCACTGTCCGATCACGCTACCTGTCTAAAGATAAGTGTTACTTTCTCTACGTAGCGCTAGATAGAATTCTATTTCCTACCTCTAACAAACGCGCCTCTGGTTAGGTCAACTGACCGCCGTATGTGTTTGAAGTAATGCTGGTAAAATTATACAAAACTTCAAAACAAACAAACGAATAAAGCAGCCCAGGCCTGCGTTCAGTAAAGGTATTTGAGGCTATCGTTTCGTAATGGTTTGCAATTTGGTTCTCCATTGGCAGGCAATGTGATACGGTGGGCCAGGGATACACGACAAAACGTTCGCAACTGATAGCCCTAACTGAACGCAAGGCAGATGCAACATGTGGAAATACGTAAATAGTGACTTACACTAGAGTGGTTGTAGCTGTGTCTGTGTTGGAAGTTGAAGAGATAGCAGGAACGGTTATACTCCACCCAGCCATATGTGCACGCTGCTGTAATATACGAGGGTCATGCAAAAAGTTCTGTCATTGGGTTCGGATTTCTTAAGTGCTACGTTTTATCAAAATTATTTTTATTACAAACCTTCAAAGTATTCCCCCTTTACCGAAACACATTTTTTCTCGTCGAAATTTCGAATGATCGGTGTCCGACTGTATATAAAACTCCATTAAAATTACACATAAAAGATGAATTTATTTCTGTCGTTTAAGACAGTTTGCTTTTTGTTAATCATTTGCTAACAGAGGAAAACGTGAATACTGTTTGAAACGACTGGAACGATGGTTAGATGATTTGACAATAGAGGAAGAAAGGTCACGAGATACACAAAGTTCCAAGTTATATGACTACCAAAGTAAAATTTCAGATATAAAATGATGTCTGCTTGTATGAATTCCCGTTTATAGGACTGCTAATGTAAAGTTTTACTTAGTTATATGGCTGCCAAGGTAAAATCCTAGTTATAGATGTGCTAATGTAAAGTCCCAGTTATCTACGGATACAATTGTAAAGACCAAGCAAAATGGCTACTAATGAAAAGTCCAAGTTAATATTATACGGATACTACAACTACCCGCACTAACAATTACATTTGGCTACCTTCAAACTAAAATACATTTGTAAAGTTTTATTTTTACCAACTGGCGATATCGTCAGTACTGGCGTTGTCATGGGTGTAGTTGTTGGTACTGGCGTTGTCGTCGGCATTTTAGTTGGAATTGGCATTGTCGTCGGCGTCGTAGTTGGAATTGGAGTTGTCGTCGGAGTTGGAATTGGCGTTGTCGTCGACGTTGTTGGAATTGGCGTTGTCGTCGGCGTCGAAGTTGGAATTGGAGTTGTCGTCGGCGTCGAAGTTGGAATTGGCGTTGTCGTCGGCGTCGAAATTGGAATTGGCGTTGCCGTCGGCAGCGTAGTTGGAATTGGCGTTGTCGTCGGCGTCGTAGTCGGTACTAGCGTTATCTTTGGCGCTGTACTCGGCATTGGCGTTTTCGTCGTTGTCGTCTTTGTAACTGGAGTTGTCGTCGGTGTTTCGGTTGTTGTTGTAATGTCTTTGGTTACTGTTGTATAAGAGAAAGATGAATCCTGTTAAACTTATAATAAAAACTATAATATATACGATAAAAATAAATATCAATCAGGAAGTTGAAAGTCTACAAGTATACTTGTATGTTTGTTATTCATTTATCTACCTTTAAAATGAATAAATCGTATTTTACTTGTCTTTTTACAACATTCTTATGGCGAGTGCGGGGCATGCATAGGAAATGGTGAGCAAGCGATGTTGTACTTGACTGGAAGACAATGCATAAATGGAAAACAAGACACCACCATGTAGACACAGTATCAAGAAAAGAAGGCAAAGTCTTGCCTGAAATTCAAATATAATTGAGGTACATGTGTGGAAAGTGGGACAAAGCCATGAACACACGGTGCATGTGTGGAAAGTGGGGCAAACCCAAGAACACACGGTGCGTGTGTGGAAGGTGGGGCAAGCCATGAACAAACGGTACATGTGTCGAATGTTGGACAATGAACAAATGAATACGATGCATGTATGGAAAACAAAGCAACAACCGTGAGCACACACATTAAATCGATGCAATGCAAGGCAAAGCATATGCACGCATTATATTTATGGAAAGCAAGGAAAACCACGAGCACGCGGTACGTATATGGAAGCGTGCTAAAACGGTGAACTAGTTGATAATGTACGGAGGTAAGTATAGAAACAGGAGTATGTGCAGCGTGTATGGAAAGCGAGACAAACCCACGGAAAACACGAAAGCAAGTAAAACATGTACAGAACTCTGAACCCGCTGTTACATTTACAGAACCCTGAACCCGCTGTTATGTACGTAAATGATTGACAACTTATGTTAGTGTGTTACATAGCTTAATATCTAGGTTCTGTCAACTAGTAGTTAATCATTCAGACGTGAACAATTTATACAAACCTTGGTCAGTTAGCGGAAGAGAACCTTGACATGATTCAATCCACATCTCTCCAGGCGTGTTCTCGATATAACCAATCTATGTAAATACATTGATTTATGTCATGTTAAACTCTTCGCTAGTAAGGCGTAAAAAGTTGTGTGTTAGCAAAAATCCGACCGACATCTGTCTTTTTCACTTTTCCTACCCTACACTTTTTTGTTCAGCCAGACTTTTCTATCGCGTGTGGTAAAACTTTTCAAGTTTCCGTGTTGAAACACGATTTGCCAAGGAGTTATGGGAAATAGCGTTTAAAACAACAAATATACGAGAGCAACACCAGATTAAAAAATGAAAGCATCTCATACCATCATCATCATCATCATTATGATCATCGTTATCATCATTGTCATCCTCATCATCATCATCATCATTATGATCATCATCATCATCATCATTATGCTCATCATTATCAGCATTATCATCATTAGCATCATTATCATCATTATCATCATTATCATCATTAGCATCATTAGCATCATTAGCATCATAATCATCATTATCATCATCATTATCATCATCATTATCATCATTATCATCATTATCATCATTATCATCATTATCATCATTAGCATCATAATCATCATTATCATCATCATTATCATCATCATTATCATCATTATCATCATTATCATCATTATCATCATTATCATCATTATCATCATTAGCATCATAATCATCATTATCATCATCATTATCATCATCATTATCATCATTATCATCATTATCATCATTATCATCATTATCATCATCATTATCATCATTATCATCATTATCATCATTATCATCATCATTATCATCATTATTATCATCATCATTATCATCATTAACATCATTATCGATTGTGGAACGAGTTTATTACTTATTTTAATCACTCTGTTTTCTTGGTCTACTAACTCGTAGTCGTGTCCATTCATGATTGTGAAGTTTGCGGTTCAACATCGCCTAAGGCCTAACGGATCAGGAGTCAAACGCTTAACCATTTCCATCACCTTTTCTTCCCTTATATCTATTTAAATTCTAAACTTTTTTTCTTTAAAAAAAAAAAATGAATCGTTTATTTCAATAATATCTTATGTACAAAACACAATATTTTGACATATCAACAACATATAAAATATTTAACATTTTTTTTGGAAATATGATCTTTCGTACCATGAAGCATGTAAAAAGGTAGGTGAGATGTTTCAAGTAATAATATCGAATCGAATATGTTTATCTAGTACGAAACGAAAGTAATAGAATAACAAGATGTATTGTATCTTGTTCCCTACTCAACGTATTAAATAGTTCAACAACCTGGTTTTGGTACTGCACAGCGTAAAATGTGTTGTATCCAACATCATCTTGCGGGTATGAAGGCTTGCAATCGAACTGGTACATGTATCCTAGCACGCCCGTAGTATCCGTCCTCTCCTTATACACTGCTGCGTCCGTTTTATAGATACACAGACATGGATAATTTGCTTGCACTAACGATAAACTATTAAAAATCACAAAAAGAACGAAACAAAATATCTTCATAATCTTAAAACTCATCGAGACGCCAATGCACGTCGTTGCAAATTAAAATCTACATACTAGATAAGATTAAATCACCTAGCCCATATAAGGACTACAATTAGGTGTATATATAAACATGTGCAGGTGAAAGTCTGAATTAAAACATGTAGGCCATAATCTCGATATTTTGAAAGTGAGTTAGTACTAAAACAAGGGGAAATAATTAGAGGTTATCATACGGGACTGGTGTGACTTACGGCGATATTGGCATACTAGGAGAGATCATTATTGGGTCGAGGGCTTTAGCCCAAGGGCCAATATCGGTCTGGTATGCCAATATCGCCGAATGTCACACCAGTCCCGTTTTATAACCTTTTTATTGCATATGTTCGACTCAAGTGAAGCGTAATTTTATCAGAAAACAAGACAATAGTATACAAGTTAACAAGTTGAATAATGTATTGGAAATAATTAAACATTTTAGAAATGATTTAGAATCAACTTGTCTAGATCTATAAGTCTAAAATTGTAACTTGAAATTCTTAAAAGTCTATCACACAGATTTGGACACATTTTAAATACAAACTTTGACGTTTTAATTCAAACAGGAGGATAAGCCATTGGAACGTCGGTCGTCTGTTCAATGTTTTGTTTCTGAACGTCGACGTTTCCCGCGCTAAACAATGACACCACAGCGGAAGTATACCAAATATCGAGATTCAACACTCCCGGAAGTATGCCAAATATTCAATATTCGGCACACCAGGTCACATGATCATAGATATTCGCCTTCAAGTTGTCCATATACGTTTATGTACAGTGCAAATTTGTTACTATATTTAGTAACATATGCAATAAGTTTATGTACAGTGCAAATTTGTTACTATAATTAGTAACATATGCAATAAGTTTATGTACAGTGCAAATGTGTTACTATATTTAGTAACATATGCAATAAGTTTATGTACAGCGCAAATTTGTTACTATATTTAGTAACATGTGCAATAATGTCACCTATTTTATTCTCATCATTTGAAAAAAAGATTTTGAACTATTTTTGCAACAAAACTCGGACAGTGGTTTAGACTAAGGTGATATTACATTAATACTTAATTGCGTATGAATATGTTTTCTCTTCACGAATATGTCGTCCTTTGATACTGCCACACCAGTTGCTTCACTGGCCTAATTAGAAATAATTCGTTTAAGTGGAATTTACTGCGCAACTTTTACGCGCATGGCATTTAGGCATAACCATGTTAGGTATGCGTTCCTTTATCCACACAACAACTTTATCAGAAACTGAGCTGTTAACAAACTTGTAAGTTTGGACGACGACGATCGATCAACAATAGTTGTACTTCTTGTTTTATAAATTGACGACAAAAACAACAGCAACAATAGTTGTACTTCTTGTTTTATAAAATGATAAATAAACAACAGCAGCAATAGTTGTACTTCTTGTTTTATAAAATGATAACAAAACAACAGCAGCAATAGTTGTACTTCTTGTTTTATAAAATGATAAATAAACAATAGCAGCAATAGTTGTACTTCTTGTTTAATAAAATGATAACAAAACAACAGCAACAATAGTTGTACTTCTTGTTTTATAAAATGATAAATAAACAATAGCAACAATAGTTGTACTTCTTGTTTTATAAAATGATAACAAAACAATAGCAACAATAGTTGTACTTCTTGCTTTATAAAATGATAACAAAACAATAGCAACAATAGTTGTACTTCTTGTTTTATAAAATGATTTTTTTTGATAGCAGTAAGTACACTTTATTCGTTATAAATATCATCTTAGAAAAACTAAATCTATGTTGATGTAAGTTCTATGTAAATGTACACTTTACTAAAAAAACATGTTAAACAACATTCGTACAATCGCATCAATAAACGAGAAGGCACAATCACAGATACCAGTAAAGCAAGACGGCGGCGTTAATAAAACAAAGTGTGGAGCAAATCAACATTAAAATACACAAAGCTACACCGAGCTACCTCAAGGATTGCACCAAGCATACCAAGACACATCAAGCTACTCCAAACTACACCGAGCTACTCCAAGCTACACCGAGCTACAACAGGGATTGCTTCAAGCATACCAAGACACACCAAGCTACTCCAAGCTACACCGAGCTACCTCGATGATTGCACCAAGCATACCAAGACACACCAAGCTACTCCAAGCTACACAGAGCTACCTCAAGGATTGCACCAAGCATACCAAGGCACATCAAGCTACTCCAAGCTACACCGAGCTACCTCAAGGATTGCACCAAGCATACCAAGACACACCAAGCTACTCCAAGCTACACCGAGCTACTCCAAGCGACACCGAGCTACACCAAGGATTGCACCAAGCATACCAAGACACACCAAGCTACTCCAAGCTACACCGAGCTACAACAAGGATTGCACCAAGCATACCAAGACACACCAAGCTACTCCAAGCTACACCGAGCTACAACAAGGATTGCACCAAGCATACCAAGACACATCAAGCTACTCCAAGCTACACCGAGCTACAACAAGGATTGCACCAAGCATACCAAGACACACCAAGCTACTCCAAGCTACACCGAGCTACAACAAGGATTGCACCAAGCATACCAAGACACACCAAGCTACTCCAAGCTACACCGAGCTACAACAAGGATTGCACAAAGCATACCAAGACACACCAAGCTACTCCAAGCTACACCGAGCTACCTCAAGGATTGCACCAAGCATACCAAGACACATCAAGCTACTCCAAGCTACACCGAGCTACTCCAAGCTACACCGAGCTACAACAAGGATTGCTTCAAGCATACCAAGACACACCAAGCTACTCCAAGCTACACCGAGCTACCTCAAGGATTGCACCAAGCATACCAAGACACACAAAGCTACTCCAAGCTACACCGAGCTACAACAAGGATTGCACCAAGCATACCAACCCACACAAAGCTACTCCAAGCTACACAAAACTAAACCGAGCTACATCAAGGATTGCACCAAGCATACCAAGGAACACCAAGCTACCCCAATGACCTTTAGAACTAGTTTTCTTATTGAGGTGGTCTTAATATTGAGGTCGAACAAAGAACAAAATAGTGAACATGGATTTGAAATTGTGTTCTTAATTGTGAGGTAGTCTTATTATTGAGGTGGTATTTAAGTGAGGTTTAAATGTACATTTGGAGTATTCATATCGACATTTTACCATTCATTGTTACCATACAAATCTTATCAAGTAGTTTATATGTGTTATCAGTCCCAGTACTGGACACATATTACCATACATATGTTATTGTATAAGTGGATAATATTGCGTGTCGAAAAGTTTGCGCATAGCCGAAATCAATTTGTTTATGATATCTACACATCCGTAAAAATATCAATGTCTTAATTTAATTTTTCCAAAGGTTTAGACATGACTCCCACATATTATCGGCCATGTAGTGTTTTAGATGAGGCTCCATGGAGTGCCAGATAGTAGTGGCTACACGGTGCGTAGGAAAATATACTTCGGTGGAAGTGGAAATTTACGCTTTGGTAATTATTGACATTCGCAAATTGTTCCACCTAGCAAACATTACCACTTTAACAGTATATGTTTACAAATATACGTGTATACAAAACTATTAATACACATAAAAATCTACACTATATATATCAAACAATACTTCATTAAATATATACTCTACACACATATATTTTTCAATGGTGAATGTATTTTTCCATTCACTAGGAGATTGTTTCATAGTTTCATAGTACTGGTTTTAATGGCACAAAAAACGCATGTAGAATTGGTTTTATAAATAGCCTAAATCTTTCATTGCTTTATACTGGTCTGGGATTTCCATCAAGGCACCGAGAGCAATTGCAGCCTGGGGATTTCTCGCTTCAGATTTAATTTTATGGAATTCAACAAACTGGAAATTGTCAAACTTTCTCTGAGGAAGTTTGTTATCGAAGTCATACATGACTTCCCAAGGTCCATCACCAACACCTATCACAACTATAGAGAGTGCATAATCGGACGCACGAACAATGGCATGTATTGTGTCTTCTTCACTCGTCACCTGTCCATCAGCAACTATCACAAGGATCTGATACTGTTGGTAAACAGAAAGAAAAGTCAATAATTACAAATTATGATAAAACATATAGCCGTCTCACGTGGCCGAGTGGTTAAGGCATCCGCCTTGGGAGCAGGAGATCGAAAGTTCGAATCCTGGTGCCTGTCATTAAAAGATTATGTCTAATAAATTGGGAAGTACATGTGCCCAGAAAGTAAGTCATAAGTCAAAAAATGGCTGACCCTTAAAAACAATGGGGTGACAATAGATTAAATCAAACACTTTTATCCCAGTCAAAAAGAGCTACTGGTATTTCGACTGTTTGACTCATTTTTAATCATAAATGTTACAGCTTTCTACAATAAATCAGCAGAAGTTTTATTCTGTAGCTTTTTGAAATCTACGTGATATCGTACTAGTTTTTTTATCTTTAAGAGCAAAACCATGATATTCAGTGGATATAAAAATACCCGTTGAAACTTACTCGTTTTGTGTTCTTTACAATAGACACGGCTTCGTCTATCAGGGGCGCAAAATTAGTTGGACCCCCAAGTTTGACAGTTGGCGTCAATTCGTTGTAAACTTCAAGCACCTCCCCAAAACCGTCGCATTTACCCTGCAACACAAATATATGTCCTTGGGAATCATTAAATATGTTGTTTGTATAATGAACAATTTTTGTTGTTGAAATATCCCAAGAAGGGGATCAATATAATGTCTGGTGCAAAATTCAACTCAAGCTCAATATTTCGAACCACTGGGCCATTATCAAGAGCGAAGAACACAACATTTCTCAATATCAATATAATATGTTTGTAAGTCTACTCATCAAATGCACAACAAAACGTGAACAATTTTGTGACACGTAAACGATAATTAATTAATTATGCATGTGTAACTAAATATAGTAACATTTAGCTCTGCAGTTTGTTGTTATTACGTGAGAACGGTTGTAATTTATTATGCATGTGTTACTAAATATAGTAACATTTAGCTCTGTAGTTTGTTGTTAGTACGTGAGAATGGTTGCAATTTATTATGCATGTGTTACTAAATATAGCAACATTTAGCTCTGTAGTTTGTTGTTGTTACTTGAGAACGGTTGTAAACAAACAGTGAGGATGTCAGCCAATGAAAACATATGATTAAATAGCTTTGATTATCAATATTAACAAACTAATAAGATTGAATGTAATGCTGTAACCTGGCTACCGACTTGATGATTCTTTTTATCACCTAAATAATACGTGGATCTACCATCTTTATTTTTTAACTAGATCTTACTCGGCTCAGAGTCTTCGAATCTGATTGAGACGATAATGGACAGTATTTCATAAAACATCCAGTAGCTATAGGAGTTGTCTCCTATAAAACATAATTAAAAATAGGGGTTGTATGCAGACTAATATCACTAGTAAAAAATGAGTCTTACTTAATATAAGTTAAATTTACACGAAAATGACGTTAGGTCGCTGTGGTGTAGTGGTTAGCATTACGGACCGGCAATATCCCATTGACTGATTTTTCGTGTTCCTTAGAACATGACTTTATTTGCTATCATGAATGATGTAAGTGAGACCCTTCTTGACCTACATCTTTATTAAGGGGAAATATCCCCTTGTCTTTCACAACTCTATCACCAAAGCCGTATGCTTGAATGATACCATCATCTACCAGGGGTTCCAATGTCTCACCAAGAATACATATTATCTGAAATATAAAATACACAATCCTTTACTCAATTTATAAATAATTGGACTGATCAAAAGGGCTAATCCGCCATATTGTATATCACAAAGTGATCGGAAACTATGAAAGTGAATTTTGACGGGTTTACATCGACAGTTAAATTCATTTAAATCGAAATTGGTATAGACATGTGCAATAGGTGTATCCACTTGATTTTAGACACAATGTAAAATATCACTGGTTGGCACTTTTGACCAGTATATACTGCGCATGTGCAATTTTAGGTGCCAATTAATGTATCTGTTTTTTTTTCGAATTTCTAAATAACTGAAATCAACTGTAATTAGGACGGCAATGTATCCCCCTCTTTGTCACTCCCTCCCTGAAATAGATGCGAGTACTGGCTAGTAACCCCCCTGAAGCAGTTATCAAGAGGGATTCGTTCATATTGTATTAACTTGTTTCAAACAAACTTGCTGCAAATAAATAAACAGTTTCAACAAATGATGCAGTGTATATATATTAATATTTGCAACAAAAAGGTTTTCATCGGGAAATGTTAAATTATGCGGAACAAATAAGGAATAGTCCGACAAATATAATGATATATCATTTTTACCAACATACCGATATAAATCAAAGCACTGTGAGTGCTTTTTGGAAGGATTGCTTTATAAGTGTGTACAGCTTTTGCTTTTTAATAAAAATCTCAAATAATTCAAGGAGTGACAAATAGCAGAAAATGCAACATTCTCAAATATGAACTTCAAACACAGACTCAGCAAAGTAAATATTGGTTGCTTAATGCAATGGTGAGTATCAGTTATACTTTCGGTCAATGATTCATTTCAACTTGATGCGCAATCGCAATCTTGTCACGTGATTTCAAGTTGGATCACGTGACTGTTTTGTTAACATTGATCTTGTAATCTCTTACCTCTTGATAAGGATTTATTTTATCACTTGAAATCTCATGCAGATTCCTCCCTCCAAATACATTCATTCCTTGTGCCATGTTGCTTAGTGTATAATCGATACCTGTTAATGGTAAAATAAGTACAGTATGTTTGTGTGTTTAAGTAAAAGTCCGAAAGTTATTACACCTCGTGAGCAGCAGACGGAATCACTAAGTCACACGTGAACATTTAAGGCAGATGCTCACGAGGTGATATAACTCCATCTTACACCGAAGCATTTCTTTATGTCAGGGCTTTTTTGTCCTTCTGTATTTTTCATTCGCTAATTAGAACAAAGTTCCCGTTGAATGCCTCAATATTTTATATGACGTCATGTATGAAAATGACGTCATTATCACTTTCATAATTTCAATTTGATTATATCGAATAATACTTCATCGTTATCAACTAATAAACCACCGGTCACAATGAAATCATATACCATATTTATGATAGACCGATGGTGTCTTCTTAGATTTCCTTTTCATTCCTTAAAACATGTCTCGTGAATTGGTAGTTGTGTGTGTACTGCGTTTTACGTCCCTCCACCAACTGTTCAGTAAAACGAAAATGCTGCCTGCACATGTATGGCTGCCACACTGTGACACCACGTGGTAGACACGTGACATGATCCAGAATCCACTCATACAAACCCGACACTGGGCCGACGAGTTCTTGTATGACCATGTTCGAGCGTAGGCAAGTTAACAACTGGTACTAATTTTAACGACTTTGGTATGTCATGGCCGGAGACACAATCCTCGCCGGCCGCACATAAGTCGGCCACTACCACTGAACCACCGATATGGTTTCATAAATACAAGAACGGTACGATTTCACATAGTTCATTATTTGAAACTAAATTGTGAAAATTATATGAAAACAGTCTGAATCAACCCCCGTTCAACAAGAAACGTAACCTTACCAAATATAAGTCCACAGTCCTTCACGCCTTCTGTTTTAATAGCGTTACTGACAGCTTCTAAAGTCTCAAACCGGTCAGAATTTGGTATAAATATATCTTCATCATCTTCACAATCTGATACCGACTCACTTGCTTTCATCGATGTAGTTTCTCTTTTAAACCCACTCACAAGTCTACAGTTAAAACACATCAAATAAAATCAGAGCTCGTTTGTTCCGTTTGTTTGTATCGGGTTTTATATAACGCCATCTTTCAACATTTTTTTCTGTTCGGTTAAACATAACATGGCTGTCAGTTGACCCAACAAGTTCTCCTGGAATAAATTATCAACCAGTACTAAAGTACCCATCCACAAGCTACTGACACTTGAATCACATGAATCAGAGGTGGAGAGCAATTGACCGCAGCCAAATCGCACAGAGAACATAACCTGCCCAACCCGGGAAACTTTTTTGGAATATTTGTGTACTTTAAAGAAATATTGCACATCCTACTTAAGATTCAAAATAAGTTGAAAATCTCGATATTCTGTACACTAGGTCTATTGGACAATCATTTGAAAAAAATATATTTACATTGGCTAACCGCCTTAAAATTGTTTACAACTGTCTAAAGTTCATATAAATTTAAACAGTCTATAAATTTTGTATTGATTCATCTAAAATCTATTTATAGACATAGTTGTACATAGCACGTAATCATTAGGGGAATTCCCATGTGATTAAAATTCTTTATAAAATAACTTACCTATTTGGTTTCTCCGTCGTTGACGTTTTATACATTGTTTCTTAAGCACATACGCGTCTATCAAAAAACACAACAAAAATTAAATCCTTGCATTAATCTATCCGGCACAAAATCATAGTTTTAAGTCTACGAAACATAATTCAGTCATTTTTCTGGTCAAACTAAATCTATTGCTTTGAAGTTCATTTCACGTTAACTTAAGTTCTTCACTTCTACCATTATTAATTTGAAAACCAAATTCCACATTAAAAATGTGTTCTGTCTAATAGATATGATATATAAACACACACTCGGAGTCAATTTAATCTTCTCTTCGTCATAAATAGTATTCCTATACAAGATTTAATTTAATACTACGGGAGTCTTTAAAATGTTTACGATCAATATTATTGATCTATTGATATTTATTATATTCAATTATAACATGTGTATTCACATTCAAGCCCCCATTGAGGATTAGGTAACAGTTTATGCATGAACTAACGCTTCATAATATCATTCATGTTGGTGCTTTAATTTTAACTACAAATACTTAATTGCATTAAAACATTTATGGCAATTATACAAAAGTTTGTGACAAAAGGCATATATTTTCTGAAGAGCATATGACGGTACATTGCATGTATACATATATATTGTATCAAAATATGAGCATACATTATTATATTTCTAATAAGATTGGCGTAGAATATATATTTGGCCAAATTGGTGACATAATTTTTGATGTTGCTGTCATAAGATAAGACAATTTATGTTATGTGGGCCATGTGTAGTAGTATTTTTTTATATATACTGATCTTAAATCAGACAATTTTGAGCAAATAAATAGAAAATTTATAATGATACCATTAACCAATTTTATTGTCCCTTTGGCCTTTTTATGATTTAACATTGTATGACAGGGTATATAGGCCAAACACATGTCCAAAGTTATATTACGTGACGAAATAAAATACTTTTTTCACTATTACTTTTTTCTTTAACGAAAATGGTGCCAAACAATGAGGCATACATGAAATTGTTAAGTCAATTGTCTACATAAGTCATTTTGAAATTTCATGTTTGTTTTAGCAGCGCATTATTTTAAAACATCCCAGTTGTTGCCTTGGAAAGTTTGCCGAGTATATTGCAACATCAGCTATCAGTGGAATGAGCACACTTATGTGTGTTACATAAAACATATCTATTTATAGAAATGAGATATTCAAAACCGTTTTTTATTCACGTGACTTAAATAATGTTTATCTGTAAAATAACTTGCTTCAATTTAACAACAAATGAGAGAAGGACTTTATTTATAAGGTTCACATTAAGCTTTCTGTTACCTTGCACTTCATTCCCTATTCAATTATCATTAATTCTCTATCCTACCTAGAATCGCATTATTGTAGGTTTAATGCTATACTTCCGTATTCACAATGCAAGTTACTTTTTAAAGTAGTATACAAATGTGAGTAATTATACCAGATTTCCCTGCCAGCTCGTGATCTTTACAGAAGCCCTTTTCTCCTCTCTACTCAAATTCATCAATAAATCCTCCTTGTGCATCTTTCCCTCTGCTCTCAATCTTTGCACCTCTATCTGTCCCACTTCCTCTACATTTATTCCTGAACATCACTTTGTCTCTGTCTGCGCGTCTTTCTTTCTTACACCTCTTGTTCTCTTGCTATTCACCTCCACGCTGTTTCCGCAGTCTGTCTCACTCTCTGCATATTCATTTAATTATACTTTCAGATAAAGCGTCTCTATGCGAGTCATTCCTTTTCCTGCAAAATCCCTCTACTCTACTCCGTTCTCCATATGTCTCCCATTTTCACATCCACTTCCCATCTCCAAACCACCCGAGCTCTCAAACACTTAATTATTCATCTGTCCATGGCTTTTAGGGTGCCTGTGCCTTTTTTATGTGGCATTCTCCACCCTTTATACTTCACTTCTTCATGACTTAATTAAAACCAAACTTACACATTTAATCGAAAAAAAACACAAAAACATTTGGAAGCAAGCAACATGTATGCTTGGCCTGCAATGATGAGAGGACATTCTTTACTTCTAATAATTACATAAATTTTACCATCTGGACATATCAGGACGTCTGTGAATCTCTTAAGTTTTTACTGAAAAATATTTTATTCATTTTGATAACTCAGTGTACTAACAGAGAATTAGCATACCTATGGGAACTAACTGTGCTCCACTTACAGCCGACTTATTCTTATTCTGTTATGAACGAGACGTTTGTGTTATACTTATCCAAAGAAAATCAAACGGATGTAATTGACGCTTTCAATAAAGCCTCTCGTTATTTAGACGATATTTTTATATATTGATAATATTGCCATGGTAAATAAAATCTATCCAACAGAGCTGCAACTTTCGAAAGCAACTACATTTGATACACACGCCTCGTTTCTTGACTTGAACATTTTCACAGATAATGGAATTATTACTACAGATATTTACGATAAACGAGATGATAATACGCTTTCCGCCAATCGACGGCAATGTTCCAAAATGTCCCTCCTATGGCATATATGTATCTCAACTTAAACGGTGTCAGAGGGCGAACAGTAATCGAATAAGCGTAACCTTCTTACATATTACTTTCTAAAACAAGGACATCGTTATCATAAATTATGTAAGACGTTTCGTTACTTTAGCTATAATGAAATGCTTTTAATTTAAATATGGAACTAGTGTCAAATCTATGTTAGGGACAGGAATTACTAAACCAAATTTTTATGGAAATCTGTTATATAAAACTCTCGAAATTCATAACAGTTGTTACCTTGATCAGTTATTTGTGAATATAATTAATAAATTCATAAGGAAGTGTTATAATCCTGAAATAATGAGAACTACTGCAGATAATATTTCAAGTAAATCAATACTTGAAAGATTTTCGCTTTGACAGCACACCGGACGCTAATGTTGTAAGACTAAACAAAGTTATATTTGTAAACCATGCTTGATATGGCATAATATGACAGATCATAATGTCTTTAATGATTATGTTAGGGGATGTATAGGCATTACTGTTTGCTCTGGTACTAATAGAATATGTTCCATTGAGTATCTTAAAACTATTATCCGGCCCTTTTGGGATTGTGTTGTGTTGTGGTGTCTATGATGTTTTGGGTTTGCGTTGGTGTTTTCCTTGTTTAATTTTGTTTTGTCCATTGTTTGTCCACATATGTCGAAATATTAGTTGGGTTGATCAATGTTTAGATTTTTATTAATCGGCTATCCTCTTCGCTATGCATTACGTACTTATCATTGGGTCATATGTATCGGTTGAATTTCTCCAGGCTTCTTTCTATATTATGACGCCATTTAATAATAATATGACTTCATTTGGCATTAACAAGAATTTTTTTTTCTCTATGATGCTGTTTTATAACACATCTTAATACTCATTTGTCGTAATTTTGTTTTATTTTTCTTTAGTTTTATTTCTATTTGCCTTTATTTATAAATTCAATTTCCCAATCACTAGTTATGATTTTGTTTAATTATTAACCACAGTTTTTCCGGTTGACTTTACATTATGTTATTTATTTGATAGTGTATGGTTATTATGCATTCTGGTGTTAATAATTTAGTTAATGGGAGCAAAGTATAAAACTGATTGGTTAATTGCTTTTAATTATTAGTTAATTACTGCCTACTTAGTCAATGTATGTGTATGTGTTGGAAATCAAATGAGCATATATATATTTGAAAAGTGAGAGGTTAGCTAGCTGTTAAATCGATTTAAACCCCCAGTCTTTTACTGACAGTTCCGAGGCTGAAAATCGCTGTTATGGTATTATGTCTATGTGTGGTTTAGACGTATGTAAATTGCCCTTTCCCCTGTTCAATTCATTTACTTTATATAGTGTTAATGTTATTGTCTCCCCACTTTCGGCCTCTTGTTTCCAGCTGTCTTGACTTGTCCTGTAGTGTATTCCATCCATTAAATCTCCCTCTGTTTGTCCTCTTTGATTCTCCTAGGTATGCCTTATGGTCTGCTAGACCATTCCTTGCGCCCATGTTCCCTTACGTTTGTACCATTGAGTCTTCTCAAATGCCTTTGTTTTATGGAATGTTGTTTTCCCGGGGGTCTGTTTGGAGAGGCACTGTCTTATATATGTAGCGTTTCCTGTAGCAACTTATTTTCTCTCATTTACTGTTCATAAACATAACTACTCGAATGCGTTTATCAATAATTTTATTTGGATCGTACCGGAAATAGTATGTATAGTGATAGTAAAACAAACAATACATTGTCAATATAAATAATGGTCACTTAGTTTGTACAGCATAGATTCTCCAGTTTTTCTTTTCTATGAATGCATTTCTACATGTCACACATAACTGCAGCAAACTCTGAAAGTAGATATATTTGTTATTGATTCAAAATTACCATCAATAAAGCACTTGGTCAAATCGACGTTAGTAGCATGAATTGACAAGCATCAGATAAAGTAAATCATTAATGGATGGCACCTTTCTAAAACCCGTTACGAACGTGTTTTTAGATTTTGGCGAATATGCGAATATATGTAACCAATTAATTGATGAGAAATTGTCAAGTGACGAAAGGATAAGGCTACGGCTATACTACAGCGATGTGTTGCGAGGTCTTGGGGATGAAAAATTGGGTGACATCACCACCAAACTTGTAATGTATGACTCGTAAGTGGTCAAAACGTTTCGCGACGAGAACACGACGCAGTTGTGATCGCCGCCTACACCTCGAGATAAAAACGTTTAGGGCATATATATACCTTCAATGGATATGTTACCATCGCCATCTGCGTCCACCATTTTAAGCATACTATCAATTTCTTCTTCCGGGACGTCTTCTCCACAGGACTTCAACACGGCTCGTATCTCTTCAGCAGATATCGTGCCACTGGTAATACAAACAAATTATAACAGTTAAAGTGGCAAGACATTTCTGTGTCTTCTCTGATGGCTATATGCCAGTTTCAACCCACCCGAATTGCGTTTCATTTCACAGAAATACTTCCTGATAGTTTGATGCGGACGTGTTTCAGAACCGAATTTATCCGGTTTGACACATCAAAACAAGAGTATAGATGTTCTGTTATCTTAATTAGAAATTCCGACAAAGAGCTGAAGGTTATCTATTTTATTTGAATTTCAATGTAGCAGACAACCATTAGAGAGAATCTGGTGGTAGAAATAATTAGTTTTATATAAAAAAATATGGAACGTAAGGAATTTCATTTGATACGTTCATTTCTAATATGCAGTCATTTTGCTTTTTATGCTTTGAGAGGAAGTATTTGTCATCGATGTTTAACAATATTTAACATGAATGTGGTGGCTAATATTGAAAGTAAAAAAAAAAAGTTTGGAGACTAGCCTTGAAGTAATATTATGCTCATGTTTTGTTCATTTGTTTACCTAAACAAGCATGAAAAATATACTTCCTATAGTTAAAACATCAATAAAAATGTATTAACAAAGAATGAACTCATAATGTACTGATCCGTATGTGTTGGAGAAAGATGTTTGTACATCATCAAATTAAAAAAAAACACTTCCAGTTACTTATCAATCAGGCTATTTTACAAGTTTTGTCTGTCAGTAATATGGCAAAAAAATATATTTTCAATCGGTTAAACATTGCGATGGTTCTTATTATTAGAAATGTTTTAGCCAATGTAACAACAAGACTGGATGAAGCCAATTCAAACTGTTCATGTTCTGATGCGCCAGATACATCTTTAAACTCATGACTGCTGTCTCTCTCCAAAAACTGTCCAATATGAATTTGAAAGGCTTCATGTGCCACAGCGGTAAGGGGAAAGTGATATGAACTCGGCGGACTCCGTGGTCGAGTGGTTATGATATCTGACTCCAAATCACTTGCCCCTCATTGCTATTGGGTTCGAATCCCAACCAGATTGGTCTACAGAAGGTCGGTTGTCCTACCAACCTGTCTACCTGGGGTCTTCTCCCATCCTCATAAATTGAAAGGTCACCACGTTGCGCTGGTTGTTAATTTAACTTAAAGCCTCAGAAACATATTAAAACTTAAAAACACAAAATGTCTCTGCACCTGTTATCCTTGTCAAACACACGAAATGCGTTTGTAATTTCTTTTATTTGATCATCAACATTAGCTTGATGCTGATCAAACAAACGTTTAAACTCCGTCTTATTTACGAAACCCTTTTCTGCAAATAAACAATGATAAAAATCAGTTAAGTAAAGAACTACCATTGTACGGCACTGCATGGAACATTAGACACTCGTTGCATCCTCTCCTGAGTGGGCCCCCTCTCTTCAACAAAATTATGATGTTCCAATGGTAAAATGTATTTCAAATTTAATATTTCGAGAGCAGCCACCTTATAACAAAAATACGAATCTGCAGCTAAAAGGACAATGAATATATTCAAAGCTGAATACATGTAGTCGGTGTTTTCCGGTACATTTCGGAACCGTCTTCAACATAATGTCGAGCGTTTAAATAATAATATTTCAAATATCTAAATGCAAAACTGCCTATTAGTGAGTGCAAGCGTGTTAACTGTAGACGCTATCTCAATATTACACTCGGTGTGTAAGATGTTTAAAGCGGCATTACATTTATTTAAGTATGCATGTAAAAATGTATAAATTGTTTTTACATTGTTACCGACGAAATTATTTTCTGTTTTACTGAATTTAACACATTTAGCAAGAACAAAAATGGCATTTAACTCATAACTTTCTTTCTGATAACAGTTTGCTCTATGAATTAATATTGTATGTGAAAATTTATGAAATGAAAAGCGTGTGAAAAACGCTTTTTAGATAATGTACATGAATACTTAATGACAATTTATGTCATTTCCCGTTTGTAGAAAATCCACTCCGATTTTTCATATTTTTAATGAAGTAATAAAAAATTCCTTCTACCGTTTTGATGCCGTACAATTCGATTCAGATACGCGTCTATATCAAACTAATAGAAAGTAGTTTTGCGAATTGGAATGCTTTTCTGGCGGTTTGAAACTATCACCTAGCTACCAGAGCAGAAAAGAAACAATCAAAGCGCTGAAAGCGCAGAAAGACTGGGGCAGCGAAGAAACAAAAATTAACTTGAAAAAGATGATCGGCGCAATTTGAAGGTTAAGATTTGTTGTGCAACATAAAACAATACCGAGATGTTACGATTGCTGGTCACTCCAGATTTAAAATGGATTTCTTTAAATTCACCGAAATTCAGTGGATTACGGTAATATAACGTTCCCTTTATCGAAAGGATAACCAATCCGCGTCAATGTTACAAACGTTGTTCGCTTGAAGAGAAAATGCCTTGGTTGTTAACGTAAGGTACGACTGGTTTACACAAAACTGATCTGCGAATAGCAAAACTATGTTAGTACGGCTGCGCCGAAAAAAGATCAGCCTCTTTAACGCCGAAAAAATATCAGCCGCTTTAACGCCGAAAAAAGATCAGCCGCTTTAACGCCGAAAAAATATCAGCCGCTTTAACGCCGAAAAAAGATCAGCCGCTTTAAACATTCGTCTACATATCGACCTTAAAGTGACATTGAGTATAACATGAAACAAAACAATCTGTCGACATACGTGATGGGTTACAGTCTCGGATCATAAGTTCCGCTTCATGTTTGGTCGGGTTCAAGCCTATAAGTCTTGCTGCTTTCGTTAATTCCATCACTGAAATCCGACCGTCGTGATTGAGATCCATACTTTCAAATATTGCGTCAATATCTGTAAAATAAGATAATGAAAATGAAACGGATACATTTTACATGAAGCTTTCATCTGATACATGTGGCTTTAGGTTACAGAAACAGCCGGCGTCTGTTGTGACTTTTTCAAGCTGTTATGGTGGATGTTGATTCTAGATAGGCCATTCTCGACAGCTCTCGGGCATTTCCGTTCCACTTCGTTACTCGGATAACAGCCTCTAGTGTATGTAAGGCGGAGCACTATGTAGCAAAACTCAACATTTTGTGTGGTCAAGAAATAGTTCCCGTAAAACGGATTTATAATTTCAATAAGTTCGATAAATTCACGTAAGAGATGTATTATCGTTGTCATTTCTAGTTAAAACCTCACATAATTCAGTCTTTATATAGCTTAAATATTAGAATCATCAGCACTCCAGCGTTCACGCCGCCATATTGTTTTCATGATATTCGAATAGTATTTCCGAAAGCAGTGCCTAACGTACATCCGAGGCACTTGACGTAGTTGGCCGAGGATTTCCGAATGTAGATAGGCGTCTGGATAGAACCACGGACCTTCCGGGATGGGTTGGTACTTACAGCAGTGTGAGGCAATCGATTTGAAACAGACACATGGTAAGAAGTTGTAGGATTTTATTTCAAAATCGATGTAAAATAAATATCTGTAAGTCTAAACTTTTAACATCAAATAAAAAAAATAATTCTTACTTGGTATATCAGATGACGTTTTACTAGAGTTTCCTTTTGCTGCAGTTTTCTTCTTAGTGGCCATTCTTGATTTTGTCTTTCTTCATTCAATTAATCTGCTATCCTGTTAATTTTGGTTCGTATAAACTAGAAGTAGAAATATGTTTACAGTTTATAAAACGTTGATCTCGTTATTCCGAGTTGATGTTTCCTTCCCTTTTACCGTTCCAAAGATGTATTTTCTTGAAACAATGCGAACGTTTTCCGTTGTTGTTTTTTTTATTTTCTATGTGCCACTGATATTGAATTCACTTGAAACAACGAGAGAATTTGCGAGAGTTTGCGAGAGTTTTTTCGTTTTATTTCAAGTAATATATTTTTTTCTTTGTGGCATAATAATTTAGTTACACATTTATGTTATGTGCTAATGCTTTAACATCTATTCTTTATATATCCGTATAGATCAAAACTTTTAACATACTAAAACTCTACGTGACGTTATAGTTCCGTGAATTCTTTCACACTGGCATTAATTCCAGTCAATAATTCTCCTCTAAACGCAAGTAAACACACACAAACTGTGTTTCAGAATTAAAAAAGTTCAGTTATATTCCGTAATCTAGCTCTTTCTCACAACAATGTCCGATTTCCAATTAAAATTAAATTTTAGTCATCAAAAAATTTAATGACGTAGTATTCAGTTTGTTTACTCAAAAAAGATACCGATATTTATTCCAGTATTTTTTGTATAACTAAATGACTAATTTCAAGTTAACACAAAGCCCTGCATTCATAACTAATTGTAAAACTAATTCAATGAATATTAAAAGCAACCAAGGCTCTGATATTGAATCCCATAACTCCGGTTTTTGTTACAATTATAATAACTTTAATAGTTTATACTCTAAATTACAATATCCCCATTCAATTAAACGATCAATAAATCATTTAGAAAAGGTCATGAATATTATTTTAAATTCTTCGCTTCAATACGCTACATCACAAAAAGTCCCGTAAAGTACACTAAATACAATAGTGCTTTAAAACACATTTCGCTTCAACAGAATTAAACAAAGTCCTCTTTTAGAACCACATGCAGTATTTGTACAGATGCAGACTTTATGTGCATGTTGATTTTATGCTCAGCAAATTTGTATGATATTTAATTCAAACCTAAATAAAAGATTGTAATCCGATGGTTTGCCCTTGCTATGACACAGGTGTCCAATGTTGACATCTTTCATTGTATGTTTAAATAATAACCACCCGTATTTACACAGTAATATAATTTACATAAATTGGCGATTAACTTTTTGATTAAATATACGTTAAACTTCGCATATACAAATAAATTGTAATATTTTACGATACCAAAACATGTCGTGGCCGTGTACCGGCGATGACTGGAGATCAATTTGGTTTTTGATATTTTCATATCTTGTAAATTTGCGTTTATACGTTGCGAGAACAAAAAAGGAATTCCAAATATATGCACAAGCTGTTAAAACGATTGAATGAGTCGAGATTATATTTGATAAGCATATACTTAAACTCAAAAACTTCTAAACAAATGACATCTTTGAAATTTGGTATATACGTCAGACAGACAGACGGACAAGTGGACAGGCGGATGCGTTTGAGTTATCTATGTCTATAAACTTATTGGTTGTTTTAAAACATGAAAAACTGGCATTATACATGTACGTCGTACGGATGGACTGACGGTCATTTGAAAAAAAAATCGTTATCACTGTCATTGCAATAGAAAAAGTCCCATGAAAGATCGTTGTCTCTGGTTCCAAATCTCAACCAAATGATTGTATCAATTATTAATTACGACTTGATATACGACCGCAAACAATAATATCGTACATTATCAATATCCAAATGTACGGTACTGTATGATAGCCTCGCATGGGTTAACCAACTTGGCATTATCGTATACTTCCTATTTTTCTGCACAGCCGTACTTACATCGTTTTGCTATTTGCATATCAGTGTTGTGTAAACCAATCAAATCTGACGTTAACCATCAAGGCAATTTCCTTTCAACCTAACAACGTTTGTAACCTTGACGCGGATTGGTTAACCTTTCGATAAGGTGGATTTACCGAAATCCATTTTGGATCTGGATTGATCAGCATTCGTAACATCTTGCCATTTTTGTTATGTTGCACAAAAAATCTAGACCTTCAAATTGAGCCGACCATCTTTTTTCAAGATATTTCTTGTTTAAATTACGATTTAAATACAAGGGCGCGCTTTTTAAACATAAACAGTCAAACGACAAGTTTATATAAACATTCAATCTTTTCATAGAACCACGGACGTAGACATATTTGTTAAACATAGACATGTCTGTTGTTTTGGTAAAAATAAATAAAAAAGTCGATCAGGAATTGCCACATACGAATTACATAGCATACACAGCGACCGCATAGACAACGCAAATGCACACGGTACGGAATCACGTTTCCGCCATCAATTTGTCGACTAAACTGGTACGCGACAACTTGAAATTTAAAGTATAATTTCTACTTTTTGCGCTTTCGAATTTACCCGAAAAGAAGAAAAGCTGAAGTTTTGGACTCGATAATTATCGCACAATTGTTAACTTGTCGACCCGTTATTTAGCACGAAAGGTTGAAATTTCAAATGGCTAATTTCAGCTTTTCGCGCTAAGAAATTCTAACCCTAACCCCTTTAACCCCCAACCCTTACACTATGGGTCGACAAGTTGACAATCGTGCGATAATGATCGAGTCACAAACGTCAGTATTTTTACTTTTCGTGGATTTTTTTCAGCACGAAAAGTAGAAATTAGACCCTAGTTTTCAAGTGTTCGCGTATCAGTTTAGTCGACAACTTGATGGCAGTAACAGGATTCCGTACAACGGAGATAGGAACAATCAGTTCATACATGTAAACAGATACAAAGAGGAAAATGAACAAAAGATAAACATAAAATATCTGTAAGTTGAACGGAGGTAAATATTTAGTTATTCCCCGGTCGTCCGAAAGTCTGTAAAATACTAAAATTATGTAGAGTTAATATGATCAAATAATAACCAAAATCAACAATCCCAATCTTATGATAAGTGGTTTTATATAGTTCTACAATACACTAGTGTTTTAAGTATTTTACTGTAAAATAATTTTGTATGTTTATGTTAATGTGTACTTAATTTAAAACCCATTTATACGTTTAATAAGCTAATATCAGTTCCGCGCGTACATACGCAAATATATTACCCGGGAAAGTCGAAAACTTGAACAATTCGTTTACATTAAATCAGTGCTTTACCAATATTGGTTCAATCCTTTGCAAAATTAAATCCAGTCGTTTTTTTCTCCTATTGTACGTTTATGTAAATAACAACCGATTAATTAATATGTAATTAGATTTGAGTAATGAATATGGATTACAACGCAAATGATATGTTGCTCATAAAAGGTATTCGATATTTAATTAAAATTGCATTGACGTCAAATTATATTATCCTACACAAACTGATAGATCTTTTCAATAGATAGATATCAAACGTTCGGCTGGTCCGAGATATGTTATTATTCAGCAGATAAACCATATAGACAAAACATGATATCAACCGTATCACGACAGTGTTAGGGTATCTATGATTCTTTTATGTACTGTTACGTTTAATTTGAAGTACTCAAAAAGGTCATATGTCTCCATTTTAACGGCAAAGATTATGACATTCATTTTTATAGGCAACACTAAACATTTATTTGTTTCTGGTTATAGGTTATTTCTGTCTTGTCTTCAACAAAAGTATTGTTTCAAGTAGTGATGACGCGATTATCGAAAATAATCGAAAAATCGTCGCTGGACATCCGATGTAGGCGACAATCGATTATGAACTACAATAATCGATTATAATCGGAAAATTTGACTGAGGTGTTACTTCAATAAAATGATATCATAATATTTTCAAAATTTAAAGAATATATTCATTTTTTTCAAAATTGTTCCGATGTATTCAGTCAAATACAAATATACAAAGTAAACATACAAAAACAATATTTATTGTATGATAAAATGGTCTTATGATATAAGAATAATGTCAAATCACATTGATGTTAAATGTAGTAAAAAGATAAATAAAGTTGTATATATGAAATTAACTGTCAGCATTATATTTACACTAAATATCTAAATATGAATCTATTATTTCCGATTCGATTATCGATTATGAGTTTTCAAAACTATCCGATAATCGATTATGAGATTTGTCCGATTATCCATCACTAGTGTAAAGGCCCGGTTAGGTTTTCGGAACGTCTGCTTTATTCAGATATTCTCCCTTTCGCGTTTTTAAGTGTACCCTAAAGCTTAGTTATTAACGTATGTCCCACCAAACTTCGAAAGACTCAATATCGAGGTAAAAATCATTCAGCTGTTATATTGTCGACCGGTAAGTTTAACCTAATTTCCCGTGTTTTGTTTACACTCACTGTCTGCCGATGTTACGTTGGATCCGACAGGTACACATAAATTGGTGACGTCTCATCGTGTGACGGCATTTAAAAAATATGATTAGTTGTTGTTGTTGTAGTTGCGTTTGACGTCATCATTGCTTGTTCTGTGATGAATATTTATATCGCATGCGGAACGCATCGGCAATTCACGGACATCGCGACAATGTCAACAATGACTACATGGACATGTATTACGTGTTTTATCGGGATTTTCTCAAAGACAAGCAGAACTCATCCATAATCATCAGCCAATGAGCGCAACATTGTTCCTTATAAAAGTATATAATTATTACAATTTTTGGGGTTAAAATGTATAATAATTACCCTTATTGGGACGTTAAAGACAATTGTGACAGTTAATAAAGTATGTCATTTTTGCGGTTTACGTTTATTGTTGATGTGTGTGGTCACCTCTACCTTTTCGAAATCACCCATCCCCTTCCGCCACACTCCGTCCTTTCCAGCCACACTCCTTCCTTTCCAGCCACACCCCTTCCTTTCCAGCCACACTCCTTCCTTTCCAGCCACACCCCTTCCTTTCCAGCCACACCCCTTCCTTTCCAGCCACACCCCTTCCTTTCCAGCCACACTCCTTCCTTTCCAGCCACACTCCTTCCTTTCCAGCCACACCCCTTCCTTTCCAGCCACACCCCTTCCTTTCCAGCCACACTCCTTCCTTTCCGGCAACACTCCTTCCTTTCCAGCCAACACCCCTTCCTTTCCAGCCACACCCCTTCCTTTCCAGCCACACCCCTTCCTTTCCGGCAACACTCCTTCCTTTTCGGCAACACTTTTTCCTCTCCGGCAGCACCCCTCTCAATCATACATTTAACCAAATGTTTTAATGTTGCGATGATTTTTTTCCACAGATAAGGAGAATATATTCACATATATATTAACCCATTTACAAGATCTGCTATCAGTAGAAAAACAAAATAACTGGAACAAGACATTTATGATTAGACACAAGAAATGGCTAAATATTCCAATGTATTTTCCTTTCTAAGCATTCTGCAGGCATGTCTTAGCCGACTTGGTAAGTGGAAGAATTTAATACATTACTTGTAGAATTCAAATGTACATGTTATGATAAATGTTCATTAATAATTTCACTTGTTTTGAACGATTTTGGAATTTCTTACAAAGATTGAAAATTGCCATTTTTTTTAATTGACAACCGAAGTTACACAATCTTAAAGTCCTATTGCGTGTGAATAGTACAAATTCGTATCAAACATTCGGATAATCAAGCATTAGAATTTCAGGTGCTAATGTTGTGGCAATACATTTAAGGAAATAAATATCGCTGCAAAAAGCATCAATTTCTTATCTTGTCGACCGGTTACTTTAACCTAGCTTTGTGTTTTTTTGTTTACACTCTATGTGGGTCGATGTTTCCGATTCCAACCATCACATGCTTAGACGTTTACATAGTATATTGCAGTGACGTCACATTACGTTTTAAACAAAAATATGATATGTCTGTTGCTGTTGTTGAATTTGACGTCAATACTAGTGTTCTAATAAATTTTCCGATCACACACGGACGCTCATGGACATATATCAAGACATCGGTAATTTACGGAAATTGCAAAAAGGACAAACTTGACGTATTTTATATACAACATCTAATGTATCCAACTATACCGTATGTCAACGTCACGGCGAATGAAATTAATTGCAGATAAGAATTCCACACCTTTGACCTTAAGCATATTTTTGTGTCGAGCTCTACGCCGTGTCTCAACAATATTTAGATGATATTCGGCGGTCGGTTGACCTAACATTCCATTCTTGTTTGACAACCAGTACTAACCTACTTATCTGCAAGGAACTAACTGACAACTTTTCTATATAAATCTGAGTTTACAGGTGATGGACAAATGACTTTGGATGCACTAGTTTCCATTCAAATTGTCACGGAAGAGCATACGCCTCGTCTGTGGTTCGAACCCATGGAATGTAGATTAGCAGCCAAGCGATCTACGGTCTGAGCCACTCGGGCGGTCCTCCTAAGGTTACTAACTATAATAATGTCGAATACGTTCATGATTTGCGTTATGTTTCAGGTGGGGTGAACGGAGATACGCTCTGTCCGGACACCTGGGTGGCCGACCGAGGATCTTGTTACCTCTTTGCTTTAAATTACCGCTCCAACTTCAACAGTGCTGAGGTTAGATTTCTGATCAAGGAATTTAAATATAAAATATGTTTCTCTTAGTAGTAGATTGACTGTTAATGATAACTGATAACAGAACATTGACCTACTTTTGCTCTGGATGATAACTGTTATTTACCACTCAGCACTCAACAAATTTTAAAATTAAAATAATTAAGTAGTATTGCTCATCACACAGGACTCACATTTCCGACTTTGCCATGATTGCACTCTGTAACTTTTCATATCATAGCTGCACAATTTTATCAACTGATATGGATCCACGCCGCTGTACGATTTCTAACCTCTTCTTTAAGTGACATCATTTCGCAAAAACGTCACATGTGACGTCACCATGTATTGACAGTAAGCAATATTTGCCCCATATGGCAATATGAAATCGAAGTGAAAATATGGAGTAAATATTGTTTCCTGCTTGCAAAAAAGTGACATCACATCTTGCGTTTTCTTGAAAAGACGCCTCTTACAGAAAAGTTTGTAAAATCCATAGCAGCGCTCAAATGAAAAAAAAACAAGTCATTTTCTGTGCAGGTTTTAATACCGCAAACATTAAAGTCATTATTTGAGTGCGGAGGGACGATTCTAATTTTATAGTATACATTCATTGATTTTACAGGCATTTTGTGTCAGTCTTGACTCCCGCGTTGTTACCGTGGACGACAAGATCGAAAATGATTTCTTGAAAAGCTTCCTCAGAAATTTCCAGAGTAAGTTCATTTCATGTAATTTTTTGCACACACCCTAATTTTTGATTTTGATATTTAGTCGGACCTCGTTTATTCGACCCTCTGAATACTTGGTATCATCCGATATATGTATCAGGTCCCGATGTATCTTCTTATGAACGTCGTATCGACTATTCCAAACCATGCATTATTCGAAATAAAATATCGGACCCGATGAATTACACCAACACTCTAGCTCGCTCGATGACTTAATAAAACAGTTTGATTTTTGCTATTAAACAACTGAAATATTGTTCCAAATCTTCATCATGAACACAAACAATAAGAAACGATTTTCAGAATGCCGTATATCATGAATCGCGAGTCAAATAATATACAATAGATTTGTATTTACTGTGGCGCGACTTTTATAGGAAGGGGAAGTAAGCGATAAAAGTTAGTTTAGGTTGAAAACATAGGTGTCTAAACGCTTGAACGCTTTGCTAGCAAGAAAATGGCATCCAACAGACTAGACGACATTGGTCCGCATGGAAGCACTTTTGTTTATTAGCAAAGCTGGCACTGTCAGAGCATGCTACCTATATAAAGATAGGGACTACTTTTACGACGTTTAAGAAACGACACCGTAAAGTTCATGCGTAGCGAAGAATTCTATTTTTCTTACCTTAAAAATGCGCCTCTGATGTACTATCGTACAACATGGTAGAACATAGTTGAGCTCTGCTATGTGATTTACAACCTCTTCTGCTTGTGACGTCATTTCAAGAAAACGCAACATATGATGTCACTATTTGCAAGCATGAAACACTATTTACTCCATAAGGTCACTTCGTTTTCATTGCCATATATGGCAAATAGTGCTTACTGTCAGTACATGGTGACGTCACATGTGACGCTTACTGGAAATGGCGTCACTTAAAGAAGAGGTTGGAAATCGTACAGCGGCGCTAAATTGATAACGTTTTATAAACTTTCAATATGTCAGGCACACCTTGGTGGATCGGATTAACTGACGTAGTAAATGAAGGAGATTGGCTCTGGTCATCTTCTGGTGAAGGTCCTACGTTTACAGACTGGGCACCAAATGAACCAAACAGCTACAATGGTCAACATGATGAAGATTGTGGTGTGATGCATTCAAGTACAAACTATCAGTGGGTGGATGACCTTTGTAGTCTTCGTTATCCACCAATCTGTGAAAGGTAACCATAGAAACGTGTCACGTGATAGCGTTAAATTGGACTTTAACTCAAATTTAAAAATGGCATGTGTGTAGTTGGTACCTACGGTGGCATAGAGGTGACATGTGTGAAATAATTTTTATCTCGTGACCACGACTTACTAACTTGTTCCCACGACTTAGTATGTCGTGCCCACGTGTCACGTTCCCACGACATAGTTATCTCGAGGCCACGAGAAAATTAAAATTTCACACATGTCACATTTATTCCATCTTAGGTACCTTAATATAATTTCTTGCTATTACATTACCAACACTGCAGTTTTATTGTTAACAATCAGAGGAAATTGTGGGCGGATTTTGTTAACGTAGGCGTCAGTTGAAAGATAATTTATTTATTTTGTTTCGAATCCATTTTATTTCATGGATACATTTTTATGATTATAGTGCGATTTCGGCCACGGAAACTCTCCAGTCCGGAAATTTCCTGTAACCGGACAATTTTCTCGGTCCCGTTTGAGTTTCTTCTATGTAGCATATGAAAAATACCACTCTGTCCGGATCAGTCCGGATCCTCCCTTTTCCGGAATTAGGACGGGTTTTTGCAGTCCGGAATGCTGTAAATCTCCCTAAACCGGACCATTAAGTCTACACAGTAATGGATAAATTGTTCTTTTATAGGGATGTTGATGATTCAACCGCAGTAATTGGATGAAAATGTGAATTTTGTTGACCTCAGTGAAGTAATTAAATATACACATCCTTTCCATTGTGTTACAAGTTCTGGTTTTTCGACACTTTTAGAATTCATGAGAGTCGTTTAAACTCCTGTTTGATAACAATCGGATATTTTCGGCAAATTCTGTCAGACTTCGGTATAGAACGCACATGTCGTCTAAATAATTGTTTCAATCGGAATTTCTTTCGGCATTTTCCGTCAGACTTCGGTAAATTATGCCCTCTTGGAATGTTTCAGTAAACGTCAATAATGCCATGAGTTTCAAACACTGAAAGCATGTTTAAACGTAAAACAATATTTTGTTGAAGCATCTGACTGATATTCTGGAAAAGCATTCATTCAGACAGGGGCGTACCTGAACGAGTTTGAAGTGTACGCCAAGTGTGAGCATCATAGGTGCGAAACGAGCATCGTTTCGGGATATGTGTGGGAGGATGTTCCCTCCCACCGGTGTGGATTTTGGGGACCTCCCCGAAGAAAATTTTGAAAATAAGGAGACAAATGGTGCGTTTTCATGCTATATTTCAGTGTTCGGAACTTTTATTTCTTTACCTTTTCTGACGAATTTACGCTTTGGCGTTCGTGCGTATGCCTCGATACGCGCCTGTCATACGTCAAATCAGTCAACAACAGCAACAGGACCAGCACCAAGACCAACACCTAAGATATAATCACACAGTTTTATTGTTAGGCGGACAATTTTCTTGGTCCAAATCATCAATAATCTAACATACGAGTAAATGTTATCACAGTAAATATGGTCTCTTGCATCCTTCCTTACGTCATGGAAATAAAATGATGGCGATATGGGACCAAGTTAGGATAAACTACTATTAATATAATTACAATCGGACCTCGTTCATTCGATGTCATCGGGTCTGAACTTTTATTTCGAATTAATACATGGTTTCGAATAGCCCATTTCAATTCAACGTGCCTAAGAAGATATATAGGGACCTGATATTTATTATACCATTCAAGTATTCGGACAGAAGACTGTCGAAAAACGAGGTCCGACTGCATTACTTAAGTTATATATATGTAATACAATTATACACAAGCGATACCACATTTAAACCTCCCTAACATTATGGATCGTATGCGAAGGTGCTCAATAACTAAGGCTGCTTTGAGAAATGCACACATTTATGACAAACAAGTGATATATGCGTGAACGGTGGACACATTTTATTTCCACATCAATCAGTTAACAATGAAATAATGCAAAACATATTACTCGCCGAATCGAGTTTTTTTTGTCCTAAGTAACACAAAGGGTCGCCTCGTCCACACTTGTTGATAACATTAATACCAATTTTCGCGCCAAATTGAAGATACAACCTTACGGAAGACAAGAGATGACTTGATGAAGACGTACATTACCAGCATTAGAACAGCAATCATATGCTCAATCTACTAGTCTTAGCGTTCGAGTAAATCAGACCAGGGGACAGCACAATCAGATATGTGCATTCCTTCTTACACATGTACTAAATGAATATCGACATGGACATATTGCTAATGTTCTGCTTATAGGTTAAGTGTTTCCATCATTCGGGTTGTTTTCCGTTATATCATTATTTTGATTTAACAGGAAAAGAAATTCCTCATGTAATTAGCTGCATGTAAGACTATTGCTTTCACTGTTAACTATGCAATGACGAGTATGAAAAAACCTATAAAATGTTCAGTGTCTGTGCTGAAGTATAAACAAATCCAGTGGGCTCGGGAGAGATTATACAACCATTGAAAAATACGCAATAAGACAAATGTTACTAATGCTAAATGCGAATTATGCAGATTGTTATCGCATAAAAACTGTAAACACACTTCTCTTTTAGTATAATTAAGAACATGCCAGCTGGCATCAAGTGTAACCTACGTGCCTACTTGAAGTCCATTCCTACGTTTCAATGTTTTAAAAGTCAGATATGATATTGCATACCAGCAGTGCATATTGTCAAGGGAAGTATTTATTATATTACATGCATATTCTAGAAGCGTGATTTTTACAATGAGGATGTTTGGACTAAGCCTGTGCTTGTATATGACAATAATTGTGTGCTTAAGGTTCGATGTGCGTGGCCAGTGGTTTTGGCCAGTGAATGTGGAGCATTCTCTGCTCAGCTCTCGATTAGAACATCTTGAATTGGAAACAATTTCTATCAAAACAAGTATTGCAAGCATCGACGATCGTATTGATCAGATTGAAATGTTAATTAAATCGCAGTTACCCACAAATACGCATGTGATCGAGGTTTCCGAAGGAAGAAACGAAAAGGTTGAGCTGGAGCAAATGAATCAGGCAAAAGAAACGATACTGAACGCTTTTGCATCCGAGAAGCTCTTTATACGCAATGCTTTGACAGAATACGAAGAACAGTTTACCGAATTGAGGGAAACAATTAATGATCAGTTGAATTTAATGACTAAATCTTTTGAAGCATCAAACGAAAGTTTGGAGAGGAAAATTGAGGAAACCGAAGCAAATATGAATACTTCGTTGAATCAATTCAAGTCAAACTCAGACAAAGACCTGCATGAAGTAATCATCGATTTGAGACCGCGATGAACAATACTGCCACCGAACATGAAACAACTGTATCTAAAGTGATTGACGTTCGCAACTCAGTCAAGAATATTGAAAAAGATCTAAGTAACTTTAAGTTTAATATACCAATATTAATCAAATTATTTTGTTGTTTTTAACGAACTTCATTTTAATTAAGTTTCATAACTTCATATTGCTACTTAGAGTATTTACTTTGTAAAAAATCTATATTATTCCTCGATCATGATAAGGCAACATGATAGTGCAATAATAACATCAAAATCTAGCGCCTGCCTATAACTTTTAGAACCATGGGATAACATTCATTCATTCTGAAGTGAATGCAACTCTTCCGAAATATCCACACCTGGTAACACACTACTTAAATACTCGTCATACTCAACAGCTTTAAGAATACAAATATAGACTCCCGTGTCAGAAATAATACACTGCAGTGATATAGCGAAATCTACTCAGCTGGGCCAGTTTGTGATTTGAATGATTGAAATACATTACAAATCTGAGTATGGATTTGGTACACTTTATTGGAGAGTTGTGTGTGATCGCAGATTGAGTGTAAATCATTTGTGTTGAGTATTCTGGTTACAGTCAATTATTTCCTTAAAATCTAATATTAACACTAACATATTACAGAAAATGAAGAGAAAGGCTACACTGCACTCACTAAGCATTTTTCATTACATCGAACACCCAAATCTTAAGCAGAATAAATGTTTAGACCTGTGTACAGAGTGGTGAGTAACTATAAAACATCTTTAAACAAGTAGTACAAATAAGGTTCAAATCATAATGTTATACAGCTGTTGTCTTTATTATGTACTTCAGGTAGTCAATCAAGCCGAATAAGTGCCGTGGACAATCGCCTTTCTTCGCTGTACAGTAAGTATTATTCAGTTTATCATCTGTTGTATATTGCTTAACTACGAAGTTGAAATGCCGTCATCTAGTCTTGAGCCCAGTTTCAAGGCATTTGTTATCAGTTTATCTTTATGTTGCATCGGTGTGCAATCCTGTGAAGCTCCACATGGCCGTCCTTTTTACTTCGTTTTAGTTTCATTTGACAACCTAGATATATGTGTGGGAGGCTCTTGCTCGTGTATGTAACCTTTCATGCGCTATTAGGTTTGACGTTTATAATCTTTCGGTGCCTTTCTTAGGTGTAACTTAAAACAGATTTATTTAACATCGATTGTGAAACAAGTTATTTGTTACATTTGTGACAACTAGAAGCTTGGTTTAAAAGTGAAGTGATAAGTTACACATGGTGGTGGGACATGCACTTAAATATTATGTAATAAACTGTTTCTGAAGAACAATGTATGACATGGTCAGTTAAAATAATAATATTTTACCACATGTTTTCAAGCAAAATATCTTTGTGTGTATATATTTTGATTGGACATGCAGTGCTATATGAATGTTTAGTTAATATAATTTGTATTATTTGGCCTGATGGTTATTGTATGTTAAATATTCAATGTTCCTTAACAAGCTTGCCAATCACTGCATATTCAAAAACATATCCGAAATAGTGTATAAATGACACGGAAGAGCATACGCCTCGTCTGCGGTTCGAACATGTGACATATAGATTAGCTGCCAAGCGCTCTACGGACTGAGCTACTCGGGCGAATCACCTAAGCTTACTAGCTATGATAATGTCGACTACGTTCATGATTTGCGTTATATTTCAGGTTGGGTGAACGGAGAGACGCTCTGTCCGGACACTTGGGTGGCCGACCGCGGATCGTGTCACCTCTTTGCTTTTAATAACCGCTCTAATTACAACGATGCTGAGGTTAGATTTCAGATCAAGCAATTTCAATACAAATATTATGCCTTAGTAGTAGAATGACTGTTAATGAAAACTGATAACAGAACATAGACTTACTTTTGCGCTGGATGATAACTGTTAATTACCATTCAGCACTCAGAACTCAACAAATTTTAAAATTAAAATAATTAAGTAGTATTGCTCATCACACAGGACTCACATTTCCGACTTTGCCATGATTGCGCTCTATAACTGTTCATATCATAGCTGCACAATTTTATCAACTGATATGGATCCACAATTTAGTTGCCGTACGATTTCCAACCTTTTCTTTAAGTGACATCATTTCGCAAAAACGTCACATGTGACGTCACCATGTATTGACAGTAAGCAATATTTGCCCCATATGGCAATATGAAATCGAAGTGACCATATGGAGTAAATATTGTTTCCTGCTTGCAAATAGTGACATCACATGTTGCGTTTTCTTGAAATGACGTCACTTACAGACAAGGTTGTAAATCCCATAGCAGCGCTCAAATGAAAAAAAAAAGTCATTTCTGTGCAGATTTTAATACCGCAAACATTAAAAGTCATTTTTTTAACAAGGAAGGGACATTT
This sequence comes from Mactromeris polynyma, assembly GCA_032209605.1. Lineage (NCBI taxonomy): Eukaryota > Metazoa > Mollusca > Bivalvia > Venerida > Mactridae > Mactromeris > Mactromeris polynyma. The sequence goes on from JASFXZ010000014.1 coordinate 8,420,608, forward strand.
CTAATTTTATAGTATACATTCATTGATTTTACAGGTATTCTGTGTCAGTCTTGACTCTTGCGTTGTTAACGTGGACGACAAGATAGAAAATGATTTCTTGAAAAGCTTCCTCAGAAATTTACAGAGTAAGTTCATTTTGATGTATTTTTTGCACACACCCTAATTTTTTATTTTGATATTCAGTCGGACCTCGTTTATTCGACCCTCTGAATACTTGGTATCATCCGATATATGTATCAGGTCCCGATGTATCTTCATATGAACGTCGTATTGAAATGGGCTATTCGAAACCATGCATTATTCGAAATAAAATATTGCACCCGATGAATTACACTAACACTCTCGCTCGCTCGATGACTTAATAAAATAATTTGATTATTGCAATTTAACAACTAACATATTGGTCCAAATCTTCAAAATGAACCCAAAGAATCAGAAACGATTTTCAGAACGCCGTATTTCTTGAATCGCCATTCAAATAAAATACAATAGATTTTGTATTTACTATGGCGCGTCTTGTAAAGGTAGGGGGAGTAAGCGAGAAAAGTTAGGTACAGTAGAAAACGTAGGTGTCTAAAACGCTTAAACGCTTTGCTAGCAACAAAATGGCGTCCACCAGACCAGACGACATTGTTCCGCATGTAAGCCATTTTGTTAATTAGCAAAGCTCGCACTGTCAGAGGACGATACCTATTTAAAGATATGGACTCATTTCCTACGTTTAAGAAACAGCACCGCAATGTTCATGCGTAGCGTTTAGTAGAATTCTATTTTCCTTACCTTAAAATACGCGCCTCTGTTGTACTATCGCACAAAATGGTGGAACATAATTATTGATAACGTTTTGTAAACTTTCAATATGTCAGGCACAAATTGTTGGATCGGATTAACTGACGTACGAAATGAAGGAGATTGGCTCTGGTCATCTTCTGGTAAACGTCCCACGTTTACAGACTGGGCACCACGTGAACCCAGCAATAGCTTCAGTGGTCAGGATGAAGATTGTTGTGTGATGCATCATAGTACAAACTATCAGTGGGTGGATGACCTTTGCAGTCTTCCTTTATCACCAATCTGTGAAAGGTAACCATAGAAACGTGTCACGTGATAGCGTTTAATTAGACTTTTACTCTTGATTGTGTTAGATTGGAATTTAACTCAAATTTAAGAGTGGTATGTGTTTAGTTGATAACTACGGTGGCATAGAGGTAACATGTGTGTAGTTGATATCTACGGTGGCGTAGAGGTGACATGTGTGTAGTTGATACCTACGGTGGCATAGAGGTGACATGTGTGTAGTTGATACCTACGGTGGCATAGAGGTCACATGTGTGTAGTTGATACCTACGGTGGCATAGAGGTGAAATGTGTGTAGTTGATACCTACGGTGGCATAGAGGTCACATGTGTGTAGTTGATACCTACGGTGGCATAGAGGTGACATGTGTGTAGTTGATACCTAAGGTGGCATAGAGGTGACATGTGTGTAGTTGATACCTACGGTGGCATAGAGGTCACATGTGTGAAATTGTTTTTATCTCGTGGCCGCGACTTACTAACTTGTTCCCACGACATACGAAGTCGAGAATCAAATTCCAAGCCGTCTTAGTAATTCATTGACCTGTTTATTCGTATATTAACGAAATTAATCTCATACGGAGTAGCGTCCCTTCACAACTTTAAGAAACCTCTGTCAAAACAAACATTTACACCAGGATTCTGTTACGTTTTGGTATATTTGTTATTGACTTTATTTTCGTTATTTTGTAGAAAGAAAATGCAAATGTAGTTGTAGTTGTATAAATGAACATACGTTGACTTAATAAAAAAACGAGTGTTTTTAAGATTTTATTGCCAATCATTCAAATATCCACCAATACGTGGCATTCGTAAAAGCAGTAATTAGTGTTAATGTTAAGGGGGAGGTACCGCCGTGAGGAGTCTGAAGGAAGAGAACTCTAGAAGGAATAAAGGGAGATAATTCGTGACAATCTCTTGTGTTTGTTTACAATCAAATATGTATAAAGTCTGTGATTATTTTACATATGGACACTGATATATTTTGGCTTAAAAATATAAGAGGAAATAAATTATTTGTTATCAAATCTGTGCTTTGAAAGAACTAGCCCTAGCATCTCATGTGGTGATATTGCGACATTGGAGTGCTTCGAGCCAACGGCCTCCAGGTAGATACCATTGTCAATCAGAATGCAGCCAAACCATTGGTCAATCAAAATGCAGCCATACTTTTGGTCCATCAGAGTGCAGCCATACTTTTGGTCCATCAGAATGCAGCCATACTATTGGTCAATCAGAATGCAGCCATACTATTGGTCAATCAGAATGCAGCCATACTATTGGTCAATCAGAATGCAGCCATACTATTGGTCAATCAGAATGCAGCCATACTATTGGTCAATCAGAATGCAGCCATACTATTGGTCAATCAGAATGCAGCCATACTTTTGGTCCATCAGAATGCAGCCATACTATTGGTCAATCAGAATGCAGCCATATTTTTGGTCAATCTTCAGACTGTGTTTAGATGCTACCTCTGCCCTGATATTTGATTTAGACACACACACAGACACACACACATACACACACACGCACACACACACGCACACACACACAGACATACACACACACAGACACACGCACAGACATTCACTACACTTGTGACGGAACATATTCTGCATGCAATTTTTGTTTATGTTTCATAGAAAAAATGGCAATGACTGGTTGACTAATGCTATGGTAACAAAAAAATATTGTCTCTTCTGTATTTGTGTGAAAATGTTTCTGTTGAATAATGTGTCTTAATATTCCTTCTATCTTGTATATTTCATATGCTTCAATACTATATCGTTTAACGTTATAACTTATGTATTTTACATTTTTTAATGTTATCCGTTTGTTACATTATATGTAGCCCCGCATACGTGTCTCTGTACTCCGACTTTTACACGCGTCTTCGTATACAGCAACAGTATAGAGATCTGACGTCCGTGGCTGGACTACATTATACAAGTAAAACATTGCTGCCTGATGCAGCAAAGGTGTGTGCACGGCGTGAACAAAATGAAATACATGTAGAACAACTGCTAATTTGAACTAACAGTTTGTGTTTATTATGCTTTAATGTGTAACTATATATTAATGTATATATAGTACATTTGTAGTTTAAGTAGTAGTTGATGAGCAATTTATTAAGGAACAGACTAGTTTTTGTATGGACAGTTAAATATATATAGAAATTGATAGTGTGGAAAACTTTCATGATAATGAACATCATGCATGTAAATTAAGACAACATTATGCATCTCAAAATGCAAACATTGATTGAAACATATTAACATAAATCATAATCATTATCGCGGTAGAAATAAATAATGAAATACCGAAAAATGTACATAATTAGTATTTACTAAAAATTAAAAAAACAATATTCACTAAATGATATTGCATATCATGTCAAAATGTGGGATCACTTCAGTGTAAGTAACAACATGTCAGTGGACAAACAGACATCCAGCATCACACACTGAATTAATCAAGCAATGTGTGAATGTAAAATGAGTTTAGACATTTTGAAAGCTAAAAAGTGACACCTGAGAGAACTATAAAATGCTCGAATTAACAAGTGGTAGGAAGTGTAAGCAGGCCGTAGTATATGGATGACTATTATAACAAGGCAAAGAATATAGCAAAGAGAAATAAAACTGTATTTACTTATATCTCAAACATATTTACAGTGGAAAGAAATAATGCAAAACTGACCAAAATGCAACACAATTACTCAATACAAAAACATTAATCACTAAATGATATATAGCACCTTGTCAAAATAAGAGATCACTTCAGTATGTAACAACCACATGCTAGCATCACACACTGGATAAGTTATCAAGCAGTGTGAATGTATAATGAGTATAAACTTTGTGGATGACTGGATAATGGTGTAATTGTATATTATGTAAATGTAAACTATAAATGATACCTGAATCTACAAAAGTGATAGGAGGTGTACACAGACTGGTTTAGTAGACATAGCATATGAATGACTAGTGTAGTAAACAAAAAGAACATAGCAAAGAGAAATATAAACGTATTTACGCATATCACATACATATTACATGTAACATGTTTCTGTTTAGTTCATAAATGCTCCACGTATTTAGAATTTTATGTACATATTAAATTTTATTTAATTACCACTCTGTGCAGTACAAATTAGGAGGACAGTTTCAACGTCTTGTTAGATATTTGGTTTCAGTCTTTTATTTTGCATTCAATGTAATATGGTGGCATTCGGAACTCACCGGGCTACACCAACAATATATTCTCAGTTGTATAGACCTACTGAATATTAGGCTAAGGAGTTTGATGGAAATATTGGTTGAGAAGTTTGATTGAAAATATTTGACTTAGTAGCTTGATTACAAATATTTGGTTAAGGAGTTCGATGGAAAATATTTGGTTGAGAAGTTTGATGGAATATATTTGGTTTAGAAGCATCGCATGGTTGCAAATTCGGCGTGATATGAAAAGTCCTGTATTGAGACGTTTTTGTTGTCATTTAGAAACGAGATTATTGTAAAATAATTGGATACGAAGAAAAAATGTGGATAAGGTGTTTCTCAGACTTGATTCAGATATCTGTACAAGAGTGTATAGCTTTTACTAAGTATATATTGAAATTAATATCACTTCGATGTTAGAACATCACTGACAATTTTCTATTTATATGTGGTAACACATTTGCAGTTCTTGACAATCCAATATATGACCCATTTACCGTCGCCATGTTTTGTAGCACCATAATTATGGACAGAGCTCGGTACTCTTCATCCTCAAGCCCGCCTAACTAGCTCAGTTCTTGGAGCGCTAGCAGATCCGGGTTCGATTCCTTGTTTGGGCAGATTAGCCAAGTTAGTACTGGTTGACAATTGATTCAAGGAAAATTGGTTAGGTCAACTGGGCACCTTATGTGACAGAAAAATTATTGAAAAAGTCTTTAACGGCGTAAAAAAACCGATGAAAACAAAAACAATTTCTTCTTCATTGATAGCTTGGTATTTACAAAATATTTTTTCATAGATTTTATATGATTCAATTCAAAACTCAGGTTTGAATAATTTCTTCGAAATATAAATGTTTCAAATTAACCAAATAAGAATTATCGTTTTCAGTAGTAAGGATTTTTTTCCAAAGTGTTGCACACAACATTATTTCATACCGGAAGACATCATTCTATCTAGACCTACGTCGTTTATCTTTTTTTAAAGATATTTCAATGTTATATAGTGATTTTATGTTATGTATTGATTGTTAACTACAAGGTCTTATTTTTTACTTTGATACTTTTCCTATATCCGAATTAAAGTACAACCCGCGTAAGCTTACATGTTTAAATAATTAAACGCATAATATTGTGTAAAACTAAATGACAAACAACATGCCGGAATGCTGCTTGGCATTACTTACATTATTCCCACATAGTTAAAATGTAAATGATCATATTAAATGTTTTCATTTTATTGTAGTTATTACTTTAGATATTATGTGTATTTAAGTAGTTTATAGTGAACAATAGCTTTGAAATAAATGTTTTCAACCCCTAAGCCAGTCTGTTGCATTTTTAATGCCTCTGTTTGACCAGGGACCATATAGTGTGTTCCAAGTATGACTGAAACACCAACAAGACTCGACAATGAAACAATGGTACGGATCATATATATGTACAGGGGCCGTATATGTACGTGTTCCAGATATGCACGGCATATACAAACGCTTATATAAACGGTATATGACTTCCAATATTTTAAAGGTTTCGTGTTCAATCCAATAATAACAATGACAGTAAATCAATCGATGGACCGTGGAGCTTAACTATTCTGATTTCACAATACTTATCCAGCGCCTCAAATGTAAAATTTCAATTAATCGCTTTGATTGGAGCAATTAAAATGCCTCCCCACACACAGATATTTAGGGAATATCAGTACATAAATTATAAATTCAGGTTTTTTGTGACCTCAAGATTAAAATATCATTTGTTAATTAATGAGCACTAATTGCACTTGAGATATATGTTTCATGTGACATATAATCATACACAATAACCAATTCCGTATGCTTTGGAAGTATGCTGATAATACATCCATTTAAGTTCGAAGTACATTTCAATCCATGTTGACTCAATTACATTTAATTTACGTCTCGTAGCCTTAGCCGATGACCGCATTTTCAATTTTAGCTTCCCTGAAATTTACAAACTTGTTTTTATATGTCATGTTCTTTTAACGTTCCAAACATTATACAGCTACATAAACATTTCTAAAACAGAGAGAATACGTAACTACGGGGAACGCCACTTACACAAGACAATACCTCCCCACGCAGACCTCAGGAAAAACAACAATCCACAAAACATAACGCACCTAAGGAGGTCAAACGTTACACATATTAAGGAACAGAGGCACAAGGAACGGCCCAACAGACCATAAGGAATAATTAAGAGTATCAAAGTGGACAGTAAAAGGAGGGGAGGGGGGAATTAATGGATGGAAAAGCTCACAGGACAATTCAAGACAACTGGCCACAATAGGCCAACATTGGGCAGGAAACACTCTGAACACTGTATAAAGTGACAGAATTGCATAGGGGAAAGGGAAACATAAAACATTCATAACACAAACAGAAACAACAATCATATAGCGAATTACAGCCTTGGAACTGTCAGTAAAAATTACTGGGGGTTTAAATCGATTTAACAGCTAGCTAACCTCACACCTTATCGCTATATGGTCATTGATTTCCAACATATATACATAAATTGACTAAGTAGGCAGTAACTAATCATTAAAATAAACCAACCATCACGTACATTTCAACAGACATCTAAGTCCATCTAAATGGTATATACATTGATTTGTCTTTATATCGAAAATTGCTTGCTGAAGAATAGGTTAGTACGAGTTGAAAACCGAGGAACACTTGTTATTTCAACACATCGCCTTCTTAAGTAAATCATGAAATTTAGTATCAGGAACGAACGGTGATTTTGAGGTCAAATATCAAAATATACTGGGTAATACAACAGCGTGTGAATGTAACGGTAGTGGAATCAAAGCGCTGTTTGGGAGCGTAGGTTTATAGGTGCATCATACCTCACACTTATATCATTCCTTTCTAGAATTTGAGTTTACCACATATTGCTGTATCACTTGGTGGAGTCGAGACTTTAGTGGAACACCCAGCTACAATGACACATGAACCAATGACAAAGACTGATGCGGAGAGAGAGGACGCAAATTACAATTTACTTGGCACAATAAGGTTGTGTAGTATACATTTAATTACAGCTGTAGCATCAGGCCTTTGCTATCGCTGTACCGTATCTTGGCCTTGGATATGTTGGCTTTATAAGAGGATGTTGGCACATCACATGGCCATCAGCTCAATATGTAATTGGCTACATGCTATGAAAAACACGAAAAGTTGTACGGGGTAGGCCACATTCACAAAACAGCACATCCACACCCTAGGTTAAGGTGATGGGGACACAGAACTTTAAATAAGGGATTTCGGGGACAGCACAGTTGGTATATCAATTAACACGAAGAAAAACAGTAACAAAATGGCCTTTGGAATATGTCGGTATCAATACATGACATTTAATCCTATATAAAACATACTACATTAACTGAAAATAGTATGAAATAGTTTAAATAGTTTTTGTATATAAATTAATTATCATTTAATCTATTTCAGCGTCAGACGCGAAGACGCAGGTGGTCTTATACGAGATTTCTCCAAGGTTTCGGAAACGGTGACTGTTAAACCAGCATATTAACTACCACTACATGTAAAAATTAGTGAATAAAAACATAAAAAAGAGACTGAAACAGATAGGAGACATAAACCAATATATCGATCGCAAGTTCATATTATTCGGGTGCACGTTGCACAAATGTACTTGCTATTTTCGGCAAGATTTCTTCATTCATATTATCAAACTTAAGGGTATATCTTTGATTGTGTGGTATTTGTAATATTATTCAAAAGAAAAGAACAGAGAGAATACGTAACTACGGGGAACGCCACATACACAAGACAATACCTCCCCACGCAGACCTCAGGAAAAACAACAATCCACAAAACATAACGCACCTAAGGAGGTCAAACGTTACACATATTAAGGAACAGAGGCACAAGGAACGGCCCAACAGACCATAAGGAATAATTAAGAGTATCAAAGTGGACAGTAAAAGGAGGGGAGGGGGGAATTAATGGATGGAAAAGCTCACAGGACAATTCAAGACAACTGGCCACAATAGGCCAACATTGGGCAGGAAACACTCTGAACACTGTATAAAGTGACAGAATTGCATAGGGGAAAGGGAAACATAAAACATTCATAACACAAACAGAAACAACAATCATATAGCGAATTACAGCCTTGGAACTGTCAGTAAAAAATACTGGGGGTTTAAATCGATTTAACAGCTAGCTAACCTCACACCTTATCGCTATATGGTCATTGATTTCCAACATATATACATAAATTGACTAAGTAGGCAGTAACTAATCATTAAAATAAACCAACCATCACGTACATTTCAACAGACATACAGTAACTAATCGAGCACGGAGGAACAAGCAGCCTTATGCTGACCTTATTCCCCGTAACTAAAATAGTAACATCAGAATAGAAGTAACCTTAAAATGTCAAATCAAAGTGCAATTTGATAGGGAAATGGAATTTATAACTAAAAGAAATATGTTTAATAAGAAAATAAAACACAAAAACACGACTGCACCCAACGAATATTAAGAAAAGTTTACTTGGTAGAGTCAAATGACGTCATAAAATGTAATTCGTATTGTAGATAGAAGTTTTCTTGGTATGGTGACGTCATACAATTTTAATGACGTAATAAAAGATATAGTATACGCTGCTTAAGGAGACGTTATTTATACAAGACTGTGCCATATAAACAGATAATATACAAGAGAAAAACAATTAAGTAAGTGGTTACAGAGAACATCACAAAACAACAAGAAACAAGGACAACACTAATTTAAATTCAAAAAAATATGTATGTATAATACGACACAAAACATTCACAAATGGGCTGGTCGATAGTTTTAAGATACTGCATGGAACACTTCATGTTAATTCCAGAGCAAAAGTCAATGCCTACAAAGTCCCGAACATAATCCCCTAAGACATTGTGATCCGTAATATCCTGCCGTACCAAGTACGGTTTACAAATATAACTTCATTTAGTCTCAAAACATTAGTGTCCGGCGTGCAGTAAAAATAGGTGTGCAAATCTATCAAGTATTGATTTACTTAAAAATTTATCTGCAGTTGTTCTCATTATGTCAGGATTATAACCCTTCCTTTTGAACTTGTTAATTAATTTCACAAATAACTGATCAAAGTAACAACTGTTATGAATTTTGCGAATTTTATATAATAAATCGCCATAAAATTTAGGTTTAGTAATTCCTGTCTCTAACATAGATTTTACACTAGTGCCATATTTTAAGTTAATGTCGGTATATTTATAGCAAAACTTACGAAACGTCTTACATAATTTATGATAACGATAGCCTTGCTTTAGCAGTTTACCTGTCAGTAGAAGGTTTCGCTTATTAAAGTCCTCTAGATAAGTATTCGCCCGGAAATATCTAATTAATTGAGATAGGTATACGCCATATGTCGTATTTCTCGGTATATCACTAATAAGCCATGGAAAATTTATAATCTCAAAGTCATAATCATCTCGTTTATCATATATTTTAGTAGTAATAATACCAGTTTCTATAGAAATGTCCAAGTCAAGAAACGAGGCATGTGTATCCAAGATGTTAGCTTTCGATAGGTGTAGTTCTGTTGGATATATATTATATATCATGGTTGGGAAAAACTCATTATCAATATTTAAAATATCGTCTAAATAACGGGAGGTATTGTTGAAAGCTTCAATTACATCCATCTGATTTTCTTTGGATAAGGATAACATAAAGTCTCTTTCATAACAGAATAAGAATAAGTCTGCTATAAGTGGAGCACAGTTAGTTCCCATAGGAATACCAACTTCCTGTTGGTACATTGAGTTATCAAATTGAATAAATATATTATTCAGTAAAAAATTAAGAGCTTCACAGACATCCTCACATGTCCAGATGGTAAAGTTTTTGTAATTAGTAGAAGTGAAAAAAGTCCTTTCATCATTGCTGGCCAAATATACATGTTGATTTCTACCAAATGTTTTTTCAATTAAATGTGTAAGTTTTGTTTTAATTAAATCATGAGGAAGTGAAGTATAAAGAGTGGAGAAATCATAGGTAGAGATACGTGTTGCTCTATAATGTAATGATTGAAATTTATTCAAAACTTCTGTAGAATTTTTTATGCCCCAGTAAAGGTTTATATTGGAATTTTCAAAAGTTTTATTGCAATATTTAACAACTTCAGCTCTAATAGCTGTTAAACAACCAGTGAGAAGTTTCGAAATTTGTGTAGTAGTAGTGAAACTCGCATTAGCAATGAATCTAGATTTATATGGTATTTTGTGTAGCTTAGGTAACCAATACATAGTTGGTAACTTTTTACATTTATATGCGACTTCTACATTAAATTTAGACAATTCTGAGCTGTGCCTGTCAATTATATCCTCTGCAGACGATGTAATAGAACTATAAGCTGCAGTACATTTAAGTTCATTATTTAAGACTTCCGTATAATAAAACCGTCATACAATGACTGTGTTGTTAGAAGCTTTATCAGCTGGCACAAGTACAAATTTGTTGTATAATTCTTGAATTTTATTTTTGAAAATACGGAAGGACACTTTCGGATCTTTAGGTAGGAGATTAGGATTAGATTGATAAAACTTAATTCTTTGATCCATGATTTTTATAATTTCATTCTTCCAGGACGTAAGGGCATTCACATCTGCATGTTCCCTTTTACACCATTTATTTGCATAATTGTTAAGAGAGTCAATAATGTGTTCTTTACATTTACAAAAATCTATCTTATTAGGGTACCTATATTTTGGGCCCTTAGAAATTAAATTCCTAACCCTTTTATCAGATATAAGTTTAAGGTTGCCTGTGATTATATGTCCTGCCGGTTTATATAGATATTTAGAATTTGAACAGTCTCAAGAATTACTTCCATGTTGGCCAGAATTGAGTCGAACAAGAAATGCCATATAACAATTACACAGTTATTTAGGTGTCAACATGATAAGACAAATGCTGTTGGTGACAATTCCGTAAACAATGCGACCATGCGATTCTTTATCAAAACCATCTGTTAAAACTTTAAAGCCAATCTGACCATAATAACTAGCATAGAATACATAATTCAGTGATTCCCGGTAGCGCCAGTGACCGATTTTTCGTGTTTCTCAAACATGACTTTGTTTCACTATTTACTACAGCTGGTGTTAAGTGCTGTGTGGCGGATGTAAAAATTCGCCCTGTACTTCGTCCAAAGTGTAATTTACCTTAATCGTATACTTATATATGATAAATTTACACGAAAATGAAGTCAGGTCGCTGTGGTGTAGTGGTTAGCATAACGGACCGGCAATCCGTAGACCTGGGTTTGATTCCCGGCAGCGCCAGTGACCGATTTTTCGTGTTTCTCAAACATGACTTTATTTTATAATAATTTAATTAAATCGTCCTTTCCCACATATTGTTTGTTTTGTGTTTCTGACCGAACATTACCTGTATTATCTATACTGCATCTTTATTTCCGACCGATTATAATATATCTGTACTTATCTACGATATGTGTGGTGCAATGATATTTAAATATTTATTTAATAAAAAAAAATCAAATTTCAGAAATGATTTCGATTATGTTTCATCTACATATAAAAGTACCAAGAAAGGGATTCTAAAACATTGGAATATGTATCTTAGCAAACAATGACGTCACAAATACCGATACTTTGCTCACACGGAAGTAAGCCACATATCGAGTTCGGCACACAATATCAAATGATCAAAGACATTGGCCTCGCGTTGTCCATATAAAGTAAATATAAGTTAAGGCAGATAATTTGTGACTGTCTCCCATGTCACGAAGGTAGTGCATTATTAAGTTTAGTTAGTATGTTTAAACTAAGTATAAAGAGTTTATTCATGCGGAACACAACTCTTCATATCAGTGTTAAGAATGAAGCTCTCTAATTTAAAAATTTAGTTCGTTCTTTGTCATGTATTGATTTTTGTACAAAACTGTGCATGTTATGTTTGAAACTTAAAGCATTGCGTAAACAAGACGTATTTCTATACGAGTATTGTGAGGTGTGTATTACCTGCCAGTTATATTATAAGATTGGATTTTGGAAATGAGTAATTTATACATAATCTATGAAACACGGAAAGTTTAAATGATCTTACATTACCGACATATAACGCGTAATAGTGTGCAGTCACTAAGGTGTAATGATTAGAATGGATTTCGAATAAATACGGATTACTTCAGATTCAAAATATCGGTGTTATATTCTACATATTCGCACGACTTTTGAATACATGTTACCTACTTTAATGAATTATTAGCAGAGTAACAAGAAGAAAGCGGAATGCGGCGAATAGAGTCGACAATTTTGGAACTTGATAATGAGTTATTTAGCTGCAACTGTACATTGAAGTAATATCGATCAAGTAAACACTTAGGAACAGCATGCATCTGTTTCAGTTCCATCTGTTTCGAGTGGGTGTGCCGTTAATGATCATTGTATCCTTTTGCAAGGACTATGTGAATGATTGTGACGCTTATAACGGCTTGATTGGAGTAATCATATTGTGTTATTATAGCTGGCATTATTGGGATAGGAGGCGCTATGTACTTGTAAACTTTTTTGTAGCTGCTATACTGGTTGTGACAGTACTGTTTGGAGTAGGATTGCTTGAAGCAATTGCAAATAGTGAAAATGCATTAGTGACAATTGTGCCAGCATTAGGTCTGGCGTGGAAAGCATTCTATGTTTATTTAATCAGATATGACTTGATAGAACGGGAAACGTTTTTAGATATGGATTTAATACACAAACATTCGTTTTCGAAACGAGCTCGAACATTACACGGCGTTTTGGCTATTTTAGTTCTTCAAACTCTAATGTTTACATCTGTATGGACCCTATATGTTTTTCTTGAAAATGTTGTGTTTGCTAAGTTACTTATAATAGTTGTACTTTTGATTTGGTCAAGTGATGCTTATTTGGCTGTTGAAATTCACTCAGACGTGCATCTATCGAGTTATTTTGCAAAGGCATTTTTAAAATTAACGTGGAAAGTTTTACCCTTCTTTCTAACAAGAGTTTGTATTTATGTTGTTATGCGTCATAGCAAGCATAATGACAATGTTGACGAATATCGAAAGATAAATGACATTACGGATATTGTATTCATGTGCACGGATTTTAAATGTATTATGAGTTTTGCTTGGAAAGAATGCCTATTTGCTTTCCGGTACGAAGCTAAGAAGTACTGTAGTATGTTGATACATTATTATGACATAAGACGGTTTCTTATGTATTGTCTAAGTATATCCGTCAGTGTTGGGATATTAATATGGCTATTTTACACCTTGGTCAATACACAGTTTGATCCCAAAACCTATATAACTTTGGTTGACGGTAAAACATATCGCACTCTGTATGCAAACCACGGGGAAGAGAATCTTTATGAAAGACACTTGTTCGAAGATGTCAGTTTTAACTGTGACCTACATGTTTCACCTGATATAGTATATGCTCGCATAGGGTGGATTCATAACGGCACTGCATTACGTTTAAAAGGTTCTGAAAGAATACAAGTCAATGAGAATCGCTCAGAGATTAGTATTTTGTTAATCGACCATATGGATTATGGTGATTATCAATGCGTTATAGAATATTATATCAATGAAAATACACCTCATATTGTACGGGATGTAATGTTTTATGGATCAATAGAGCGAAATATTCATTATTCTTCTACAATTCATCGGCTTAAGCCACCAATTTTATTTAAGGAGTATAATCATGTGGACATCGGAGCTTTGGTTTGGTTCAGATTTCATGGATACTTTTCCTTGGCCAAGGAGGAAGACATTTATTGCATATATACAGTAAATGGAGAAGACGTCAAAGATACCTGTACACTGGATATTGCATCATGTAGCTGGACATCGTATACATTCAAGTCTTCTTATACGTCTATTTTCCAGAACAGATTGGAGGTAAATCGGATCAGCGCTGGAATGTATTCATTACATTTTATTGATCTGAAGACGTGTATATGCAGCAGTATGTATGGTATGCATGAAATTATTATTTATCGTAATTTCTTCAACAAAACAACACTGAAAAATACTGTTGTGGAAATAATCTATCCTGTAAAATACTTCTTTTATCCGAAACACAATGACACATTTATAAACGACGAATTATACGAAAGCGGTGTGCCTAAAAAAGTTATTCGATCAATTCTAAAAGCAAACGATGAACTTCTGATTCCATCTTTTCTGTGGTTTTCAGAACGTAAAGTGAATGTATCATTTTTAATTAATAGCATCTTCACTTATGTATGTTACTGTTTGTTTGCCTTATGTGTCAGTTTTTGTAACCCTGTAATTAACTTTTATTGCCGCGTTACGACTGCACCTTTCCGAAATATAATATTATTTGGTTCATTCACCATTCCACGTCCACCTATTGTAACGAACACACCTTTGGCAGGTATAGAATGCAATGTCGATATTCAATATGACGTGTATTTATCCTCTAGTGAAGACGATGCCACCACTGCTATGATGATATTCACATTTCTAGAGACAGACTGTCATCTAAGAGTGTGTGTTCCTGCTAGGGATCTGGCCCATGAAATAAATCTGCCATATTTCACGTCATGCTCTAGGGCGACCGAACAATGTAGAAAGTTCATTGTAATTTTATCGAATCATTATATTGGAGACTATATGTGTCATGATGTAGAGTTGACAAGTTGTATTATTCCGTTAATACATTCAACAAGGCGTCAAGGAATGGACCTTATCTTCTTAAAACTGGACAGAGACGTTGAGATTCCTGTTCAGATCATGTTTGATCCCGATGTTTCAATTATTAACTACACAACCGATGACGACGACATCGAGGCAAAAAGGAAGCTCAGGCGTGTATTGTTTAAAAAACAGTTCAATTAATTTGATCCTTTATCTGGATCCATGGTCACAGTTTAAGTCAAAATATCAGAACTATGGTAATCAAAAAGTATAGTATATTTTAGCCAATACGTTATGTCAATGTAACAAAAACGCATTAAGTAATAGCCTGAGGTTTGCCTTTATAATTGTTTGAATGTATGTGATTTACATCCTCTTATGTAAGTGACGTCATTTCAAGAAAACGCAACATGTGATGTCACTATTTGCCAGATGGAAACAATGTTAACTTCGTATGGTCACTTCATTTTCATATTTTCATATGGGGCAAATATTGCTTACTGTCAGTACGTGGTGACGTCACTTTTTCTGAAAATGACGTCACTTAAAAAAGAGGTTAGAAGTAGTACAGCGGCGCTCGTATATATTTTCGTGTCATGTCATGCTTCAAGGGTTGATGTGTATTGTGGTTGTGACATTTTCAGCTCATTTTATGTAATCGTTCTTTCCATAAGTATAATTATATTGTTTGACACTTGCTATTTTACATTTAATTAGTTCATTCTTATCACACGGCTATTGGTAAATGTCAACTTTATCATTTCTTATATCTTTTCATTACAAAGCTAATTATGATAACTTCGTATTCTCTTATAACATGTAAAATGTATTCTACCAATCGTTTGTTGTGGATTTCACAATTCATATTATGAATAAATGCATTAAGTTTGCATTGAAGATCGTCATCTATTGTTATTTTATTTCTTTTCTTTCCATTCATAACATATTCGGGTTATACACTAAATCAAATCTTAAATGAAACAAATTTTCAACTGTACACGTATCGACGAACATTTGAGAATTGGTCAGCTTATGGTCTGAAAGCATAGTTTTATATTGGAAGCTTAGCACACAAATGATTATTTTGTAAAGCATATGACAGGATGATTGGCTTTAAAATACATCTTTAGATATAAATGCAAACTTAATACAATGTAAACAGTCGTATCCGACATCAGGTGAAAAGTGTCGGTTATAGCAGGTTGTCGGATACACAGGTTTTCAGCAATTTTGGCTAGAGGAAGTTGAAATAAACGTTTATTGAATACCAAAGCAAATAATGTTCGATGTGATACCTCACCGAGGTAAACCTGTATTCCGTAAAGTTGTGAAATGGTTAGTAACATAATAAATAATTAAACAGTTTTACTTGTATGGTAAATGAATAAAGTTTGTATTCCAGAAATAAAATTAAACAATTCAATTAATCGCTTTGATTGGAGCATATAATGGCAGACATAAGAGTTCCACAAGCGAACACAGACGCTCCTCTGCGGGTTACAGTATGGTTCGTATTTCCCATTTCTCTTTACACACCCTCAACTAATACTCTTTCGTAGTTTGAGGCTTTCCTGGAATCTGTGTCGGGAGGCATTGTCTTGTGAGTGTGGCGTATCAACTAAATCCTTCCTTTAAACTTTCTCAGAAACTTACATAAACAAAATGATGACCATATTCGTAAATGCAGACGAGCACATGATGATGCATGTTGATAAATAAAATAAAAGACCTGCTATCATTTTGTCTGACGTAAAGAAATATTGTCGAAATTTTGGTTTTCCTCATGTGTTTATTTCTAAAGTTTACAATAAAATTGATACAGGGAACGCCAGACAATGCCCCCCCCCCCCACACACACACACAGATATCAGGGGAATATCAGTACATAAATTATAGATACAGGTTGTTTGTGACCTCAAGGTAAAAATATCATTTGTTAATTAATGAACACTAATTGCACTGAGATATATGTTTCATGCGCCATTCATTATAATCAATGTCGTATGCTTTGCAAGTATGCTGATTATACATTTAATTTCGAAGTACATTTCAATCCATGTTGACTCAATTACAGTTAAGTTACGTCTCATTGCCTTAGCCGATGATCGCATTTTCAATGTTAGCTTCCCTGAAATGTACAAACATGTTTTTATATATCGTATTCTTTTAAAGTTCCAAAAATAAAAATGAGCCCCTAAAACATTTCTAAGTCAATATTCATTTGTCTTTATATCGAAAATTGCTTTCTGAAGAATAGGTCAGTAAAAGCTGAAAACCGAGGAACACTTGTGATTTAAACATATCGCCTTATTAGGTAAATCATTTATGGGTGAATAGAAGTGTTCAACGTTTGAATAGATCGTGTATCATCGTATTTGCTGTTCGCATGCAAAGCATTTTTAACCGTTCAAACTAGTTGTCAAGTAGATCAAATGTTTCTTTTCTATATCTTCATCTTCTTGTCCGTTTCCATCGTTATTATAATCCATTTCATCGTCAGATTGTTGTTTACTTTCCTCTTCACTATCCCCGGTCTTGGAATATCATATCATTCGTAATACAAGGCCATGGTCATGTGTTCTCCTCTCTGATTCATTCATGTGGAGAAAATGTCAGCTGCTTGCAGAAGTGCAAGTTTGTACTGGTTGATGACTGATTCCAGGAAAATGTGTTAGGTCACCTGACTGCCAAATAAAATTTAAACTAAATGCTGCCAAAAAAACGAGATTTGATATTTTTCTACATATATACACAGTATTCATAGAACATCCATCGTTATCATGTTAGTACTTGTAGTGCTATTTAAACTTTTGAGTCATGTATAATTATCTAAATGTCCACTACGACAGTTTACTAAAATACTCTTGCTGTTCTTATAAGCTAGTTTTCTGATCTTATAAATTCATCTTTAAACAGTCTGCGACAATTTAACAGTATAGATGTTCACATACTGTCGAGATAACAAATTTACTTACAAAAATGTATTATTTATTTTTGCAAATAAGCAATTTTCTGTTTCAACTGTTACCGTAATTGAAGATTTAGTTCTAATATCACGTGTAAGTCATTGTTATTCTAAAAATATTTAAACACTCCCAAGTATATATAGGGTCAAACTTTCGCCAAAGGCAATTAGAACATGCTCTCAAAACACAGTGGGGTTAGCCGCTAACGATAATGATCAAGACACGTCAAATTCGAGTATATTCGGTTATAGCATGGAGCCAATACCGATTATTGATTATTGACCAGTTTGACAGATGTCATTTTCGTGCGAAAGGGAGGCAATCAAAGTTAGAGGAAATGGCTTTAACAACGTCGATAATCAAGGGAGATCATTCTTGATATTTATCCAGAAAGCTGTACATGGAAAATGGCGTTCAACCCGATTAAACATGATCATTATTCTCCTCCCCATCATCTTTGTCATAATCGTCAACTTTTCTGTAACCTTTAGTCCACATAATCCTCCACATTCTATTTGTGTTTGTATCTTCCTTTTCAACATCGTTTTCTTCATTTTCTTCTTTTCATCATCGTCTTCCACATTTTCATTTTCTCCTTTATTGTCTTTGTCGTCGTCATTTTCCATCTTCTTTTTCATATTCCGAATTCTTCTTGGTTGCATTTATTTTCATAACTAATAAAACAAAATTATATTCATTGTTCTGTCTCTATTCTTTGTTCCATTCTTCATATTCATTATCCTTCTTTTTGTTTCTTCTATATATACTTTCGTATATTCATTGTTCTGTCTTTTTTCTTTGTTCCATTCTTCTTACTTCATTATCCTTCTTCTTTGTTTCTTCTATATATACTTTCGTATATTCATTGTTCTGTCTCTATTCTTTGTTCCATTCTTCTTACTTCATTATCCATCTTCTTTGTTTCTTCTATATATACTTTCGTATATTCATTGTTCTGTCTCTATTCTTTGTTCCATTCTTCTTACTTCATTATCCTTCTTCTTTGTTTCTTCTATATATACTTTCGTCACTAGCTGTACAATCAGTTACTAGCAATATAAAGTATCAAAAATTGAACGTTCAACACATTTGGACATCGTTATGAAAATGGAACTTAGATTATTTCAGACCTATTCGATTTTCGACTTTGAACAATAAAAGCATATAGTACGAAAGTGCTAAAAGACTGTTACATGTAATTACATTTCGCATATTGGAGAAAAGTGTGAGGTACAATCTATATCGACCCATTTATACTCGGTGCGTATGGTGTCATGATACATAGATACACAGTCCTCATTGCGGTGACCTTGATTGCTGTTTGGCTCACCAGGAACCCAGTCAGTATATTCTGGGCTCTCTCCTGTCGAGTACCAAACCCATGACCCCTCCACAAGTTCATCCGTCAATCCAATCCACCAACTGCGAGCTGTAATGAGTTAACACTAGTATAAAGGCAAAAGCTACGGGTGAAATGCTGGGCTGCAATAGGAGTATGGCATTGGCACGGTCAATGGCGAATACGCCACGTGGTTTTAAACCTTGTTTTAATTGTGCACATCCTCTCATTTATCCAACAATCACTTGAAGAGAAGGAACATTGTAAATAAGAAAAGCACTACACCTGACTAGGAAAACCTGAATACAGCATACTATAAATCGAAATAATACACAAAAGCCATCCTTAAAATGATCCGATTAAAGCAGAACATCATCAGGATTTTAATATTGTTGTTTTATAAATTGAAAGCGTTATAATTTACTTATTTCTCACAAAATGGTCGTAACATATAATTTGAAAACCATGTTCAAAATCCCTTAAAGTTTGTCGACTTAATAATACGTGTACATCTAATGGTTGGAGGAAAAAACGTTCATATTTTTCAATTATATGTCTCTGACCAAAGAGTTGATTTGTTTATGTTTTTCTTCGGACCTTGAGAAACGCACTTTTCAACTTACTCAAAAGTCTTCCAAGGTATGTTTTTAGAAATCTGCTCTCTTCTGCATCATTTACCACAGTAAGATG
This sequence comes from Mactromeris polynyma, assembly GCA_032209605.1. Taxonomy (NCBI): domain Eukaryota; kingdom Metazoa; phylum Mollusca; class Bivalvia; order Venerida; family Mactridae; genus Mactromeris; species Mactromeris polynyma. Next base: position 8,440,627 of record JASFXZ010000014.1, read on the forward strand.
AGCTTTGTGCTGTGAGCAATAATGCTGAAATTAAAGAGTGAAGAAAGAAGAACAGGAAATGTTATTTGCACGGAGTGCACAACAAACACAAAAGCACACGGAGACATGCAACGATTGGATTCGAGTAATAAATACAATAGGAAACAAGAACATATTTGAAAGGTAAGATTTATGTGCAACATAAACAAATGCCGAGATGTTACGATTGCTGGTCACTCCAGATCCAAAATGGATTTCGGTAAAATCACCGAAATTCAGTGGATTTTGGTAAGATAACGTACCCTTTATCAAAAGGTTAACCAATCCGCGTCTAGGTTACAAACGTTGTTCGGTTGAAAAGAAATTGCCTTGGTGGTTAACGTTAGATTTGGTTGGTTTACAGAACACTGATATGCAAATAGCAAAACCATGTGAGAACGGCTGCGCCGAAAAAGGGACGCATAAACGCTGGATTAAGGTAGGAGCACAACAGCCTTGGAGAAGAATTTTTGGAAAAAAAGAAATTTTAATGACAAATGTCTACTTTTCAAAAAGCGATCAGTCTAGTGCAATTAGCTAGAGCAGTATTGCAATACTCATATCTCAGGTTAAATCTTGCTCTTCTGGGATTTACAGCAGTGTTTTATAACGAGCATTCTCTGACATGCAGTATTCATATTTTACACTATATTTACCTCGGCTTCAAAGAACGATAGACTTTGTTCAGGAACAAACAGGTAACACGACCCTCTGTCAGCAACCCAAACATCTGGACATGATGTGTTACCACACACAAACCCTGTGCTTAGTCAATTGTCATTTTAGTTTGTTAGAATAAATGAAGAAGTTGATCAGAAAATGCCTGAAGCAAACTGTACCGCCATCCCAAAAAATACATAAAGTAATGTTTTGGGGAACACGAAAAATCGGTCAATGGCGCTACCGGGATTCGAACCCGTGTCTTAAGCATGGTTTAATGGTGGATCCTACCTTACTCTTATCATCCGTCACCCAAATACGGACTGAATATATTGGATACACCAAAGGACAAGTTAAGAAAGCAAATATTAGCTAGGGGCCGAAAGGTCGATCTTATATCAGTTAAGGAACAACACATGGGGAATGGGGAACATAAACATAAATACCAACCACACAGCTATTTACAGCCTTGAAACGGTCAGTAAGAATTCAATTTAATAGCTAGCTAACAATAACACACTGATTCACTAAATGGTCATAGATTTCCAACATATACTTATACATTAAATCAGCCGACTAACTAATCCATAAAAGGTAGTAACCAATATAACACACTGAATCGCTATATGGTCATATATTTCCAACATATACACATACAGTCTAGAGTTAAGCCCCAGAATTTTCATCAGAACTGATCGGAGCCATTATCATATCTCGTGAATGTTTCCCAATGTTTGTGGTATGTATGTATATAACAAGGCAGAAAGTTTGGGATTGTCTTGTTATGTCCCCACTCTTTCAGATTACCCCCTCACTGATCGAGCTTATGTGGTAAGTTTCAATTATTTGATTTCATGGTCAGTTATTTGAATACTAATTATGAAATATACAAAATTGAAAGATAATCTTGAAATACAAAAATCAATACAATGTTAATTACACTGCAGGTATGGTTGTTTGTGTTGTTTTTTTGGATGCTTATTTATATCATTTGCTGTTTTTTTCAGTGTATGCTTGGAAAATGTATATAGATAAGCATACTTAATAAGGGAATGAGGTAATTTGAAATTGATATCATCCTACCTCTCAGTAACATGAAAGCGAGTTTAAGTTACCAGGGGGTAACTTGAAACAGGGTAGTTTTAAATCACTACACCATTGTGTACATGCATATATTATATGAGTGTATGAAATTTGATAAATATAGCATACATGATAATTATTGTTGAGTAATTAAATAACTGCAGCCATGTGTATATTATGGTGGCATATTACTGTCACCAGTTAGCATGATAGCATTCGCGAATTGTTTCGTGTTAACCACTTAATTATTACGATAATTATCTAGCTATCTAGTTAATATTCGTGATAAATTTTCGGTAAGATAAATATCATGCAACTAGAAACAGGCTTGAAAGTGCCCAGAACTCCACCTCTTACCTTTTTATGATGTATTGCTCTAGATTTAAGTGGTAATACGAAACTTATCTAGTTGACCACTTATTATGTTACTTAATAACTCAAATTTGGTCACACCAGGGTTAGAATTACAAACCCATGAAGAGCAATTAATTAGATAAACATGTCGCTTATTCTAGGAATTCTTGGCAAATGTGGGGCTAAACTCTAGACTGCATACATTAAATCAGCCGACTAACTAATCCATAAAAGGTATTAACCAATATAACACACTGAATCGCTATATGGTCATAGATTTCCAACGTATACAGATACATTTACTCAGCCGACTACCTAATCCATAAAAGGTATTAACCAATATAACACACTGAATCGCTATATGGTCATATATTTCAAACATATACACATACATTAACAAAGCAGACAAACTAATCCATAAAAGGTATTTACCAATATAACACACTGAATCGCTATATGGTCATAGATTTCCAACATATACACATACATTAACAAAGCAGACTAACTAATATTAACCATTACGTACACAGCACACTGTACATGTCAAGTCGTCATACCATTATGACCAATGGACCACAATTACACACATCTCCACGCAGTCAAATTAACGAGCATTTATATTTCATTACACGTGTCTCCGCACTCTTAAACAGAATAGCAATTTAATATAATTACACAGATTTTCCCTTATTCATAAACTATCATTTATATTCAATTACGCATATCTCTGTGCAGTTAAACAAACGAGAAATGAAATGCATGCTTACCTATGCAACAAAAAAACAATATATGTCGATAGATGATCATGACGCAAATACGAACCAAGTCGTTGAGTCGGACTGAAAGGCCAATATTCTTATCTCTTATAGCTGTGAATTGTGATAATGTTAGTGTCTATATACATACATATAATTATGTAAACCTTCAAGACTGATTGCAAGTTGACATTTTACTTGTTAAGGTGTAGTAATAGTTAATTGTACAATGGTATGGTATGATGTGTTAATACTAACCTCATGAACGTTCGGCAGACAATGTGTGTGTATGTGTTACGTTAAGCGTTGAATTATATGAAAAATGTTTAGCCTACTAAAATAACGAACAAGATCAATCGATGGTACAGTGGCGGAGTGGTATGTCAGACTTCATCGCAAGATAGTGTTGGTCCGAATTTACCCAATACTATACATTTGACTATATAAATGACATAACTAAATGTGTTATTTGTATCACTATTATGTTTATGGATATTATTTTATGTAGTTTAACGCAATTTTGTTACATATACTCTTATGTATCTATATATTTCTTTTTTTCTTATTTCATCCTCTTTAATTACAATGCTTATTTATGCTAATTTACAATTAATACAGTAAAACATCACTTAAAGACCACCTCAATAATTAGACTATCTCAGAATTAAGAACACATTTTTCAAGTCCCTTTTCACTTTTAAGCTCTTTTATTATTCAATCTCAATGTTAAGACAACCTCAATATTAAGACCAGTTTTCAAGAGTTCTAAGGGTGGTCTTATTACAATTTTTTTATCGTACGTACATGCACGTATATCCACAGAAAAATCTGTAGTTGCAGTAACTGAACATTAAAATACTGTTTATTATTTATTACTTATTATAACATAACATATTATGAAGAGTGGTAATAACACCCATGTACTTCTGTTACAGGTCTTTTAATAACATGGGTATAAACTGCACTGCCATGCAGAGATGATTGTAACGATGGAAGGGCAAGAGTATTGGACATATAGAAGCATACATCAACGTTGAACAATATAAGAATACACGCGAACTTATAACTTATATTAGGGTGGGAGCTCCTTATATATATATATGTGTGTGTCGAGCTTTAGGCCTCTTACGGAGTGTAGTTCTAACAGCGGAAAATAATGCAGCTAAAGTTAAGGGCTGATTTCAATGAGATTGGGATCTATATATACTATACTCATGGACCTGTCTTATCAGGGTCATTTTATATAATTATGCTGTTTTGTCGTAGATTCGTGCCCCTAAGCAGAAAAGTCATTGCAAGTTCATTCAGTACCCAGTCAACTTACTCTTTTTTTTTCATTTTAAACTGAGGAAAAAAATAAACCATTAAAAAGTCTGAAGCAACATTTGTTTATGTTTTGCACTGAAACGTGTGCTTAAAAACAGAAGGACGTGTACAATTCATTAACTTTGATAATATATCTGAATATTAGGTCCGTTATATATTTTGAGTTGGTTTTAAATATTATAAGATTCTCGATCGTCTGGAAGCTTTCTCATTAGATTCTTGCCCCTGTGAAATCTGCCTCGGTCTGATTTGTAAACAATTTGATGACGTAAACAATGGTGCGATATCCAACTGATAATGTTCGCACATCTCACGAAAACCCCATGTGTGCCTTTTTGGGCGAACGAAAACCCCGTTTGGTGCCTCTTGAGTGAAAATATAATTTGTCAGACTTTAAAAAGCTCAGATCGAGGATAACAATGTAGGTAAAAATAATTGTTATAGAGCTACGCCGAAAAAAATCCTTGTTTAATAGGTTCAGGACGAATGTTTGAAGAAATATTCTCGGAAAATAGACAATTCAAATTTTACATAACCCTAATGTTTGTATAATATTTACTTTGTTTACAACAAGGTCCATGGAAAGACGAATACTTTTTTTATTACCGTCAACTCATTTGTTTACGAATGTTAACAGATCAGACAAAAGCCAAACAACTCTACTCAAACGTATTTCTTTCATGAATGGTATTGAAATTTCATTTTGTATTTCGATGTTCATGTTCAATCAACTTTTACAGCCAAAAAAGGGGTGTATACACTTTTACTTCCGGAATACAAACTTCATTCATTTACCATACCAATAAGACTAAGGCTCTTTAGATCTGTAAAACTGTGTTATTATTAATTATGTTACTAACCATTTCACAACTTTACTGAATACAGTTTTACCTCGATGAGGTATTACATCGAACAGTATTTGCTTTGTTATTCAATAAACGTTCATCCTCTTGCCAAAACTGCTGAAAACCTGTTTATCCGACCACCTGCTATATCCGTCATTTTTACCCGGAACCACCTGATGTCGGATACGACAGTTAACATTGTATAAAGTTTGCATTTATATCTAAAGACGTGTTTTGAAGCCAATCACCTTGTCTACGCATTTTTGTGCTAAGCTTCCAATATCAAACTATGCGTTCAGACCATAAGCTGACCATTTCTAACATTTTCGTCTATACGTGTACAATTATTGAAAATAATTTATGTCTCAATTAAGATTTTATTTAGTGTCGAACCCGAATATGTTATGAATGGAAATAAAAGAAATAAAATAAGAATAGAAGACTATCTTGATACTTCAGTTTATAATATGAATGGTGAAATCCACAACAACGAATTGTAGAATACATTTTACTTATTATAAGAGAATACGAAGTAATCATGTTTATCTTTGTAATGAAAAGAAATAAGAAATGATAAAATTGTCATTTACCAATTGCCGAGTGTTGACTGATAATGATGAACTAACTAAATGTAAAATAGCAAGTGTCACACAATATAGTTATATTCATGGAAAGAACGATTACATAAAATGAGCAGAAAATGTCACAACAACAAAGCGCATCAACTCTTGAAGCATGAAATGACACGAAAATATAAACGAGCGCCGCTGTACTATTTCCAACCTGTTCTTTAAGTGACGTCATTTCCAGAAAAGGTGACGTCACCACGTACTGACAGTAAGCAGTATTTGCCCCATATGACAGTATGAAAATGAAGTGACCATATGAAGTTAACATTGTTTCCTGCTTGCAAATAATGACATCACATGTTGCGTTTTCTTGAAATGACGTCACTTACAGAAGAGGTTGTAAATCCCATAGCTGTGCTCAAGCATACATTCAAACAATTAAAAAGACAAAATGGAGCAACCTTAGGCTATTACTTGATGCGTTGTGATTACATGGACATAACGTATTGGCTAAACTATACAAGACGTTTTGATTACTATAGTTCTGATATTTCGATTTAAGCTGTGACCATGGATCAAGATAATGGATCAAATTAATTGAACTGATTGGTAAACAATAAACGCCTGACTTTCCTTTTCGCTTCGATGTCGTCGTCATCGGTTGTGTAGTTGATAATTGTAACATCGGGATGAAACATGATTTGAACAGGAATCTCAACGTCTCTGTCCAGTTTTAAGAAGATAAGGTCCCGTCCTTGACGCCTTGTTGAATGTATTAACGGAATAATACAACTTATCAACTGTACATTATTACACATATCGTCTTCAATATAATGATTCGATAAAATTACAATAAATTTTCTACATTTTTCGGTCGCCCTAGAGAATGAAGTGAAATATGATATATTTCCTTCGTGGACCAGATCTCTGGCAGGAACACACACTCTTAGGCGACAGTCTGTCTCTAGAAATGTGACAATCGACATGGCAGTGATGTCATCTTCTTCACTAGAGGATAAATACACGTCATATTGAATATCAATATTGCCTTCTATACCTGCCAAAGGTGTGTTCATTATCATAGGTGGTCGTGGAATGGTGAATGAACCGAATAATATTCTATTTCGAAAAGGTGCAATCGTAATGCGGCAATACAAGTTAATTACTGAGTTAAAAAACCAAACACATAAGGCAAACAAACAGTAACCTACATAAGAGAAGATGCTATTAATTAAAAATGATACATTCACTTTACGTGCTGAAAACCAAAGAAAAGATGGAATCACAAGTGCATCGTTTGCTTTTAGAATTGATCGAATAACTTCATTAGGCACACTGCTTTCGTATAATTCGTCGTTTATAAATGTGTCATTGTGTTTCGGATAAAAGTAGTATTTTACAGGATAAATTATTTCCACAATAGTATGTTTCAGTGTTGTTTTGTTAAAGAAATTGCGATAAATAACAATTTCATGTAGACCATACATACTGCTGCAAATACATGTCTTCAGATCAATAAAATGTATTGAAAACATTCCAGCGCTAATCCGAGTTGCCTCCAATCTGTTCTGGAAAAAAGACCTATATCTATACTTGATTATATACGATGTCCAGCTACATGATGTAATATCCGGTGTACAGATATCATTGACGTCTTCTCCATTTACTGTATATTTGAAAAAAATGTCTTCCTCTTCGGCCAGGGAAATATATAGATAAGATCTGAACCAAACCAAACCTCCGATGTCCACATGATTATACGTCATAAATAAATTGGGTGGCTTAAGTCGATGAATTGTAGAGGAATAATGAATTTTACGCTCTACGAGTCTATAAATATTTACACCCCGTACAATATGAGGTTCATATACATAGATCAGATATTCTGCAACGCATTGATAATCACCATAATCCATATGGTCGATTAACAAAATACTAATCTCTGAGCGATTCTCATTGACTTGTATTCTTTCAGAACCTTTTAAATGTAATTCAGTGCCGTTATGAATCCACATTATGCGAGTATATATTATATCAGGTGAAACAGGTAGGTCGCAGTTAAAACTTACATCTTCGTTCATGTGTCTTTCGTAAATAATCTCTTTCTCGTGGATTACATACAGATTGTGTGCTGTATCAACGTCAACAAAAGTTATATGGGTTTTGGGATCAAACTGTATATCGACCAAGGTGTAAGCGCATGAACATAGCCATACAAATATCCCAGCACTGACGGATACACTAACACAATACATAAGAAAGCGTATTATGTCATAATAATGTATCAACATAGTACGGTACTTCTTAGCTTCGTACCGGAGAGAAAATAAGCATTCTTTCCAAGCAAAACTCATAATACATTTAAAATCCGTGCACATGAATACAATATCCGTAATGTCATTTATCTTTCGACATTCATCAACATAGTCTATATGCTTGTTGCGAAACCTATTATCATACATACAAACTTTTGTCAGAAAAAATGGTAAAACTTTCCACATTAATTTTGAAAATGCCTTTGCAAAAATACTCGATAGATGTACGTCTGAGTGAATTTCAACAGCCATAAAAGCATCACTAGATACAATTAAAAGTACCACTATTATATATAGCTAAGCAATCAAACCATTGTCCAGAAAAACACGAAGGGTCAATAAAGATATTGACATTATGTTTTGAAGAACAAAAATAAAAGAAACCATGCGTAATGTTCGTGCTCGTAAATCCATATCTAAAAATGTGTCCCGTTCTATCAGGCCATGTCTGATGGAATAAAAAATGAATGTGGTCCACGCTATACTTAATAATGATGATGTCATTGACAATAGAACATATTCATCATTTGCAATTGCTTTAAGCAATCCTGCTCCAAACAGTAATACCACAACCAGTATAGCAACTATAGAAATGTTAACAAGTACAGAGCGCCTCCTATCCCAATAACTCCGGATATAATGATACACTATGATTACTCCAATCCAGCCGTTATAAAGTTTACAAATATCCACATAGTCCTTGCAAAAGGATACTAGGATTATTAACGGCACACACACTCGAAACAGATGGAACTGAAACTGTTTCTAAGTGTGTACTGGATCGATATTACTTCAATGTACAGTTGCAGTTAAATAACTCATTATCAAGTTCCAAAATTGTCGAATGTATTCGCCGCATACCGCTTTCTTCGTGTTCCTCTGCTAATAATTCATTCAAGTAGGTACCATGTTTTCAAAAGTCATGCGAGTATGTAGAATGAATCACCATTTTTTGAAATCATAAGTAATCCGTATTTATTCGAAATCCATTTTAACCATTACACCTAAATGACTGTACACTTTTAAGCGTTATATGTTGATAATATATCAATGGAAAATTTTCTTATGTACCAATTTTACAAAACTTTTATGTCCTTATGGCTAAAAAAAAGGATGAGTCAACCTTGAGGAATTTAGCCATGTTTTTGTATTTTGCATTCAAAAAAAGAAATGAATATGTATCATGTACGGAAAATTGATATGTTTGTACAGTTGTATTATCAATGTATATATTGTTTGTGCATGGGCCGGAGGCCTTTAACACAATAAACATGTTGAGTTGAGTTGAATATGAAATCATTTTATCTTTCCGTGTTTCATATCATGTATTACTCATTTCTAAAAATACTATGATCTAATCTAATATTTGAACTGACAGATAATACACACCTCACAATACTCGTATTTGTTTACTCAATGATTTAAGTTTCAAACATAGCATGTACAGTTTAGTACAAAACTCAATACACGACAAAGAACGAACTAAATTATTTATTTAATGAGCTACATTCGTTGCATTGATATGTAGAGTATAAACTGTTTATACTTAGTTTAAGCATACATACAAACTAAACTCAATAACGCACAACCTCCGAGATATAGGAGACTGTCACGAATTATCTCCCTTACTTTATATTTACTTTGGGCACAAAACTGGTTTGTCAAACCTTTCATCTGTATTAACCAACTGGGTTCAAACTATAACAAGTCTCTGTATTTGTTTATAACAATCTTAAACTGGTTAATCAAACTGACCGAACTACCTCCCGGTACGGCTTTTTTCTGGTTTGATTTATCCGAATAATCGTATAGGCCTACTAGTTAAACAAAATAATGGACTGATTTTATGCCGGGTGACCATACCACTCATATGTGGGGCCATGTTTAATCAAAGCTCTGTTAGCACTGAAGGCCTGGGGCTGCAGATAGCTGAATTGTGGATGTGCTTGCCCTGTGTAGATCTTGTGACATTATCTTATTAACTATTGATTTATATATCATGTTACCAGCATTTTTGTCCATTAGTTATTTTGTGCAGACTATACAAGTCGGTATATCTTGTGCATCATTAATAACCCTAACCCTTTTTTATATGTTCGTGATTATAATAACATTATAAGAACATTCACAATCTGTCTATTACTGCATTTAGCAATCATTACTTTCTAGAAAGGTGGCAAACTGAAGAAACAAAAATTATGACAAGCAGTCACATAGATTACGTATCCGGTATGGCTGATATAGTTTCAACGTTTAAGCTGGGACATATATACATATACGAGGTTTAAGTTCCCGTTTGATATATCCATATATCAAGGTTTAATAGCGAGAAGTGTATGCATGCAAATCGGACATGTTTATTTCTAACTCGACCTAGACATACTCCGGATTAGTATATAAATATGGGTAATTCCCTTTAACCATGCGGTACAAACAAACATATATCGTTAGTTAACATCGTGCTCGAATCGCAATAAAAACAATAAAAAACAAAGACGCATACCAAACTTTCGCGTCACTGTGGTCCAACCAACTTCCTATAGAATTATAGAAGAAAATTACTTTCAAATGGCGATATTATACAGAGTATTGAAAGAGTGTTGTATGAGTATTGAATTTATTGAACGAGTTATTCTTGTTATTCAACGAGTTCATTGAATTCAATACCAAACGACACGAATTTAATAATCATTTTATCACATACCCGACAAAATAAGGTAAAACACATTTTATCATTTTCTATTTTATTAAATGTACTAGTATCTAACAATTCACTTATATCAAGTTTAACTGTAAAATGATAAATATATTTAATGACGTCATCACATAAACAAGTCTCTGACGTCATTCAGTATACACGCGTTCAGCGAGTCCGTTCAATCTCTCCGACTCGGATTGCTATCAAGTGTACGGAATTTAATACATATTGATTGATAAAAGACTGAGCTCCTCGTGCAAAGATAAATATTTTTGTTAAACGTTCCTGTGTAAACTGAAGATGTGTTGATGTCGTCTGAAGGATGACTCATTTGAGATGGAATAAACTCACTGAATGTGATATGTGCGTTGAAATTTGTCATAAATAATTTATAAGTAACTTGCATGTTCATGAGGATTCTTATTTAATACATCAAAAGTGTTGATATTTTTCATCATTACTCGTTTTGTACATTGTAAACAAGCAGCGTATGGATTTCATTTAGGTTTTTCCGCTCATTTGCATATCATATGCACACTGTGCAATATGATATTTATTGTATCGTAGAAACATGCACGGGTATGTCATAACTCGTCTAAACAGATAATCGGTATTATTTGAAAATTAAGCAATGATTTTGCAAATCATTGATCGTTGCGTGCACATAATATTAAGATGCACGTTTTTGTCTCTAATATTGGGTATAAGGCATTTCATGTTCCTGAAAGAGATATTTGAACTTGAAACATAACTACTTATTAGTTATTCAGATAGCTAATATGAATGCCTTAACTTAAATAAAAACGACATCATTTAGTTGTATGTGCGTTAAATTATTCATGTACTGGAGATTAACATTTTTCCTTTTGTAATGTTACACCACTTGAATCATAAACATGCATGTATATATATTTTGCGCATTAAACTACAACGAAAGGTATAGAGAGTTATTTTAAATCACCATCCTACGGTCGAATGTATGTCTGCTTAATCGGAACCTGACTATAAAATCGTCTACAAAGTAACGTTGCAAAACAGAAGTTACAAAGTTCTTAACTCGGACTTTCTTATCGAGCACCTGTCTGCAATCACTATACTGCTAGCGGTTAAAACTGCAGTAAATGGAATTAGATGTTGATGCGACTGTGTCAACTAGATCTAAATCGTTGTACAATCAAATCACGATGGTCATTATTATTCGACTTAACCATCTGTTTGTTTGCAGACGAATCATAATCATAACTGGTTTAAGTTTTTCAACCAAACTACAACAAAACTGAAACCTCAAACCTAAACTAGGTCTTGCAAAACAAATTCGCCCTTTATATGGACAACGCGAGGCCAATATCTTAGATCATGTGATATTGTGTGTGGCTTACTTCCGTGTAAGCCAAGTATTGGTATTTGTGACGTCATTGTTTGAGAAGATATATATTCCAATGATTTAGAATCCCTTTTTTGGCACTTTTATATGTGAATGAAACATAATCGAAATTATTTCTGAATTTTGATTTATTTTATTAAATAAATAACTAAATATCATTGCACCACACATTCAGTCTTTATTTTCGGTCGAAGATAATGCAGATATATTATAATCCGTCGGAAATAAAGATGCAGTATCGATAATACAGGTAATTTTCGGTCAAAATTTGATTAATCACAAAACAAATAATATGTGGGAAAGGACGATTCAATTCAATTATTATAACACTGAATTATGTATCCTTTGCTTGTTATTATGGTCAGATTGTCTTTTAATGACAGATGGTTTTGATAAAGATTCGCATGATATATATATCTAAATAACTGTGTAATTTGTATATGGCGTTTCCTGCTCGAATTCTGCATTCATTTGAATAATATAAAAATACCACACAATCAAATTCTAATAATTACCCTTAAGTTTGATAAAAATGAAAGAAGAAATCGTGCAGTAAATAGCAAGTACATTTGTGCAACGTGCACCACCACCCGAATAATATGAATATTCGATCGACATATTGGTATGTGTCGCCCATCTGTTTCTTTTGTTTTTTCCTCAAGAGTCGCTTTTATGTGTTTTTATTTGAACTAATGTTTACATGTTGTGATAGTTAATATGCTGGTAAAACTGTCACCTTTTCCAGAACTTTTGATAAATCTCGTATAATATCACCTGCGTCTTCGAGTCTGACGCTGAAATAGATTAAATGATAGTTAAATTATATACAAAAACTATTTAAACTATTTCATACTATATTTAGTTAATGTAGTATGTTTTATATAGGATTAAATGCCTTGTATTGATACAGACTTATTCCAAAGATGTGAAGTCATTGTGTTACTGTTTTTCTTCGTGTTGTTATACCAACTGTGCTCTCCCCGAAATCCCTTCTTTAAAGTTCTGCGTCCCCACCACCTTAACCTAGGGTGTGGATGTGCTGTTTTGTGAATGTGGCCTCCCCCGTACAACTTTTTGCGCTTTTCATAGCGTGTAGCCAATTATATATTGAGGTGATGGCCATGTGATGTGCCAACATCATCTTATTAAGACAAAATATCCAATACCAAGATACGGTACAGCGATAGCAATGGCCTGATGTGACAGCTGTAATTAAATGTATATTACCCAACCTTATTGTGACAAGTAAATAGAATCGTTTACCTGATGCGAACCAGCCCAGGGCGAGGCGTTATATTTGCTTCCTCTCTCTCCGCATCAGACATTATCATTGGTTCATGTGTCATTGTAGCTGCGTGTTCCACTAAAGTCTCGACTCCACCAAGTGATACAGCAAGCTGTGATAAACTCAAATTCTAGAAAGGAATGATATAAGTGTGAGATGTAATGCACCTTTAAACCTTCGCTCCCAAACAGCGCTTTGACTCCACTACCGTTACATTCACACGCTGTTGTATTACCCAGTATATTTTGATATTTAACCTCGAAATCACCGTTCGTTCCTGATACTAAATTTCATGTGTTACTTAAGAAGGCGATGTGTTGAAATAACAAGTGTTCCTCGGTTTTCAAATCGTACTAATCTATTCTTTAGCAAACAATTTTCGATATAAATTCAAATCAATAAATATACCATTTAGATGGACTTAGAAATGTTTTAGGGGCTCAGTAACATTTTTGTAACGTTAAAAGAATACGACATATAAAAACATGTTTGTACATTTCAGGGAAGCTAAAATTGAAAAATGCGGTCATCGGCTAAGGCTACGAGACCTAACTTCAATGTAATCGAGTCAACACGGAGTGAAATGTACTTCGAAATTAAATTGATGTATTATCAGCATACTTCCAAAGCATTGTTTATTGTGTATGATCAAATGTCACACGAAACATATACCTCAGTGAAAAGTGCTAATAAATTAACAAATTATATTTTTATCTTGAGGTCACAAACAACCTGAATTTATAATTTATGTACTGATATTCCCTTGATATCTGTGTGTGGGGAGGCATTGTCTGGTGTTCCGTGTACCAACTTGATCCTTCCTTTACATTGAACTATTGTTATATAAAAGGATTATCACTTTTGTAGTAAACTTTAGAAATAAACATATGAAGAAAATTCAAAAATATTTCGTTATGTCAGACAAAATGTTTGCATGTCTTTTATTTTATCTATCTACAAGCATCATTATGTGCTCGTCTGCATCTGCGAATATGGTTATCATTGCGTTTAGGTAGGTTTCTGAGAAAGTTTAAAGGAAATATTAAGATACGCCACACTCACAAGAAAATGCCTCCCCACACAGATTCCAGGAAAGTCTCAAACTACGAAGGATTTTTAGTTGAGTATGTGTAAAGAGAGGGGAAATACGATCGTGTTTGGTTGTGGAACATTTAAGTCTGACATTTTATGCTCCAATCAAAACGATTAATTGAATGTTAAATTTGGATAAGTATTGTTAAATCAAAATAAGCTCCATGGTCCAACAATTGAATTACTGTCATTGTTTTAGGGGCATAATTTTGAATTGAACTCAATTGTTTTAAATATTGGAAGTCATATACAGTTCATATAATCGTTTGTATATGCCGTGCATATCTGGAACACGTTCATTTACAGTCCCTGTACATACATGTGTATATATGATCCGTACTATTGCTTCATTTAAGGTTGCCGAGTCTTTTTGGTGTTTCAGTCATACCTGAAACACACTATACGGTCCCTCGTTATACAGCGGCATTAAAAATGCAACAGACAGGTTTAAGGGTTGAAACCATTTATTTCAAAGCTATTGCCCACTATAGACTACTTAAATACACGAATATGTAAAGTAATAACGTTTTAGCTTCATCACAGCATATACAACATCCGTGTGACGTATATTAACAAGGGGTCATGTGACGCATGTAGTTGTACATGTATATACATTTACTACTTATTATAACATAACATATGGTGTATATATATATATATATATATAACACCCATGCATTTCTATTACAGGTCTTTTAATAACATGGGTTTACACTGTATAGCCATGCAGAGATGGTTGTAACGATGGAAGGGCAAGAACAATGGACATATAGAAGCATATGCAGTTTTCATACATCAACCCACTGTGGAACACTATTTGAATATATGCGAACTTATAACTTCTATTATGCTGGGAGCTCCTTATACATATACATGTATGTGTCAAATTTTAGGCGACAAGTATATGGTAGGTAGGATCACCTGCTTTTGGACTGCATTGTCTTTCTCGCGTACAACTGGAAAGTGTGTGTGGTGTTTAAAAACGTTTTTGTCTTCATAAGTACTTGTACTTTGATCGAACTACTTATGCTGTTTTAGATTATTGCAAATGTATATTGTGTGTATCTAAACTTATTTAAAACATTTGTACAGTGTTTGTACATTTATTTACTTATACTCAAGAACAGTTTAAAGAAATTTACCAATTATAAAATCATTGTCGCTCATGCTTAATGGATTAGTAAATTTTGCCCAAATTATTTGCAATACATTTGCATATACATTTTGTAAAAGTATCATATTTGAGTACACAATTATTCGATCAAAGTACACGTAATCTAGAACGTCTTATGTAGAAACAAGAAATATCTGTAAAAAAGATAAACGGCGTAGATAGAATGATGTCTTCCGGTATGTTAAATGAAATAATGTTGTTTGCAATATGTTGAAAAATAAATCCTTACAAAAATAAACTCAAATCTATGTATACTATAATCATGGACCTGTCTTATCAAGGTCATATTATGTTTGCTGTTTTTTCGCAGATTCGTGCCTCTAAGCAGAAAAGCCCTTGCACGTTCATTCAGTACACAGTTACTTACATTGTTTTCATTTTAAACTAAGATTTTTTTAAAATGTAAACCTTTAGAAAGTCTGGAGCAACAATTGTTTATGTTTTACAATGAAACGAGTGCTTAAATACAGAAGGTCGTATACAATTCATTAAATTTGATAATATATCTGATTGATATGTCCGTTAGATATTTTAAGTTGGTTTTAAACATTTTAAGATTCTTGTTCCTCTGGAAGCTTTCTCATTAAATTCTTGCCCCTGTGAAATCTGCCTCGTTCTGGTTTGTAAACAATTTGATGACGTAAACAATGGTGCAATATCCAACTGATAATGTTCGCACATCTCACGAAAGCCCATGTTGTGCCTCTTGTGTGAAAATAAGATTGGTCAGATTTTAAAAAGCCCACTTCGAGGATTACAATTTAGGTCAAAATCAATGTTATAGAGCTACGCCGAACAATTTCCCTCTTTCATAAGTTCAGGACGAATGTTTAAAGAAATATTCTCGGAAAAAGACTTTGTTTGTTTGTTTCATCGGGTTTAACGCCGTTTCTCAACGATATTTCAGTTATATACGGCGGCCGATTCACCTAACCAGTTTTTCCTGGACTGAAATCTAACCTGTACTAACTTACCCTTCCACAAGGAGCCGGCAACTTCTATACATGTGGAGGAAAATCGACATTTTTGTCAAATTTTCATGGAAGGGTATGACCTGCCGCGACCGGGAATCGAACCCGGATCGCCGGATTTCAAGTCCAGCGGACTAACCACTGGACCACGGCCGCGGGTCGGAAAAAGACTATTCGAATTTCCCATAACCTTATAATGTCTGTGACACATAATAATTACATAGTTTACAACAAAAGTTATTTGCAGTATTTGCTTTGTTATTCAATAAACGTTCATCCTCTTGCCAAAACTGCTGAAAACCTGTTTATCCGACCACCTGCTATATCCGTCATTTTTACCCGGAACCACCTGATGTCGGATACGACAGTTAACATTGTATAAAGTTTGCATTTATATCTAAAGACGTATTTTGAAGCCAATCACCTTGTCTACGAATTTTTGTGCCTAAGCTTCCAATATAAAACTATGCTTTCAGACCATAAGCTGACTATTTCTAACAGTTTCGTCTATACGTGTACAATTATTGAAAATAATTTATGTCTCAATTAAGATTTTATTTAGTGTCGAACCCGAATATGTTATGAATGGAAAGAAAAGAAATAAAATAACAATAGAAGACGATCTTGATATTTCAATTTATAATATGAATGGTGAAATCAACAACAACGAATGGTAGAATACATTTAACTTGTTATAAGAGAATATACAGAGTAATCATATTTATCTTTGTAATGAAAAAAATAAGAAATAATTAAATTTTCATTTATTAATTGCCGTGTGTTGACTGATAAGGATGAACTAATTAAATGTAAAATAGAAAGTGTCACACAATATAATTATATTTATGGAAAGAACGATTACAATGTACATAAAATGAGCAGAAAATGTCACAACCACAATGCACATCAACCCTTAAAGCATGAAGTGACATACAAATATATACGAGCGCCGCTGTACGATTTCCAACCTCCTCTTTAAGTGACGTCATATCCAGAAAAGACGACGTCACCATGTAATGACCGTGAGCAATATTTGACCTATATGACAATATGAAAATGAAGTGACCATATGAAGTAAACATTGTTTCCTGCTTGCAAATAGTAACATCACATGTTGCGTGCTCTTGAACTGACGTCACTTACAGAAGAGGTTGTAAATCACATAGCAGTGCACATACATACATTAAAACAATTAAAAAGGCAAAATGGAGCAACCTCAGGCTATTACTTAATGCGTTTTGGTTACATAGACATAACGTATTGGCTAAAACATACAAGACGTTTTGATTACCATAGATCTGATATTTTGACTTAAACTCTGACCATGCATCAAGATAATGGATCAAATCAATTGGACTGATTGATAAACAATAAACGTCTGAGTTTCCTTTTCGCTTCGATGTCGTCGTCATCGGTTGTGTAGTTGATAATTGTAACATCGTGATGAAACATGATTTGAACAGGAATCTCAACGTCTCTGTCCAGTTTTAAGAAGATAAGGTCCTTTCCTTGACGCCTTGTTGAATGTATTAACGGAATAATACAACTTATCAACTGTACATTATTACACATATCGTCTTCAATATAATGATTCGATAAAATTACAATAAATGTTCTACATTTTTCGGTCGCCCTAGAGAATGAAGTGAAATATGATATATTTCCTTCGTGGACCAGATCTCTGGCAGGAACACACACTCTTAGGCCACAGTCTGTCTCTAGAAATGTGACTATCGACATGGTAGCGATGTCATCTTCTTCACTAGCGGATAAATACACGTCATATTGAATATCGATGTTGCCTTCTATACCTGCCAATGGTGTGTTATTTATCATAGGTGGACGTGGAATGGTGAATGAACCAAATAATATTCTATTTCGAAAAGGTGCAATCGTAATTCGGCAATACGAGTTAATTACTGAGTTAAAAAACCAAACACATAAGGCAAACAAACAGTAACCTACATTAGAGAAGATGCTATTAATTAAAAATGATACATTCACTTTACGTTCTGAAAACCACAGAAAAGATGGAATGACAAGTTCATCGTATGCTTTTAGAATTGATCGAATAACTTCATTAGGCACACTGCTTTCGTATAATTCGTCGTTTATAAATGTGTCATTGTGTTTCGGATAAAAGTAGTTTTTTACAGGATAAATTATTTCCACAACAGTATTTTTCAGTGTTGTTTTGTTAAAGAAATTGCGATAAATAACAATTTCATGTAGACCATACATACTGCTGCAAATACATGTCTTCAGATCAAAAAAATGTATTGAAAACATTCCAGCGCTTATCCGAGTTGCCTCCAATCTGTTCTGTAAAATAGACGGATACAATAACTTGATTATATACGATGTCCAGCTACATGATGTAATATCCGGTGTACATATATCATTGACGTCTTCTCCATTTACTGTATATTTGAAAAAAATGTCTTCCTCTTCGGCTAGGGAAACATAGAAATGAAATCTGAACCAAACCAAACCTCCGATGTCCACATGATTATACGTCTTAAATAAATTGGGTGGCTTAAGTCGATGAATTGTAGAGGAATAATGAATTTTACACTCTACGAGTCTATAAATCATTACACCCCGTACAATATGAGGTTCATATACATAGATCAGATATTCTGCAACGCATTGATAATCACCATAATCCATATGGTCGATTAACAAAATACTAATCTCTGAGCGATTCTCATTGACTTGTATTCTTTCAGAACCTTTTAAATGTAATTCAGTGCCGTTATGAATCCACATTATGCGAGTATATATTATATCAGGTGAAACAGGTAGGTCGCAGTTAAAACTAACATCTTCGTTCATGTGTCTTTCGTAAATAATCTCTTTCTCGTGGATTACATACAGATTGTGTGCTGTATCAACGTCAACAAAAGTTATATGGGTTTTGGGATCAAACTGTATATCGACCAAGGTGTAAGCGCATGAACATAGCCATACAAATATCCCAGCACTGACGGATACACTAAGACAATACATAAGAAAGCGTCTTATGTCATAATAATGTATCAAAATAGTACGGTACTTCTTAGCTTCGTACCGGAGAGAAAATAAGCATTCTTTCCAAGCAAAACTCATAATACATTTAAAATCCGTGCACATGAATACAATATCCGTCATGTCATTTATCTTTCGATATTCGTCATTATGCTTGTCATAAAGCATAATAACATAGATACAAACTCTTGTCAGAAATAAGGGTAAAACTTTCCACGTTAATTTTAAAAATGCCTTTGTAAAATAACTCGATAGATGCACGTCTGAGTGAATTTCAACAGCCATATAAGCATCAATTGAAACAATCAAAAGTACAACTATTATAAGTAACTTAGCAAACACAGCATTTTCAAAAAATATATCTAGGGCAATTACAGATGCAAAAATTAGATTTTGAAAAGCAGAAATAGCCAAAACGCCGAGTAATGTTCGAGCTCGTTTCAAAAACGAATGTTTGTGTATTAAATCCATATCTAACGTGTCCCATTCTATCAAGTCATATATGATGAAAGAAACATATAATACTTTCCACGCCTGACCTAATAATACTAGTACAAGTTTCACTAATGTATTTTTACTATTTGCAATTACTTCAAGCAATACTACTCCAAACAGTACTATCACAACCAGTATAGCAACTATAGAAATGTTAACAAGTACAGAGCGCCTCCTATCCCAATAACTCCGGATATAATAATACAATATGATTACTCCTATCCAGCCGTTATAAACGTTACAAATATCCACATAGTCCTTGCAAAAGGATACAAGGATCATTAACGGCACACACACTCGAAACAGATGGAACTGATACAGAAACATGCTGTTCCTAAGTGTGTACTTGATCGATATAACTTCAATGTACAGTTGCAGTTAAATAACTCATTATCAAGTTCCAAAATTGTCGACTCTATTCGCCGCTTACCACTTTCTTCTTGTTCCTCTGCTGATTATTCATTGAAGTAGGTACAATGTTTTCAAAAGTCAGGCGAGTATGTAGAATGAAACACCGTTTTTTGGAATCATAAGTAATCCGTATTTATTCGAAATCCATTTTAACCATTACGCCTTAGTGACTGCACATTATTAAGCGTTATATGTCGATAATATAAGATCATTTAAACTATCCGTGTTTAATATCATGTATTACTTTTTTGCAATGAAATGGTCCAATCTTATAATTCAACTGACAGGTACAAAGCTACTCGTATAGAAATACGTCTTGTTTACTCAATGCTTTAAGTTTCAATCATAGCATGTACAGTTTTGTACAAAAATCAATACACGACAAAGAACGAACTAAATTATTTATTAAATGAGGTAAAATCTTTTCAATAATATGCATAGATGTATATACGCATGAAAAAACTCTTTACTTATACTTTATACAAAATCTTTTATCATGTGATATTGTGTGCCGAAAATCGATATTTGGCATACTTCAGTGTGAGCAAAGTATCGGTATATATATTCAAATGATTTAGAATCCATTTTTGGGCACTTGTACATGTGAATGAAACATGATCGAAATTATTTCTGAATTTGATTTCTTTTATTAAATAAATAACTAAATATCATTGCACCACACATTCAATCTTTATTTTCAGTCGAAGATAAATACAGATATATTATAATCGGTCGGAAATAAAGATGCAGTATAGATAATACAGGCAATTTTCGGTCAAAATGTGATTAAACACAAAACAAACGATATGTGGGAAATGACGATTCAATTCAATTATTATAACACTGAATAAGGTATCCTATGCTAGTTATTATGGTCAGATTGTCTTTCAATTTCATTTAAAGTTTTAACAGATGGTTTTGATATAGACTCGCATGGTCGTACTGTTTACGGAATTGTCACCAACAGCATTTGCCTTATCATGTTTACATCAAAATAACTGTGTAATTTGTATATGGCGTTTCCTGCTCGATGTCTGCATTCATTTGAATAATATTAAATTCCGGGAAGTACATTTGTGCAACGTGCACCACCACCCGAATAATATGAACGTTCGATCGATATATTGGTTTATGTCTCCCATCTATTTCAGTTTTTTTTTCTCAAGGGTCGGTCTTTTGTGTTTTTATTCACTAATGTTTACATGTTGTGGTAGTTAATATGCTGTTAAGCTGTCACCTTTTCGAGAGCTTTGGAGAAATCTCGTATAGGATAACCTGCGTCGTCGAGTCCGACGCTGAAATAGATTAAATGATAATTAAAATATAAACAAAAACTGTTGAAACTATTTTGTACTATTTTCAGTTAATGTAGTATGTTTTATATAGGATTAAATGTTATGTATTGATACCGAAATATTCAAAAGTTGTGAGGCCATTGTGTTAATTGTTATAACAACTGTGCTGTCCCCGAAATCCCATCTTTAAAGTTCTTAGTCCCCACCACCTTAACCTGGGGTGTGGATGTACTGTTTTGTGAATGTGGCCTCCCCCGTTCACCTTTTTGCGCTTTTCGTAGCGTGTAGCCAATTACATATTGAGGTGATGGCCATGTGATGTGCCAACATCATCTTATAAAGCAAAAATATCCAAGGCCTAGATACGGTACAGCGATAGCAAAGGCCTGATGTCACAGCTGTAATTAAATGTATATTACACAACCTTATTGTGTCAAGTAAATAGTATCGTTTACCTGATGCGAACCAGCCCAGCCGGTATATTTGCTTCCTCTCTCTCCGCATCAGACATTATCATTGGTCCATGTGTCATTGTAGCTGGAGTTCCACTGAAGTCTCGACTCCACCTGATGTAGACATTATATTGGTGGTTATTTCCGTGGTCAACTTATTTCAGGTGGCAAGAACCTTCAGTCGGCGGCTAGAAACAAATAATGTCAATATTCTTATGAAATTTCAAAAAATAAAACACACCTGTCGCAAATGAGTTCCGGCCTGTATCATTCCGACGGCTCGGGCGCGTTCTTCTTCAGTCATTCTCACCATGTTTTGTGTTTTTCAAAAAGGATTTTCATCAGCAATGACAAAATTGTACACGAACACGTGCAAATATGTGTTCATGCCCCGCACGTGCAACACGTGCTATAAACGTCAATACGCCTAATACGATAAAATTCATAGCGAGCCGGCTAAAAAAAATCAATAATTCGCTGCATTACCTGTTCAAATATCGGTATGTGAAATTTTGTGTGAATACATGCATTATTAGAAAAAAAATAATACAATATAAACTGACCGATTGGGAATTTTGTTGAGTGTATATACCATTTAGATGGACTTAGAAATGTTTTAGGGGCTCAGTATCATTTTTGTAACGTTAAAAACATACGACATATATAAACATGTTTGTACATTTCAGGGAAGCTAAACTTGAAAATGCGGTCATCGGCTAAGGCTTCGAGACTTAACTTAAATGTAATTGAGTCAACATGGAGTGAAATGTACTTCTAAATTAAATGGATGTATTATCAGCATACTTCCAAAGCATACGGAATTGGTTATTGTGTATGATGAAATGTCACATGAAACATATATCTCAGTGCGATTAGTGTTCATTAATTAGCAAATGATATTTTTATCTTGAGGTCACAAACAACCTGTATTTATCATTTATGTACTGATATTCCCTTGATATCTGTGTGTGGAGGCATTGTCTGGCGTTCCATGTACCAACTTGATCCTTCCTTTACATAGTATGATTATCACTTTTGTAGTAAACTTTAGAAATAAACAAATGAGGAAAATTCAAAAATATTTCGTTACGTCAGACAAAATGTTTGCATGTCTTTTATTTTATCTATCTACATGCATCATCATGTGCTCGTCTGCATCTACGAATATGGTTATCATTGCGTTTAGGTAATTTTCTGAGAAAGTTTAAAGGATTTATAAAGTTGATACGCTACACTCACAAGACAATGCCTCCCGACACAGATTCCAGGAAAGCCTCAAACTACAAAAGATTATTAGCTGAGGGTGTGTAAAGAGAAAGGGGAAATACGAGCCATACTGTAACCCGCAGAGACGAGCGTCTGTGTTCGCCTATGAAACTCTTATGTCTGCCATTATATGCTCCAATCAAAGCGATTAATTGAAATTTTACATTTTAGGCGGGATAAGTATAATGAAATCAGAATATTTAAGCCCACGGCCAATCAATTGAATTACTGTCATTGTTATAGGGGCATAATCTTAAATTGAACACAAAACATTTTAAATATAGGAAGTCATAAGTATAACGTTTATATATGCCGTGCATATCTGGAACATGTACCTATACGGCCCCTGTACATATATATGATCCGTACCATTGTTTCATTGTCGAGTCTTTTTGGTGTTTCAGTCATACTTGGAACACACTATACGATCCCTGATCAAACAGAGGCATTACAAATGCAACATACAGGTTTAGGGGTTGAAAACATTTATTTCAAAGCTATTGCTCACTATAGACTACTTAAATACACATAATATCTAAAGTGATAACTTTATAGCTTCATCACAGACACATAGACAACATCCGTGTGACGCATATTAACAACAGGTCATTTGACACATGTAGTTGTACATGTATATACATAGGACCAGTCACTTATAACAAAACAAAAATTCAATTGATCTGTAAAAATCGAAGTTAAAATTTCCTAGTAAAAACAATAATGCCAGAAAATAAGATACATGCTAGTACATGTACGTCATAATGAATAGAATCCCGATATTGCCTCGGTATGCTACTATAAATAGAAATATCATCATTCAGTACCAGTTGTTACTATAAATAGAATCCCGATATTGCCTCGTTATGCTACTATAAATAGAAATATCATCATTCAGTACCAGTGTGTTACTATAAATAGAATCCTGATATTGCCTCGATATATTACTATAAATAGCATTCTGCTTGATACTGTTCCATTATGTTACTGCAAATAGATAATCCTGAGTTTTCCTCGGTATGTTACTATAAGTAAAGATCTGATCACACTGTACCAATTCATTACTATAAATAAAATCATTATATGGCCTTGGTATATTACTATAAATAGAATCATAATAGTGCCTAGGTATGTTTTGCTATAAATAGAATCTTTATACTGCCTTGGTATGTTACTGCTTGTCAATGGTCCAGTGTGTTACTATGCATACAATCCTGATATTGTTTCGGTATGTTACTATTAATAGCGATCTATTACTAAACAAGTATGTTAATATATAGAGACATGACAGTGTTCCAGTATGGCATATGTTACTATAAATGGAATAATTAAGAAGCTGTCTATTCAGTTTGCAGACATTGTCGTTTGTTTATTAAGCATAATTTTCTAAATCTCACCCAACATTTTTATTTCTTCCGATTCAAAATCTACGAATGTAAATGGCTTTAATTCATACAATTTTAAGCAAACGTGGCACATGGACTATCTAAGTTGATGTTTATCATATCTAACTGGCAACACTTAACTAACAAAACATAGTGATACTATTTCAAGGGAATAAAAATGGAACAATAACTTGCACCGTTTATACAATAGATAATTTGAAAATAACAAAAAATACAAACATTTCATGTCATGGTCGAGCAATCATATGAATTAACAATAACAATTATAATAAAATGATTATTTACAACACACTGTTGGGTTAAATGACATACATAAAACATAATTATGCGCTACAATTAAAAGTTATTGATGGAGTGGAAAAATGTTAAAAATAAGCACCAAATCAATGGAGGATGAAAAACTTGACATAATCAAATTAAAAGAAATATCCGAATACATCAGTACAAATCTAACTATACCAGTAGCACGAATTATTTTTTTCAAAACATCCTTAGATACCTTAACATCAGAACAACAAGTATATTTCTTAGAATAAGATAGGGCGATATCATACAGATCAAGACAGAGACAATACATAGTTCTCACATCTTCAATATTTACCTCCCTTGTTCTGAATTGTCGGCCATTTTGACAGGCAATTTCCTTAATGTTTATGGAGAACATAATGTAAACGATGATAAACTAATCTGATATATAAAAATAACTTATTCATTATGCTGACATGGGCATTTGGCTCAGCAAGTTGAAGAAAAAGTAGTTGTCACTTGCAAATTCTCTTGGTATTTTCTCAATTATCACATATTTTGTTATTACTCATATAAGGGCTTATCAGTTTTGACTATCAAAATGGTCGACAGTTAAGAACAAGAGAGGTAAATATTGTAGATGTGGGAACTATGAATAGTTCCGAGAAAATTATTCAGCAAAGTGGTTATCCGATGTAAGGGAACGTTATGATTCTACGCCATAATTATTATTAGGCACTCTTTGATCTATCTGCATTTCTAAAACTTTAACTACAAAAAAATGAAAACATTTAATATGATCATTTACATTTTAACTATGGGCCATTGGGGGAATAATGTAAGTAATGCCAAGCAGCATTCCGGCATGTTGTTTGTCATTTAGTTTTACACATTAGTATGCATTTAATTATTTAAACATGTATGCTTACGCGGGTTGTACTTTAATTCGGATTTAGGACAAGTAACAAAGTAAAAAATAAGACCTTGTAGTTAACAATCAATACATAACATAAAATCACTATATAATATATCATTAAAAAAGATAAACGGCGTAGATCTAGATAGAATCATGTCATCCCTACTACTGAAAATGACAATTCTTATTTGGTTAATTTGTTACATATCTATTTCGAAGAAACTATTCAAACCTAAGCTTTGTATTGAATCATATAAAATCTATGAAAAATCTTTTGTAAATACCAAGCTATCAATGAGGAAGAAGTTGTTTTTGTTTTCATTGAGTTTTACGCTGTTAAAGACTTTTACAATAATTTTTCAGTCACATAAGGTGCCCAGTTGACCAAATTAATTTTCTTGGAATCAATTATCAACCAGTACTAACTTGCAAGCAAGCAACTGACAACTCCAAAGGTGAGGGACATGCTCAAGGAAGAACATAATCTGCCCAAAATGGGAATCAATCCCGGATCTGCTAGCACTCTACCAACTGGAGTAGCAAGGCTGGCTTGAGGATGAAGAGTACCGAGCCCTGTCCATAATGGTATTGCTACAAAACATGGTGACGGTAAATGGGTCATAGATTGGATTGTCAAGAACTGCAAATGTGTTACCACATAGAAATAGAAGATTGTCAGTGATGTTCTAACATCAAAGTGATATTAATTTAAATATATACTTTGTAAACGCTAGACACTCTTGCTCAGATATCTGAATCAAGTCTGAGAACACGTTATCCAATTAGTTGTTTACAATAATCTCGTTTCTTAAGGACTACAAAAACGTCTCAATGCAGGACTTTTCACATCACACCGAATTCGCAACCATTCGAAGCTTCTAAACCATCTTGATAATCCCTGACTTGATGTGTGTGCACTTATGTTCTAAATATTTGAATTATTTGTAAAATAGACGTAACTTTATATGATAACTGTATTTGTAATAATTTTGCATGTTGTTTATATGCTTGCTTTATTTATAATTAGATCTCTATTTACGAACATAACTTCTATTATACACCGAAATAACTATGCTGTGTCATTTGTATTTTTGGCTGGAGGCCTTGTATTACAATACAATAAAGTTATGTTAGTAGGTATTGCTAGATGGTATAGCCCAGGGAATTCCGAATGTCACCTTATTATATCGAATGCAAAATAAAAGACTGAAGCCAAATAGCTAACAAGACGTTGAAACTGTTCTCTTAATGGTGCTGTATCGAGTGCTTACATGGTTATTAAATAAAATTGAATATGTACATAAAAATCTGAATACATAAGAGTTATCATGAACTAAACACAGACGTGCTACAATGAATTAAATGAAAGGTGATACACAATATGGCACATATGATGATCATAAAATATAACAACAGAAACAACAGAAACAACAATAACTTTATAAGTGTCAATAGTAACATACCAACATTATCTAAATGCTTTTAAAATATACTGTTTGCTTGCTGTTTTGCGATAATAACGAATAACGTAACGGAAGAAAAACTTTCTCCGATTTTATTCTATGTTCAGTTTCTTCTTTCAAATGTTTTACAGTTAATTAATGCTGATAATATAATTTCTTTTCCAAATTTTTCTTATGATGTCATGTTGTTTCAATGGATGTTTTATTTTCAAAGTACTGCAAAAAAGGCATCAAACAGTATACATTTTTTTACATTGATTTAGTAAAAAGTAATATCCATTGTTATTATGCCATACATTCGTACAGTTAACCACTCCAGAGTTCAACCCTCTCTTAAGCAGCTACCACTCTTCAACAACATAATTATTTTTTTCTAAAATAGAACTTTTGTATGAATTTATCCATCTCCTAATACCTAACTTACCAACTTCAGAACTAATGGTGGTCTTATTCTTATTACTGAGGTTTTACTGTATTTTAAAATGCAAGCACTTGCCGCCATTTCACGACCACCTTAGTAATAAGCCCACCTCAAATTTAATAACACAATTTTCAAGTCCATTTTTTACATTGTTCTTTATTCAACCTCAATAAAAAATATCATCTTCAAGGGTCCCAATGGAGGTCTTATCATTGAAGTTTCACTATTTTTTAAAATCCAAGCACTGGCTGCCGTTTCATTTCTTACAACGTACATTTCAGAAATTCTGAAATACTTGGCATATCTAATGTTTCCATAATATGTTAACAATAAACAAACTACACACATTAAATGATTAAATACATATGAACATAGTTACAAATGAGATTCATTAAAATCGAGATATTGCAGTGTACATTTCTCATACGCATCGATTGTCGTATTTTCCCACTGGTTTACTATATATCCACTTCCCTGTTTGAACTAAAACACAGGTTAAATCCAAAAAACCGATAGCACCAGTTTACTGCGTCTTTTCACAATACAAAATTATTATACAACAGTTAACTCCCCTAACAATCATACTCGTCACTACCATCAGGGCAGTCCGGGATGTCATCACATTTAAAGGACATTGGTATACACGTAAACTCCATACACTGGAATTCATCCGTTCCACATTTGTTTCCTATTGAATAAAAAAGAAACACATTTTTGTTTCCACGAGATGAAAATTATCTAACAAAGAAGCAAGAATTTCACTAATCGGTTTACTCGATTTTCATTTAAATAAAGTAAATTATGAAAAGCGCCACGACATTTCCAGGAGGGACACAAAGGCAGAGACACAACAACACTACCACATAGACCAGGAGGTACACAAAGGTAGAGACACAACAACACTACCACATAGACCAGGAGGTACACAAAGATAGAGACACAACAACACTACCACATAGACCAGGAGGTACACTCAGGTAGAGACACAACAACACTACCACATATACCAGGAGGTACACTCAGGTAGAGACACAACAACACTACCACATAGACCAGGAGGTACACTCAGGTAGAGACACAACAACACTACCACATAGACCAGGAGGTACACAAAGGTAGAGACACAACAACACTATCACATAGACCAGGAGGTACACTCAGGTAGAGACACAACAACACTACCACATAGACCAGGAGGTACACTCAGGTAGAGACACAACAACACTACCACATAGACCAGGAGGTACACTCAGGTAGAGACACAACAACACTACCACATAGACCAGGAGGTACACTCAGGTAGAGACACAACAACACTACCACATAGACCAGGAGGTACACTCAGGTAGAGACACAACAACACTACCACATAGACCAGGAGGTACACTCAGGTAGAGACACAACAACACTACCACATAGACCAGGAGGTACACAAAGGTAGAGACACAACAACACTACCACATAGACCAGGAGGTACACAAAGATAGAGACACAACAACACTACTACATAGACCAGGAGGTACACTCAGGTAGAGACACAACACTACCACAAATACCAGGAGGTACACTCAGGTAGAGACACAACAACACTACCACATAGACCAGGAGGTGCACTCAGGTAGAGACACAACAACACTACCACATAGACCAGGAGGTACACTCAGGTAATGACACAACAACACTACCACATAGACCAGGAGGTACACTCAGGTAGAGACACAACAACACTACCACATAGACCAGGAGGTACACTTAGGTAGAGACACAACAACACTACCACAAAGACCAGGAGGTACACTCAGGAAGAGACACAACAACACTACCACATAGACCAGGAGGTACACTCAGGTAGAGACACAACAACACTACCACATAGACCAGGAGGTACACTCAGGTAGAGACACAACAACACTACCACATAGACCAGGAGGGACACAAAGTTAGAGACACAACAACACTACCACATAGACCAGGAGGTACACTCAGGTAGAGACACAACAACACTACCACATAGACCAGGAGGTACACTCAGGTAGAGACACAACAACACTACCACATAGACCAGGAGGTACACAAAGGTAGAGACACAACAACACTACCACATAGACCAGGAGGTACACAAAGATAGAGACACAACAACACTACCACATAGACCAGGATGTACACAAAGGTAGAGACACAACAACACTACCACATAGACCAGGAGGTACACAAAGGGAGGGGCACAATAAAATTACCACACAGACCAATAGATACAGACACAGAGGGGGACACAAATACATTGACATAAGGTTCAGGACATGGAAAATAAACAACACCACGTCATCAACAAAATCAAATAGATAGATATGGAGTGACACAGGACCATGTAACAACAAGGGGATTAAGGTTATATTATAACCTACAGTTTAAAATAAGACTTATCTGGTAGATACAGTAAACAATTTAAAGAAAATAACTTTTTACTGCAGAATATATTCTTACCACTGTCAGTTGAAACTGTAGTTCTCATTGTTGTAGATGTTGTATCTGAAATAGATGGCAAACATAGAACACTTGGTACTGCAAATGTTTTTGTATGAGTATTTTTCTTTAAGGTTTTAGAAGATACTAAGTTGTCAGAATTTTAGATCATATTTAAATCTTATATATCTTTTTTATTTATACATAATAGTAAATGGTCCATTACAAATGGTTTCCCTGACAACTGTAAAAGTTGCTAATCTCCACCACTTTGCATTCAAAATCATAGATATAAGTGATTTATGCTTAAGTTGAGTTAAATAGAGGATCTTACATGAGTGGTCATTATTTATTGAATTTATTAAACGAGTCTTCTAAAACGATAAAACCGAGGCTTTTATAGATACAACATTCTGTCAAAGTTTCATGAAGTTCTGATTAAAAGTGTGGCTTCTATTGTGTTAACAAGGTTAATTTAAGATTGGACCTGGTGACCTAGTTTTCGGCCCTAACTGATCCAGTTTCGATATTGGACTAGATGTAATAGAGACAAACATTCTGACAAAAATTTCATGAAGTGCTGATTGAAAATGTGACCTCTTTGTGTCATCGAGCTAAACAAACAATAGACACAGGGTAACCACACGAGCTCTCCATGAGCACTTCGGTCAGGCAAAAATGTGATCCAGTCTATAAAGTCCAACACTAAATTCTATGCCATAATGATGACAACTTTTGACAAAATTTGGGTTTCCATATATATAAACTACAAGAGACTTGCCTAAACATGGGTGTGAGTTCAACAATACGTCATCTATCGCCATGTCCACGCCATATGTAGCATTTTCAGTTCGATTTACGTTGAAACGCAGTCGTATATTTACGTTGTCTGGTAGATTTACGCAGACATCTCGCCAAGTATCTTGTAAGTCATCTACAGGAGCTTTCCATTGTACCTTTAGCTTACGGCTGTTCATATCTTCAAATATAAACTGCAACAGAAGAGAAATTTAGTATATGATAATTATATACTCAACAAAATATCTAAACGTCCACTAGGTACTTCATCGAAATATAAAAACAGAAACAACTGTACATATTTGCACCTATTGAACAGACAATAGAAGTGGTAAACAAGGCAAAAAATATATATTTTAATAATTTTTTTCCAAATTCTATTTGAATTGATTAATTAATTTTCTTCAGTGGTCTTTGTCGGCATGTTTTCCGTTTTTCATGTTGGACATACAATGTGGATTGCATTGAAATGAATTTCACCGCTTACTGCATAGAACACGTGATCCTCGTGCCAAAAGTTGAAAATCGTACTCAACGTCACGCGTGGTCAACCATGACGATAAATAGATATTTTCTTTGTGAAAGTCGATAAACTATTATGTATACTACTAGAATGCCAAATTTTAAGTCGGCATATAAAACCGTTTTCTTAAATTTGTATTTTCTTACACGCATGTTTAGAAAAGATTTTCAGTGAAGTAACCATTTTGAGGGTTCAGCCCAAGACTATCCTAACTCCTATGTATATATATAGGAATTAGTATAGTCTTGCACTGAACCCTTGAAAATGTTGCTTATTGCTACTAAACGTTTGACAGTTTTGAAATTTTAAGATCTCTGGTTCAATTAAAAATTTATACAAGACCAAATGTGAAAGTTATAGAAATAGCAACACCAAAATGAAGAAGTAATTTCGAAGATAAATAAAGAAAATGACCAATATAAAAAAAAGATTTTGGCCATATTACACTATGATGTTACTAAATATATGTACATACACAGTCCATCTAAAGCATAATACATGTATGATATCATTAAATCATCAAATTTAACAAGAGATGTTTGTAAAACATTATGCCCCCTTGACCTTTACCCCATGACCCCAAAATCAACAGGGTTATTCTGCTACCCAAGGTGAATGTGTGGACCAAGTTTGAGGATGATAGGTCAAGGGGTTCTTGAGTTAATGATCGGAAACAAAAAGGTTACGGACCGACGGACAGACAGACATACTGACATGTGCAGACTAATATGACCTCTCTTCTTCGAAGAGGGGCATACAAATCTGCAATAAGTGTACATGCATAAGTTAACTAAATTATTAGACTGAATGTATTGGAGTGAAAAATTTACCCTTGCAATAACATAAAAAAACAATATTTCAGTGCAGCCGTACTAACATGGTTTTGCTATCAGTGTTGTGTAAACCAATAAAATCTTGTGTTAACCACCAAGGCAATTTCTCTTCCACCGAACACCGTTTGTAACCTTGACGTGGATTGGTTAATCTTTCAATAAAGGGTATGTTATATAACCGAAATCCACTGACTTTCGATGAATTTACCAAAATCCATTTTGGATCTTGAGTGACCAGCAATCGTAATATCTCGGCATTTTTTTATGTTGCACAACAAATCTTAACGTTCAAATTGCGTTGACCATCTTTTTCGAGATATTTCTTGTTTTTAATATGATATGGTTGCTTATAGCCAGAGTAAACTATGCCACATCTATTATATTGTAGATCAAATAGCACAAGTATAATTATGTAATGATAACATTTGGAGCAAAGCACTATTTCTTTTTAGTCATGACAGAGTTATTGCACTTACCTGGTACATGTATAAAGACATTGTAAACTATTAAGATTCTTACAAGGTGAAAATACGCGCTTTGAACAGATTCATGCCTAACATATAGAATGCATTAAAAATTAATCCTAGTGTTATAAAGCAGTATTTACTCAATCAAGGCCCATAACTCTGGCGGGTACTGGTCAGAGGGAGCAGTTATTAAATGATTCTAATTGATTATTGCAATAAAAACATGTAATTCTTACCAATAAATCTCCTGGTCTTGTATCAGCTGTTAATGAATACATGTGGTAAAAGAACTGAATACTTTGTCCGAGACCAGTGTTGAAGGTTGGGGATAGTAAGGATGCATTATCTCCCTTGCCACCTTGGTTCATTTCTGTGTACATGTAATAACCTGCAAGAACATTAACACACTGAGACACGTTTCTAATTGGTCGACCTACATTTCTGCTGTTTATCCATTTGAAAGAAATATTTTGTATACAATAATGTGTTAATTACCTTTTTTTTTTAATTGGCAAACTCAGCAAGATCCTTAGGAGATTGTCACAAGTTCTCTCCCTTTATCCCTTCTTAAGTTTTCTCCCTTCATTCTTTCTATATTATATGTTTATATACATACGCTATAGAAGGGATTATTAAGGGAGAGAACTCGTGACAATCTCCTACAGATCTTTACCACAGGAGATTGTTATGAGTTCTCTCCCATTATCCCATCTAGAGTTCTCTCCCTTTGCCCCATCTATATTATATGTATGTATATAGTACAATAGAAAGGATAAAGGGAGAGAACTCATGACAATCTCCTACAGATCTTTACCACAGGAGATTGTTATGAGTTCTCTCCCATTATCCCATCTAGAGTTCTCTCCCTTTGCCCCATCTATATTATATGTATGTATAAATATACTATAGAAAAGATTAAGATTAACTCATGACAATCTCATGTGGATGGAGTTATCTCACATTATCCCATCTAGAGTTATCTCCCTTTGCCCCATATACATAGTACAATAGAAAGGATAAAGGGAGAGAACTCATGACAATCTCCTGCGGATAGATCATTGAATATTAGTGAAAGATACAAACATCTAGAGTTCTCTCCCTTTGCCCCATCTATATTATATGTATGTATAAATATACTATAGAAAAGATTAAGGGAGAGAACTCATGACAATCTCATGTGGATGTATTCCACAGGCGATTGTTATGAGTTATCTCACATTATCCCATCTAGAGTTATCTCCCTTTGCCCCATATACATAGTACAATAGAAAGGATAAAGGGAGAGAACTCATGACACTCTCCTGTGGATAGATCATTGGTTATTAGTGAAAGATACAATTTGTGGTATCAATGGATGGCAGTGTAGATACAAACAGGTCATATGCTCACCTTCTATTGTTCCAAATGTGTGGTCAGCCTTTGGACCAGTGACCGGAGTAGGAGTTTCACCGTTATGTCGTTTCCAGTGGAAGTCTGTGTACTGGATAAATTCATAACCACACATGTATGGATGTTCGAATGTACAGCTAACAGCTTGCAAGGGCACTGTAATAAAATATTGATACTTTACTAATAGACAACATAATATCAATGTAGATAACATGTAGCAATGTAGATAACATGTAGCAATGTAGATAACCTGTAGCAAAATAGATAACCTGTAGCAATGTAGATAACCTGTAGCAATGTAGATAACATGTAGCAATGTAGATAACCTGTAGCAATGTAGATAACATGTAGCAATGTAGACAACATAATATCAATGTAGATAACATGTAGCAATGTAGATAACATGTAACAATGTAGATAACCTGTAGCAATGTAGATAACATGTAGCAATGTAGATAACTTGTAGCAATGAGGATAAATACAGTAAATACATAATTATATAGTTAATGAAGTAAATAACTGGTGGCAGAAATATGCCACCATAGGTTTCTTACACTTATAATTACTAATACTACATATGTCATGATATGTTAAACAACTCACAGCAGATGGCTCCCTCATCACTACCATCGAGGCATTGAGGAGTTCTGTCACACAAGTACGACTTTGGTATACATCTTCCACTTGCACACTTATATTCATTGTCTGTACATTCTGCAAACATAAAGAACAGTATAACACGAGTTATGTCCATTGTTTTTATCAAATTCCTCTTTAAGTCACTAAATGAACTTGAAATAGAGAGCCTACAGGTACTGTCTCCAGAAGTCAAGTGGTTAAGGCCTCCACCTGGGGAGAAGGAGGATGAAGGTTTAAATCCATTCTGATATGGCCAGTTGGTGAGCCACCAGCATTTATATAATGGTTACCATTTGCCTACCTGCCTGGTGCCTGTCATTGAAAGATTGTAGTACTTAAGTATCATATTTTAGAAGTGGAAGATAGTACATGATGCAGGAGATGCCCCAGTTCCAGAAGCACCCCTGGTTCTTTTACGTGCTCGATGTAAAGCATCATACACGGGACCTCAGTTTTTAAAGTCTCGTCCGAAAGACTGTTAGTACTGTCAATGATGGAGCGGGGAATCGAACCTGCGATCCCTGAATTACTAGTCGAGCGCGTATTTTAGTAGAGGCTTGTCCTTTAAATAGGGGTGACAATGTAATAGATAAGGACTTTACTTTGTGTAGAAGCTAACTGATTAAGTCACTAAAATAGAGCAGTGATGTTAATCCTAGTCAAGAATTGCTTGATGACTGAACTTATAATTTCAATAACTAGATATATGGACATACAAGTCATATGTAGATCAGGCCTCAGTGTATGACTTGTTAAAGTTGTCGATGATGAAATTGCTTGCTCCTAACCCCTGCAGGTTCGAATCCAACTTGGGATTCATAGTGAGGAAGTTAACCCGCTGGTGTACAGAAGGTCGTGACTCTACCCCAGGTGTTCACCTTGGGGTTTTCCTCAACCCTAAAAGCTGGAAACAAACAACATGACCCAGACTATATCAGTGACTTGAAACGAAGTCATGTTTTGTTTTTGTTTTTTTTGCGGAACACAAAAAATCGGTCAATGGTGCCACATTACAAAGAAAGGTCAAGGTCAAATGTTAACACAGAGAAACGTACCACATTGCTCTTCATCAGACTCATCTGTACAGTCCACTTTTCTGTTACAAAATGCTTCCTGCGGTATACATCGAGCTGTAGATCTACATTTAGTGTAGTTTGTCCTACACACTGTAAAGAAAATAAAATAACATTCAGGGAAAATGTTAAAAAGACAATAATCCGTACCACAACTAAACCTGATAATTGATATAAGTAAACAAGAAATATTTAAAAAAAAGATGGTCGGCGCAACTTGAAGTATGCAAATTTGTTGCAATCTGAAGGTTAAAATTTGTTGTACAACTTTTAAAAATTACCTAAATGTTACGACTGTCGGTCATTCAATTATGCTATACTACAGAAACTACGAGACCTGTAAGGGGAGATCACTGTGTAGGAGACGGGATAAAAATAACTCTGAAGTGTGATTAGTCATAGACACAGTATAGTCTGTTTCAATAATAATTAGTTCATCATTACTTATTGCATTCATGTTAATAAACTTGTTACATAGCGATTTATCTGATTCGAACAATATAAATGTTCGCGACTGGTAACCCGACCCTACCTGTCGAAAAACCCCGACCCTAGAGTTTTTTATGATCCTGGAGATTTTTTTTCGATTTTTAATTGTTTTTGAAAAAAAAAAAAAAAAAAAACTTTGTCCCTACCCTACCTAGCATTTTTGAGACCATTACCCTAAACACAGATATTATTTGTTTTGGCCCAAGCAAGTCTTACCATATTCTGGACACAATCCTGGTTTGACATAAACATCGTCCAGTGCGATAAATGATCGGAAGAAACTGTCTGAATCTGAATTACCGACGACATCATAAGTAAGATTAACGAGTTGAACTTGTGGAAGATTTAACTGAAACAGGGTCCAGTGGTCCTCAAACGTAGACTGGGCCAGATGTGTTTGCCGTGGACAGCCGTCGCAGTCAATCTGAGGTAAACAATACACTCTATATAAGACAACGTAAATGGAAAATCTCAGCCAATAATTGTACAAAATCCAAATGTTGATATAATTCGCTTCGATTCCAATACATCAATTGGAAAGTGTCAGACACACCATCTCCCATGGCCCAGTGGTTAAGGCATCCGCTGTGGGAGCAGGAGGTTGAGGGTTCGAATCCCTGTAGGGGTACGTTTTGATATGGCCGGTTGGAGAGCCGCTAGCTAGTTAAATATTGGTCACTGTGCGCCTACCTGCCTGGTACCTGGCATTAAAGGATAGGAATTGGAAGTAAATGTGCTCAGAAAGTAGGTGTCTCATAAGTCAGAAATGGCTGGCCCTTTAAATAGGGTGACCCAGTATTAAATAAACACTTTACTTTACTTATATTTGTAAATCTGCGAATACTGGTTGGTAACCCAGCTAGCAGATAGTCATCAAGTTTAACTTAAACAGACACATTATTGGCGAACTCAGCCAGATCCACAGGAGATTGTCATGAGTTTATCTCCCTTTATTTTTTCTAAAGTGTATGTATATATAGTTACTGTATATACATATAATAAAGAAGGGATAAAGGGAGAGAACTCTAGAAGGGAAAAAGATCATTGGACTAGAATTCACCACTTCATGCGACCCAGATTAAATCTACCACCTACCCTATGGGTCTGTGTGAGAAAGGAATAAGAAAAAGTGAGAAAATAGCTTTAACTTACATGTATGTTAAAAGTAACATTTGATTTCATCTTGTAATAAAATGAGAAACAGTACTGCAGATTATGTAGGTAGAACATCTGCCACATTGTGATATGTTTGCTAGTCTGCAGTCCATATGCATTGATGTAAAACACACGACCTGAAATTATATTCACAACAAATGGACCATTAGGAAGTAATGTACTGCATGAGGCCACTGTGATAACTCAAACAGGCGACAACTGGAGAACCCCGGATTTGTCGAGTAAATGGCAGAGTCCCGGACTTTATTTCTTCTTTTTACATATAATATATACCGCCGATAACTCAAGCAGAAATAAGTCGAAAACTCAAGTACCCTTGCCGGTCCCCAGTACACAAACTATACACAATAGCTAACTGGTAACTCGACGACACATTTTCTAACATTGTTTAAATGGGAGCTCCAAATAAACAAACTATTAAATGGTGTTAAAATTTTCGCGAGTTGTACAACTTGCAAAATCACAGTCGAAAGGACAAGTATTGAGGTGTGAAAAACGATTATCGTAGTTATCACAAAATATACAATTAAAAAGGCCAATTGAGACGATATTGATGAGAAAAAAATTATGAGCATTTAATTTTGAGATTGTTAATCCTTCAACTTAAAAACGATTTCCATGACGCATAAATATAAAGGTGCAAACGTGAAAACAGACATCTGAATTGAACACGTATATTCATTAACTTTATTTCATCTGTAAAACAACAATAAGTAATGCAAGTATACTACTCTTACAAAGAGTTTAACTTTACTTTTATTTTAATGAGGAAATGTAGTGAATAGAAATATGATACTATGAAACAAATATGAAATAACTGGTGCAAGTGTGAAAAACTATGAAAATAAGGCGTTACATAAAAAAACACTAAAACGACATGATGGAAACTCTGGGTCACTCGAAACATAGGGTAACTCGAGTTTGTCGAATGGACCCCAAGCACCCTCGAGTTATCGAAGTTTAACTGCATATGATTTACTTTTACATTTGACCAAACTTGAGCATGGAGATTTTACAATCTCGGAGCCTAATCAGTTCTGTTCATATCATTAATATACAACAAATGAAATCTGCACTGTATGTGATCAAACAATGATACCATTGTAACAATAAAAACACGTATGTACCGTCTTCTTGAGAAGTTGAATGATCCACAAATGCTTTGTTGCCAGTCTCCTTTCGAACAAACGACGCATTTACCAGCCACCAGTCCGAGGCATCACCCACTTCCTGGTGTAACGCGCACAAATTGCCGTCATCAAATGTGCAAATGTAACTACTTGTAGTTGCTGAAATATATACAAAGCTAAAATGTTTCATGCTAAAGTTTAGAGTGGAATGTATGAAATATCACATGTCACATACAACAGGGCATGTATCAGACTGTAAATATCACATGTCACATACAACAGGGCATGTATCAGACTGTAAATATCACATGTCACATACAACAGGGCATGTATCAGATAGTAAATATCACATGTCACATACAACAGGGCATGTATCAGACTGTAAATATCACAGGACACATACAACAGGGCATGTATCAGACTGTAAATATCACATGTCACATACAACAGGGCATGTATCAGATAGTAAATATCACATGTCACATACAACAGGGCATGTATCAGACTGTAAATATCACATGTCACATACAACAGGGCATGTATCAGATAGTAAATATCACATGTCACATACAACAGGGCATGTATCAGACTGTAAATATCACATGTCACATACAACAGGGCATGTATCAGACTGTAAATATCACATGTCACATACAACAGGGCATGTATCAGACTGTAAATATCACATGTCACATACAACAGGGCATGTATCAGACTGTAAATATCACAGGACACATACAACAGGGCATGTATCAGACTGTAAATATCACATGTCACATACAACAGGGCATGTATCAGACTGTAAATATCACAGGACACATACAACAGGGCATGTATCAGACTGTAAATATCACATGTCACATACAACAGGGCATGTATCAGACTGTAAATATCACATGTCACATACAACAGGGCATGTATCAGACTGTAAATATCACATGTCACATACAACAGGGCATGTATCAGACTGTAAATATCACATGTCACATACAACAGGGCATGTATCAGACTGTAAATATCACATGTCACATACAACAGGGCATGTATCAGATAGTAAATATCACAGGACACATACAACAGGGCATGTATCAGACTGTAAATATCACATGTCACATACAACAGGGCATGTATCAGACTGTAAATATCACAGGACACATACAACAGGGCATGTATCAGATAGTAAATATCACAGGACACATACAACAGGGCATGTATCAGACTGTAAATATCACAGGACACATACAACAGGGCATGTATCAGACTGTAAATATCACAGGACACATACAACAGGGCATGTATCAGATAGTAAATATCACAGGACACATACAACAGGGCATGTATCAGATAGTAAATATCACATGTCACATACAACAGGGCATGTATCAGACTGTAAATATCACATGTCACATACAACAGGGCATGTATCAGACTGTAAATATCACATGTCACATACAACAGGGCATGTATCAGACTGTAAATATCACAGGACACATACAACAGGGCATGTATCAGACTGTAAATATCACATGTCACATACAACAGGGCATGTATCAGACTGTAAATATCACATGTCACATACAACAGGGCATGTATCAGACTGTAAATATCACATGTCACATACAACAGGGCATGTATCAGACTGTAAATATCACATGTCACATACAACAGGGCATGTATCAGACTGTAAATATCACATGTCACATACAACAGGGCATGTATCAGACTGTAAATATCACATGTCACATACAACAGGGCATGTATCAGATAGTAAATATCACAGGACACATACAACAGGGCATGTATCAGACTGTAAATATCACATGTCACATACAACAGGGCATGTATCAGACTGTAAATATCACAGGACACATACAACAGGGCATGTATCAGATAGTAAATATCACAGGACACATACAACAGGGCATGTATCAGACTGTAAATATCACATGTCACATACAACAGGGCATGTATCAGACTGTAAATATCACATGTCACATACAACAGGGCATGTATCAGATAGTAAATATCACATGTCACATACAACAGGGCATGTATCAGATAGTAAATATCACATGTCACATACAACAGGGCATGTATCAGACTGTAAATATCACATGTCACATACAACAGGGCATGTATCAGATAGTAAATATCACAGGACACATACAACAGGGCATGTATCAGACTGTAAATATCACAGGACACATACAACAGGGCATGTATCAGATAGTAAATATCACAGGACACATACAACAGGGCATGTATCAGACTGTAAATATCACATGACACATACAACAGGGCATGTATCAGACTGTAAATATCACATGACACATATGACAGAGCATGTATCAGACTGTCAATATCACATGACACATATGACAGGGCATGTATCAGACTGTAAATATCACATGACACATATGACAGAGCATGTATCAGACTGTCAATATCACATGACACATATGACAGGGCATGTATCAAACTGTCAATATAACATAGCACATATGACAGGGCATGTATCAAACTGTCAATATAACATATAGCACATATGACAGGGCATGTATCAAACTGTCAATATCACATAGCACATATGACAGGGCATGTATCAAACAGTAAAAATCACATGACACATATGACAGGGCATGTATCAAACAGTAACTATCACATGACACATATGACAGGGCATGTATCAGACTGCAAATATCACATGACACATATGACAGGACATGATTGTATCAAACTGCAAATATCACATGACACATGTGATATGGTAAAATTGCATTAAGACACATACCCGGTATTATAAGGCACATATCAAACAGCTTATGTGACAAGACAAATGTATATGACGTTAATGAAACAGTTAATATCACATACATGTACTCAAACAACACATCACATATCAGCATATATTACACGACCTCATTTCCTGACATATATCACACGACACATGGTGTCAGATAAATCTACTTACATGTGCATGATACTTCGTCTGACTGTCTGGTATATTCATACTCGTCACAGTCAATAGCAAGATTGCACTTTGTTTGTTTTGGTATACATTTATCTCCCATCGGTCCTTTACATCTAAACTCATCAGCATTGCACACTGAAATAAAGTATAGTTATAACAGATAAGGCCAGGCCAAATTGGAATTTTGTTAAGCGTCAACCTAAGTTCACGCAACCTAGCTACCTTTTAAAAAAAACACAAACTCATAACGCAAAACAAATATCCTCAGATAATAAGTGATGCATACTTTTAGATATTTTAATGAAAGAAACATCATAAAAACAAAACAAAATGGTTTGTTTCAAAACTAGATATATACATGAATAAATCTAATTTAAAACTGACTAGTTTTCACACAAATTTACTAGTTTTCACACAATAATCACATCGTTGTCGGATCACAACTGTATTTGCCGTTGTCGAATCATGGACATCGAAAATAGAGGAGAATTTTTAGCTTAGAAAAAATGTTGTTTTTTTTGGCTCAAGGAGCGCAAAACCTAGGCTCGCGCGGACGCTTAACAAAATTCCAATTTGGCATTGCCTAACTGTAGGGAAAGTAAGAGATAACCGTAGGGAAGTTAAGAGGTTTTTGACATCAATTTTGCGTACATCGGTGCATACAATGTTGTGATACAAATTTATTAGGGATGTCAACGAATATTCGGATATTCGTTTGAACGTTTGAATATTCGAATACTGATTCGCCATTCGAATATTCGATAAAATAAATATTTCATAAAATATATTTTTGAAATATAAAGCTGAATGCATGATTGTGTGTTAAATTTTAATGATGGGCATTATCGCATTGAATGACATTTTACGCGTGACAATAATATCTTCAGGTGTTAATTGACGTGTCGTGTTGTATATTTGAGGCAACAGAAACATAACACTCTGGTAATTACAAGTAGGACCTGAAATTATTAGTAGTCGCAGGGATTTTGACAGCTTGAGCAATCAGTTTAAAACACAAAATTGATAAGCATAAAGTTAAACTTCGAATTTCAATTGTATTATTATCAAATAAGATGGTCAAATGTCCGAATATTCGTTCAGAAGGTTGACTGAATATTCGAATACCGAAATGGCCATTCCTTGACATCCATCAAATTTATACTTACAGACTTCACTGCACATTCCAGGTATAGAAACAATGTCATCGACGGCAGTTTTTAACAGATCTCCAGTCTCAAAGGTGATCTGATAACGACCTAAAGTAAGATCGAAATATCCCGTTTTCCATTCGTCCACAGCATAATATGATGCTCCAGAATTCCATGATCGTGTCCTTGTATCAGCGTCCCTACAACACAACAAATCAACTAAATTGTTTAAATTCTGCATGGAACTACTTTCATACTTTAAAGGTAGGTAGTCATTTTTTTTCAACTAGATTGTACATGGAACTACTTTCATACTTTAAAGGTAGGTAGTCATTTTTTTTCAACTAGATTGTACATGGAACTACTTTCATACTTTAAAGGTAGGTAGTCATTTTTTTTCAACTAGATTGTACATGGAACTACTTTCATACTTTAAAGGTAGGTAGTCATTTTTTTCAACTAGATTGTACATGGAACTACTTTCATACTTTAAAGGTAGGTAGTCATTTTTTTTCAACTAGATTGTACATGGAACTACTTTCATACTTTAAAGGTAGGTAGTCATTTTTTTTCAACTAGATTGTACATGGAACTACTTTCATACTTTAAAGGTAGGTTGTCATTTTTTTTCAACTAGATTGTACATGGAACTACTTTCATACTTTAAAGGTAGGTTGTCATTTTTTTTCAACTAGATTGTACATGGAACTACTTTCATACTTTAAAGGTAGGTAGTCATTTTTTTTTTCAAAATATGCTGAAGAACAATTTTGAGAAAATGGCGTGTTAATGCCTTCATACAAACATACTCTAAAACATTGCATTATATATGTCTTAAAAGAAAAATACGAGTCCAATGCAGATGTTTTCGATAGAAAATACCCGTATCAGACACTTGTATTTGTAGTTTTGGAAAACATGTAAGAAAAGTGACAATGCAGTGTTGTACTCTGAGTACATCTGTATGAAGGCAATTACCATCGATTTTCTCATATTCATGATTAAAATATTTTGGCAAAATATCGAGACTTCTTCATCTAATATTGTTACATTGGGAAAAAAAGAAAATTAATAAAAGAATGTTTGCAGCATAATAATGAGCTGTAAATCTAAAAATGCTTGAGATCATTATGATATCTGTTCTTCAAAATACTGACATACAGTCAACTCTCGTTATAATAACCATATTTATTTCAGGGTCAGATCCAGTATTTGGTCTTAGGGGGGGCTTCCGTTTTGTGGGTCATGATGAAGACGGCTTTATGTTTCACTACAAACACACTTACCCCCAAAATACATAAACTGATAATCCCAATTTAATCTCTCCGCGTTGATAATATTCAAATCGGATACAGGTCTGACCAGTCAGATTGAACCACGGCGACGACAACACGGCATCTCGAACTTTCTGCTGTTTGCCATAGAAAAATTTTCCTACAAAATATATACATGTACATTGAAAATATTTTAAATGCAGTTGTTAACACTCGTTGAATATGTGAACCTATTGTATCAAAGCACTGTATCACTATAACTAAATAAAGAGGCTTCCATTGTCAAGTGGTTACGGTCGCTTACATCAAATTCCCCGCCCCTCATCACTGTGGTACCACTGTTACTCTTTATGTGATTCAATACAAAACAGCAATAGACAGGCACCTGAGTTGAACTGAAGGAAACTGTCATGAGTTCTCTTCCTTAATCCCTTCTAGAGTTACCTCCCTTTATCTCTTATATAGTATATGTATACATGT
This sequence comes from Mactromeris polynyma, assembly GCA_032209605.1. Lineage (NCBI taxonomy): Eukaryota > Metazoa > Mollusca > Bivalvia > Venerida > Mactridae > Mactromeris > Mactromeris polynyma. The sequence continues at coordinate 8,485,404 of JASFXZ010000014.1, forward strand.
TTGTGTATATAGATAAAGGGAGAGAACTTGGATCTTGGTTACAGTGTAGGTAACAGTATGGTGGTGGTTTTTTATGGTGGTAGAATACGCAATTCTGTTCCGATCCACAAATCATACAAAATTTTGTTGTTGAATAAACATAATTGAGCGCCGCTGTACAATTTCCAACCTCTTCTTTAAGTGACGTAATTTCTAGAAAACGTCACATGTGACGTCACCATGCACTGACAGTAAGCAATATTTGCTCCATCTGGCAATATGAAAACGAAGTGACCATATGGATTAAATATTGTTTCCTGCTTGCAAATAGTGGCATCACATGTGGCGTTTTCTTGAAATAATGTCACTTACAGAAGAGGTTGTAAATCCCATAGCAGCTAGCATTCATATATGAAATTTTGTGTATGACAAAATTATTTATTTAGCGAATGATCACTAATTTACATTAGGTGACTGCTTGAGGTATAATTGCACACAGACAGTTTTCCATTGGTCAAGGCTTTGTATTCATACACTCCCGGTATATTTAATCAATTACCCGCACAATTTTCTTCACAGTTGTGTGTTGACACGTCTTTGTATATATGTATCGTAGATGGTAGAAAGATAGTTTTTTCCTGCCATATACAAAACATTTGTCTTGGAATAAACCTACCTGGATATCGACCAAGGGTATGATCGTACTGCGGGGCATTTGACTGTGTATGCCACTGTCCATCGATGCGTATACTTGCTGCCTGTTTATTGTCATAGCCCAGAGTCCAACCACTGAAGTTATAGCCACAGAGGTATTTATCTTCAAAGTCACATGACACCGTCCGGTCTGTAAATAAATGGGTAGTATAATTATAACATAACATACGTTTTTTTATCAAAGACCGAATTACATATAAGGTGGTTAAGGTAATGTCTTGGAGAAATCAGATGTCTCCACTGTTGTGATATAAATAGAATCTTACATTCATGTTCATTTTTATTGAATTTATAAAACTCGTCATCTAAAAACGAAGATTAATAAATTCAATAAATAATGAACACTCATATAAGATCCTCTATTTATAACATAACATACGGCGTAGAGTGGAAATAACACCCATGTATTATTTTCGATATTTCACTAGTGAAATAACAGTTCACGTGTGTGTTATTTCACATATAAAAATCTTCTCATTCCGGCATATTCAATATGGACAGTTCAGTGTTCTATACCGTAAAGGTACATTTTAAGTCTTTTAGTTTTGACAAAATGTCATTAAAGTCAAGTTTGAGAAACACGAAAAGTCGGTCAATGGCGCTACTGGGAATCGAACCCAGGTCTACGGATTGCCGGTCCGTTATGCTAACCACTACACCACAGCGATTAGTCATACATATGACAATATCATGGGTAATTGCTTCCATACATACTGAGGGTTCAGTGCAAGACTATCCTAACATTTATATACATACATAGGAGTCAGTATAGTCTTGCGCTGAACCCTCGATAATCTACAACAATGCATTGTTACTTTTCTTACATCACTAATACATGACTCCGATAGAGGTATTTTCTATCATGACCTACGCGCCTAGTTAGCGCTAGTATAGGAAATATCTGTATCAAGACTCATGGTTTAAGTTTGTTTGTTTGTTTCATCGGGTTTAACGCCGTTTCTCAACGATATCGCCGGGTTACAAGTCCAGCGCACTAACCACTGGACCACGGCTGCGGCTCATGATTTAAGGAAAGTTATAATGCAATACATGTACTTGTTTAGTATACAATATTTTAAGCCCAACGAATCAGGTCATTCCACTAATTTATTCGATTATCTTTAGTTGAATCTTGTCTAACTCACAATGATTGTGAAACAAGTTCTTACAACTTATACCAATCATTCTCGATGACTGCTTCCTGGCTTAGTAACCAACCAGTACTCGCGCCAAATTTAGCGATTGTGAAGTTCATGAAGAAACGAAGTTCCATCATCTCATTAATGTTTGATCAACCCTCCTGTACGTAATACATACTGCAAAGTCTGGTTTCATCGGAGTTATCTCCGCAGTGATCGACCCTGTCACAGATATATCCAGTGTAATACAAGCACCTTCCATTGTCACATCGAAACTTACATTCTGAAAAAATATTTACAATATGACACTAAGGCATTTCAAGTCAACACATATATTTACGTGCCTTATTATGAGTCTCTGTATCCATGAGAACAAAGTTACATGGAATTATATTTATTTTATCTTATGGAAAAATCCACTAAAACTTTTAATCTGTATTTTTAAGGCTGGACTGAAATTAATTAATAGTTACAGAAAATTGTAATACATGTATATACAAATATTTTACATGGAAATAACATTATGAAGAAGAATTACTTAAATGATTAAATTTATTAATTCGTAATTTCAAATAAAAATCCCGTATTTTTTACAGCAATTTACAAAACAGAACATACACAGTGTTAATACCAAGCAGACTAAATTTTGAAATAAACTAAAACATGCTAGGACAAACGGGCATGCATCTAGTGACACGTTTGTGTAACAATCATGAAAATGCATTCATTCAAAATCAAAGCAGCCAATCAAAAAATGATGAGCAGGCAACAGTGAAAATAAATCAATAGATGATAAACTTGATTATCCAATATTTTGATGCCATCGACTACAACATTTTTTAACAAATCACTGAATAAGATTATAGCACAAATTCATAAATTACCGTTGTAATGTCATTTAGTTGGGTTTACACAATGACAACATTTGTGATATCATAAGAGAGTTTCTAGACCAGTCTCAGAACGCAGCCTTGCCATTGGTCAATTTTTAAACTGAACAAAGAAACAACCAATCAGATACTTGAGTTTCGACTGGTCTGTATATATCCCTTAATTCAACAATTATGTATACCTCAGGACAATTGAACCATTCATTTCACAATTTTTTTTTTTATCACACAATAATTTTCAATTCACCTACCAGTTTTCTCGGCTATCCATGGCAATAACTGTGTGACATTCGTGTAAATATTTGGCCTTTCTGTCATGTTACAAAAATTAGCAACGTAACTAGCCACACCAAAAAGTTTCCAGCTTCCCTGTTTGTCCATACAAAGTAAAGATCCGCCACTATCTCCCTACAAGTATCATATACGCAATGATTACATTTGCTCAGATATCCTGAATGAGTTATTTACAGTAGATCAATTTAAATTCAAAAGTACCTCATTTCTGCTGAATCGGCAGATTTGTACCTTCAAAAGAGTTTACCCTCCGAGTCTTCAATTTGTCTAACAAGTGTACATATTAATACAACTGGCATATTGATGTCATCTCTATGAAACAAACGTATTAATGGCGTAGTTACCTTAAATGCTGCAAAGACGGTCCCCAAGGTAATTAGATCCAAAATCCAACGAAAACAAAATTACGACTCATACATGCAGACAAAACACCAACACTAATATTCTAAACCTAAGTAGAGGGTCCATGACTCAAACAGGTATGCATGTGATACGTTGAGAAACAAAAAAGGCTATTAAGCACCTTACACCATTTTATATTTGCCCAAAAATTAAAAAGTATCAGATGTTGCCATGCAGCTATTGCAAATGCACATAATACAGAAAAACAAACAGGCAAATCATACAATATTCTAACACCAAAATCAACGTTTGAGCGCTGCTGTACGATTTCCAACCTCTTCTCTAAGTGACGTCATTTCCAGAAAACGTCACATGTGACGTCACCAATGTACTGACAGTAAGCAATATTTGTCCCATATGGTAATATGAAAATGAAGTGACCATATGGAGTAAATATTGTTTCCTGCTTGCAAATAATGACATCACATGTTGTGTTTTCTTGAAATGACGTCACTTAATAAAGAGGTTGGAAATCGTACAGCGGCGCTCATATCTAAAAGCTACAACAATCAAAGAAATATTTACACAATGTCTAAACTACGCTTTAATCAAACATGCATGAAACCAGAGCAAGGCTGCATCAACGCTGTCACCATGCAACAACATCCACGATTTATACCTATTTTATTTTGTATCCAAGAATTAAACATTGAAACATTTGTGAAAACATTCGGCCGTTCAGTCATGTTACAAAAATTTCCAACATAACTGTTGATGCCTCTAAGTTTCCAAGTCTTGTCATTGTCGAGGCAAAGTAAAGGTCCTCCGCTGTCTTTCTACAAAGCCAATAACTATTCATATTACCATATGACATTAATTGTTTTGAACCAGATTATGTCAACATCAATTTTATTGCTGTCAATAAGTAACAGTGAACATTTATTGTGTTCAACTAGATAATTCAACATTATTTGTTGTCAACCAGACAATGTCAACATAAATTGTTGTCAACCAGACAATGTCAACATAAATTGTTGTCAACCAGACAATGTCAACATAAATTGTTGTCAACCAGACAATGCCAACATAAATTGTTGTCAACCAGACAATGTCAATATAAATTGTTGTCAACCAGACAATGTCAACATAAATTGTTGTCAACCAGACAATGTCAACATAAATTGTTGTCAACCAGACAATGTCAACATAAATTGTTGTCAACCAGACAATGTCAACATAAATTGTTGTCAACCAGACAATGCCAACATAAATTGTTGTCAACCAGACAATGTCAACATAAATTGTTGTCAACCAGACAATGTCAACATAAATTGTTGTCAACCAGACAATGTCAACATAAATTGTTGTCAACCAGACAATGTCAATATAAATTGTTGTCAACCAGACAATGTCAACATAAATTGTTGTCAACCAGACAATGTCAACATTAATTAAGGTGTGAAAAGGGCACTGTCAACATTGATTCGTGTGAAAAAGGTACTGTCAACATTTAGTGTTGTCATTGTGTTGACAGGAACCATTGTAAACCGGACAATGTTAACATAAATTATATACAAACACACATTAAGTAAATTTCAAAATTTTCTGAAGATTGTTAAATGATTCCAGAGCATAGTAAGAAAATTCTCAATTTAGACTTATACAATGTGTACATGTTTTACCAGGGATTCTGGTAAATAGGGAGCTGACTGAATATTGGACATTTAAACATGACTCATCATGCGCTGCCTGTATAATACTAACATGGCTTTGCTATTTGCATATCAGTGTTGTGTAAACCAATCAAATCTTAGGTTAACCACTAAACCAACATCTCTTTAACCCAACAACGTTTGTAACCTTGATGCAGATTGGTTAACTTTTTGATAAGGGGTAAGTTACCTTATTGCACAACAAGTCTTAACCTTCAAATTGCGCCGACCATCTTTTTTCAAGATATTTCTTGTTTATATATACTATAGAATGGTATGTTACACTTAAAATATACTCATTATGTACCTGTATCTGACAGCATATATATGAACCAATTTTTCATCAGTTCTTTTGATATTTCACCAGAAATGCATTACAAGCTTTAAAATCACTACAAGATGAACCGATACTTGAATTTTGAGAGTTTAAACCACTCAAAATACTTCTAAAATATTACAAACTACATTAATGGGGTGAAAGCAACAATAGTCTATCTGCATATAAATATGGAATCAGAAACGCTTCTCTTGCGGTCACCCCCTCCATTGACACATTCACTTACCTTGCAAATTGACCTGATTCCCGAGTAATATCCAGCACAGAGGAACGTATCGTAGACTTCACCATCCCATGCCACTGAGCTGTTACATTTCTGGGTGTCCCAAAGTGTCATTTTCAACTGTTGTAATACTTCCGCATATTCCCCTGAAAAGTGTTGAAGCAAAGTTTAGAAGTCAGATTGGAATTTTAACAGGAAATCTTGCAGCGCTTGTCTAGGATAAAAAGGCAGGAAATTACATTATGATGAGCAAAGGTGGCCCTGTGGCTCAGTGGTTAACGCTGCTGACTATGAATCCGAAGGTCGTGGGTTCGATCCCTGGTCTCGTCGGATAAAACAGAAATGCTTTTCAGTATTTCCCACCTGACATAGTACTGGCATGTAACCAGGAAAGTACTGGGTAGATTCCAGGAAAGTACTGGTTAGGTGCCAGGAAAATGGTAACTGTACGATAGGTTTCATTGGCACTGTGCAGTGATCGTCTTTGGCTTAAAAAATTGTCTGTTTGATCTATACTACTATACTGGCAGGTAAATTTCCCCCTTCGGTTTCAAAAAAGTCTATTTATGGTGTGCGGGGGACATACCGGGTCGACCAAAATACCATAAAGTGCATTATAAAATGTGCGCGGCGACGGGCAACCTCATAAACACAGTAATACAAATACAAATACTATGATGAGCAAGTCTTGGTAATAAATGTTATGTTTGCTTGGCATCCAAATAACACAAAAGCATGTTTTGGCAATATATGAGTAAACTTATATGTACCAATGCAACTCAAGAGTAAGTCTGGGAAATATCTTATGTATAAATGTCTCAGTATCAAAACAATGCAAGAGCATGCCTAGGTAATTTTTTCTGTAACCAAAGCAACCGAAGAGCATGTCTGGGTAACATATGTATAAATTATTGCTCTGGACCCCAAACAGCCCAAGAGCATGTCTGGGTAATATCAATATGCACACCTAAAAAACCCAAGAACATGTCTTGGCAATACATGTATAGGTGTACATTTTTCTCAACCCCAAACAACTTGAGAACATAATACGATTGCCTCCAGACCCCATACAACCCATACGAGCAAGTCTTGGTTATATATTATGGCAATATATGAGTAAATTTCTAAGCAGCAAAAGAACCTAAGAGCATGTCTGTGTAATATATGTCTCCCTTGGCCTAGTGGTTGAGGCATCCGCTTTAGGAGCGAGAGGTCGAAGGTTCGAATTCCGGCAGGAGTCCATTCTGATATGGTCAGTTGGTGAGTCGCCAGCTAGTTAAATAATGGTTACTGTGCGCCTACCTGCCTGATGCCTGGCATTAAAGGATAGGAATCGGGAAATAAATGTCTTCAGAAAGTAGGTGTCTCATAAGTCAGAAATGGCTGGCCCTTAAAATAGGGGTGACACTACAATAAATAAACACTTTACTTTATATGTAAATCTCGCTGGACCCCAAACAGCCCAAGAGCATGTCTGGGTAATATCAATATGCACACCTAAAAAACCCAAGAACATGTCTTGGCAATACATGTATACATGTATAGGTGTACATTTTTCTCAACTCCAAACAACTTGAGAACATAATATATGTGTAAATAACTCACCGTCCCATTTAGTTTTTCCCCAGCCAACTGTGTAACACTCAGAGTATAGAGGCAGAGGATCACCTGCCTCGGGTAGACACACGGGTTGTATATAATCTGTGTATGTCACGGGACTTTCTAACTGTAGCAGGGCGATGTCATTTTTCTTGAAGTATACATGTTCAGAATGAGACTCTATTGCTTCGACTTTGATCACATGCTGAGTTGTTTCCCCTTCTTCGCGATTATTTGCCCCTAATTTAACAGTCATTCTTTTATAGTCACTGTAAACGACTCCACTGAAAACACGTATGGCAGGTTTAAGAAATATACAGTCATATGAAATTGACTTAAAAAAGAAAACAATAATATAAAAAATAATGCGGAAATTACATGAATCAATTATGAGGTTTTAATCAATTAAAACGTGTAATTATAAGAAAATACAGTAAAACCTCAGTAATATGACCACCAATTGAAAACTGGTCTTATTATTGAGGTGGTCTTATTATTGAGGTGGTCTTAATATTGAGGTGGTCTTATTATTGAGGTGATCTTATTATTGAGGTGGTCTTAATATTGAGGTGGTCTTATTATTGAGGTGGTCTTATTATTGAGGTGGTATTATTGTTGGAGTGGTCTTAATATTGAGGTGGTCTTATAATTGAGGTGGTCTTAATATTGAGGTGGTCTTATAATTGAGGTGGTCTTATTATTGAGGTGGTCTTATTATTGGGTTGGTCTTAATATTGAGGTGGTCTTATTATTGAGGTGGTCTTAATATTGAGGTGGTCTTAATATTGAGGAGGTCTTAATATTGAGGTGTTCTTAACATTGAAGTGGTCTTATTATTGAGGTGGTCTTACTATTGAGGTGGTCTTATTATTGAGGTGGTCTTATTATTAAGGTGGTCTTATTATTGAGATGGTCTTATTATTAAGGTGGTCTTATTATTGAGGTGGTCTTAATATTGAGGTTAAATAAAGAGCAAAATAGAGGAAATAGAGTTGAATATTGTTTTCTTAATTTTGAGGTGGTTTTATTATTGAGGTGGTCTTTAAGTGAAGTTTTACTGCACATTTTTTGTCTGGAATTGAAGAGCCAATAAAGCTTGTAGGAATGTAGGTTATATAAGACAATGTGATGGATATTGTCATAATCAATGTTTTGACATTATTTTTTCTGCTTCTTGGCGGTAAACAACCTGCGTTTACATTTTCACTTAGACACAAACTAAGTATTTATACTAACTCGACACAGTGGGCCGCAGTGAGGACAAAGTTCTCGTTGATTAAAGTGCCGCCACAGAAATATTGCCCCGCAAAGTATAAAGCCACGTGCCAAGGCCATGCCCCATTTGGTGCGATTTCTCCATTTACAATTTTATGATCATTGTCTTTTACCATCCTTTTCCCACATCCTGGAAATACAAAATGAAGATTTTTTATATATACATTACAGTCGACTCTCGTTAGGACGAACTCGCTTAAGACGAATTTTCCGTTACGTCGAAAATTTTCAAAAGTCCCGATTTTATCCTTCTTTTTCTATATGAATTTCTGTCGGTTAAGACGATTTTTTGTCTCGAAGTTTTTCGTTACGTTGAAGTTTTTTCAAAGTCCCGCTTAACAAGTTCGCACCTTAAATCTATTGTTTAACACGAAGTCGGATCGTATCCTGCTTGCGACGAATGTTTTCACACGTCACTGAGATGATTTACCTGTATTTTCGCACATTTAATTATCGATTGTTTACATAATTGAAGGATTTGTACATGTTTGCAAAATGTTAGACTACATTGTGTTAATGCAAACATGTCGAATTGTTGAACACTGCGATCAAACCGATAGTTTGTAAAACATGCCAAAATGAGTGATTTAATTAAGCGTGTACTTTAATTAAAACACGTCATCTTTAACATTTGTGCAAATGGCGATCAAACACAAAGCAGTCGTCACGAACTAGACTTTCTCACGTAACACCACCAAAATGGCCTCCCGACGTTTACGTCGAATTTTCGTTAAGACGAATTTTCGTTAAGACGAACTATTTCTGACGGTCCCGAAAAATTCGTCTTAACGAGAGTCGACAATAATTAAATAAGCCAAGACTAAAAATGTTAAAGAAAATATAATACATTTAAAAACCATTTGTAAAATTTATATTTTTGAAAGCATAATAAATACTGGTGATTGAAGATATATGAGCACTGCTATGGGATTTACCACCTCTTCTGTAAGTGACGTCATTTCAAGAAAACGCAATATTTGATGTCACTATTTGCAAGCAGGAAACAATATTCACTCCATATGTGGCAAATATTGCTTACTGTCAGTACATGGTGACTGGAAATGACGTCACTTAAAGAAGTGGTTAAAAAAATCGTACAGCGGTGTACATATGAACACAGTCTTAAGATTGACCAATAGTATGGCTGCATTCTTAAGATTAACCAATAGTATGGCTGCATTCTGAAGATTGACCAATAGTATGGCTGCATTCTTAAGATTGACCAATAGTATGGCTGCATTCTTAATATTGACCAATAGCATGGCTGCATTCTTAAGATTGACCAATAGTATGGCTGCATTCTTCAGATTGACCAATAGTATGGCTGCATTCTTAATATTGACCAACAGTATGGCTGCATTCTTAAGATTGACCAATAGTATGGCTGCATTCTTAAGATTGACCAATAGCATGGCTGCATTCTAAAGATTGACCAATAGTATGGCTGCATTCTTCAGATTGACCAATAGTATGGCTGCATTCTTAAGATTGACCAACAGTATGGCTGCATTCTTAAGATTGACCAATAGTATGGCTGCATTCTTAAGATTGACCAATAGCATGGCTGCATTCTGAAGATTGACCAATAGTATGGCTGCATTCTGAAGATTGACCAATAGTATGGCTGCATTCTGAAGATTGACCAATAGTATGGCTGCATTCTGAGACATGTCCTTAAACTCAGTTTTTATGTCTAGGGCAAGAAATATCATATAGATAAATTTGTTCTGATATAATTCTCGTTTAATGGTGACATTTTTAAAGGAATGACAGAGGAAAAATGACCCCTTTTAGGGGATTATAATGATATGATATCCTACTTACCCCTTGGTTCACAATTGACACTTACAACTTTTCGACTTGGACAATCAGTCCTACAAAAGTAATATCATATATTATAAATTAATTGATAACAAGACAAAGTTCTGCATAAAATAACTGCAGAGGACATAACTTACTGTATTGACTGCCATGTGATAAATAGCTGTTTTATTATAAACTTATCCAAATATTAAAACGAGGAAGACATTCACTTGTATTATGTAATCTTCCTGGAGGCTGTTGGCTCACAATATCACTGCATGAGATGCCAGGGCTTATTTTAGTTCTTTCAAAGCACAGATTCAATCGAAAAAAAAAGTTTAATACATTATTTCCCTTTATATCATTTCTAAGCCAAGCTATACCAGTCTTCAGATACAATAATCACAGACTTATGTGCTTGATATGATCAATAATTTTATACATATTTGATAGTAAAAAATCACAAGAGATTGTCACGAATTCTCTCCCTTTATTTCTTCTAGAGTTCTCTCCCTTTATCCCTTCTATAGTATTTGTACATATAATACTAAACATATACTGTAGAAGGGTTAAAGAGAGAGAACATAGTATGCACAACGCTATATCGGGTGGGTGGGGTAAGTTGGTATCCCTTCTCTATGTCTTTAGATTTATAATGTGGTTGGATTCTAACACGATGGCGAGTCTTGGACCCCCCCCCCCCACGATCACGATGGGTTAAAGGGAAAAAACTCGTGTGACAATTTCCTGTGAAAATAATGATCATACGTTAGTTCCATCGGACCGAGTACCGACTGCATATTTCCTGAACCAAGTTTGATAAAACTGTAAACATTCTGGAGTATATTGGTACTTCCAATGTAATTCCTGGAAAATATAAGATAAAACAATTATAATTTGACAAAAATCAAGACAATATTTATCTAGAAATGAAATTAAAAATTAGGACATGTCGACTAGTCATGATATTTTGGTGTATTGTACGTTTGACACATTTACAGATGACATTTACAATACCAGAGGCGGATCCGGAATTTGTGCTTAGGGGAGGGGGGGTGGGGGGACGTAACTTTTTCGTCAATTTTTTTTGGTTTTGCTCAAGCCTTATATTACGGCAATGACTGTGTTTTATTCTTTGTTTTTAAGTTATTGAAGATAAATTATGATAAATAAATCATAATCGCTTATTTGAAAAATCTCTGTATATTTTCGTATTTATATTTAGGTTGGGGAATTTTAGGGGGGGGAGGGGGCGTTAACGAATACTCACCCCTCTCCAAGTAGCGCTGTACATGTATAGTTGCCGTAGTCGTCATGCCAGAAGTCTGAGCACACTGGCATCCAGTGTTTCCAATATTTCATTTGTAAAAATCCTTTTCCATCATCAACTGCAAGATAAATACGGCACGAAATGTATGTGGTTTATACCACATGTGTGTAATATAACTGTATACATATAATATAGAAGAGACAAAGGGGAGATTACTCATGAAGGGAAAGGGTAGAGAACTTGTGACAATCTCCTGTGGTTTTTACTGACATTGAAGAGAAACAATAACATAGAGAGAGAATAAGTTGCTACAGGGAACGCAACATACATACGACAGTGCCTCCCCACACAGACCTCCGGGAAAACAACAATCCATAAAACACAAGGCACTTGAGGAGGTTAAAGGGTACATGCGTTAAGAAACAGAGGCACAAAGAATGGCCTGGCAGACCATATGGAATAACTAGGAGAATCAAAGTGGACAGTGAAAGAGGGGGGAATAATGGATGGAAAAGATCACAGGACAAGTCAATACAGCTGGCAACAAAAGGCTGAAACTGGGCAGGAAATAACCTGAACAATATATACAGTAAAAGAATTGCACAGGGGAAAAGGAAATATAACATATATTTAAAACACAAAAGGAAATAATAACCATACAGCTAATAACAGCCTTGGAACTGTCAGTAAAAATACTGGGCCACATTCACAAAAAGTGCCTCCCCCACACAGAGTGCTAGGAATAATTACCCTACAGAGGTTAAATAACCACAAGAATAAATTTTGGAACCGGCCTGCGTTCAGTAAAGGTATTTGCGGCTCACGTTTCGTAACGTTTTGCAATTTGGTTCCCCGTGTGCAGTCAATGTGATATGGTGGGCAAGGGATACAATACAAAACGTTCGCAACTGTTAGCCGTAACTGAATGCAGGGCATTTACTGCTTGAAATAACCACAGGTGATTGTCATGAGTTCTCCCTCATTATCCCTTCAAGAGTTCTCTCCCTTTATCCCTTCTACAGACATTCATTAATTCATTTCATCAGCCAACGTTTCAGAAGATTTTAAAACAATTATTACATATTGTTAATTATCAGATAATTTTATCTTTCCATTTTTCCAATTATGCTCATTTTTATTGAAATGTTAATAATCACAAGACGTGATATATAACAACAGGAATAAGAACTGTCCACCTTGCATGCTTCAGTTGTCTCCCCTTAAAACTATTCTTGAATCATCAAATAGCGACAAAATGTTAACGGGTATTGCCAAAGACTGAAATACCACAGATGCGCTACTTGACCTTATATTGCAAAATCTCGAGGCTAGAGCAGGTGCACGTTAACCATATCTAGCGCATCGATATGACGTTACCGGCAGATGCACTGCCTAAAAAAATATTTTTTTGTCAAAATAAAATATGAAACTCGTCGTCTGTTTTGTTTTTCATACTCACATTTAATATAGATTGTTTTTAGTTACTTTAAAAGGAGTGTATTCTGAAAACAGCGCTATAATCAATAAAATATTTTAGATATCATTCGCGGCTGGCTGGCGATTTAGTTTAGTGACACTGATCAAAATACGACGCGACCCTCGCTTGGTATGTTGTTTATTCAAGTTTCACACATTTCTATTGTCAGATATGACAGATGGCAGCGAAATTGGCGACTATTAAAGGGATGACTCCCAGATTACGAGTTAATTCGCAGAATATTGCTATTAACAGCTTATGATATGGATGAAGATTTGAGCCACGCAAAAAGATCACCCGCTTTGAGTCTCAATCTAGCCTCCCGCTTTTCGAGGTGCACTCTCCCGATTTGTCTTCAGTAAAGGTTCGCATGTTCCCCTTATTTGAACATTTATATAGAACTGAAGCGGTCCGTGGTGCTATAGTTTTAGGGAGACACAACTGTAGCATAATCAAGTGACATTACACTTACTACACGACCACTCGTCATAACCGTCGGGACAGTCCTGCACGAAATCACAAATCTTCGATAAAGGAATACATGTGCGTTCCCTGTCCATACATGTAAACTGGTTGCGACCACAAACATCTGCAATTTGTAAAAATTATAATGGAAACATTTTTCCGTGGACTTTTGTTGTTATATTGAATTTCAAACTAACGTAAAATGCACTTAGGTGAAATTTTGTGTGTGATATATATAAGTTTTCAATATGTAGAATTTTGGCGCAACTTTGTATGTTGATGTCAATATTTTATGACATCATATGTTTTGATGATGCGCCATATTGTTTTCACATTACGCCATATTGTTTTGATGTTACGCCATATTGTTTTGACGTTACGCCATATTGTTTTGATGATGCGCCATATTGTTTTGACATTACGCCACATTGTTTTGATGATGCGCCATATTGTTTTGACATTACGCCACATTGTTTTGACGTTACGCCATATTGTTTTGACATTACGCCACATTGTTTTGACGTTATGCCATATTGTTTTGACATTACGCCATATTGTTTTGACTTTATGCCATATTGTTTTGACATTACACCATATTGTTTTGACGTTACACCATATTGTTTTGACATTATGCCATATTGTTTTGACGTTACGCCATATTGTTTTGACGTTACGCCATATTGTTTTGATGTCACGCCATATTGTTTTGACATTACGCCATATTGTTTTGACGTTACGCCATATTGTTTTGACATTACGCCATATTGTTTTGACGTTACGCCATATTGTTTTGACATTACGCCATATTGTTTTGACATTACGCCATATTGTTTTGACATTACACCATATTGTTTTGACATTACGCCATATTGTTTTGACATTACGCCATATTGTTTTGACGTTACGCCATATTGTTTTGACATTACGCCATATTGTTTTGACATTACGCCATATTGTTTTGACATTACACCATATTGTTTTGACATTACGCCATATTGTTTTGACGTTACGCCATATTGTTTTGACATTACGCCATATTGTTTTGACTTACGCCATATTGTTTTGACATTATGGTATATTGTTTTCATGTATTGTGTAAGGAAGATCAAAATGTAGTTTGAAAAGACAGTTTCATGATAAAGGCTTGTTAGGCGAAATATTAATTAATAATGAGTTAAAACAGAGTGCATATTGAATTTGATTAGTGACACATTTTTCAGATTTGTTCTAATCTTCTTTGTGTTGTTGACATAGTTCCTACATGTACAATATTTACCTCCCTTGTTCGAAATTGTCGGCCATTTTGATAGGCAAATTTCCTTAAAATTTATGGCGAATATGTTGTAAACGATGATCAACTAATCCAATTTATAAAAAATAACTTATTCATTATGCTTATGTGGGCATTTGGCTCAGTAAGTTGAAGAAAAAGTGGTTGTCACATGCAAATTATCTTGGTATTTTCTCAATTATCACATATTTGGAAATTACTCCTATGAGAGCTTATCAGTTTTGCCTATCAAAATGGCCGACAGTTAGAAACAAGGGAGGTAAATATTGTAGATGTAGGAACTATGTATATGTAAATATCAGATCCCATGGAGGGTGATATCATATAATGTTAACCCATGGAGGGTGATATTATATAATGTTAACCAGAGAAAGTTCATGTAAACCGAGGCATAATCACAATTCATAGGATCTGATATTTATTTTATTATTCCGAACAAATATTTAGATATTAAAATATAAAACAATAATGTCCATGTGAAACAGAAACAATAAAGTGCTTGCAGAGTTTTTGGAGTTTTTGAAGCAATTCTTGTGAAAGAACTGAATCTGTCAAAGCTGACAAATAATGTGTGCAAATATTACAAGCGCTTGATTGTTACCTATTTTAATAAGCGCCTATTGACTCAGACTATGGGAATTTCCTGTAGTCTATTTTTAGATCAGTGCTTGGGTTAAAACGTTATGTCACAGGGTAAAAATGTTATGTCACAACATCACAGGGTAGAAACTTTAAGTAAGGGGAGGCTACTCATAGTAGCAGTGTATAAACTGTATGTAAACTTTACCATACCGCAATTGTACTCGTCCCATCCATCTTCGCATTCGTTCCGACCATCACACAGCCATTCTGACATTATGCATTTATTTTCGTTTGGACATTTGACCTGTCCGTGAGTGCAATTACCTGGAAAACAACAACAACATCAAACAACTTTTAAGGTGCTCATGAATAAAGGGTCTGAACCATTAGGTTTGATACTAAATGCTGAAATAAGGGATTCAAGAAATAGACTCAATAATCAGGGGCTTGATAAAGATATTCAATAAAGATACTCAATAAATGCCATGGACCCCAGAAAGGGGCTCAATAAAGGCACCAGACAAAGATATTCAAAAACATATTCTCAATAAGGGGACCCCAGAAAGGGGCGCAATAAAGGAACCAGACAAAGATATTCAAAAACATATTCTCAATAAGGGGACCCCAGAAAGGGGCTCAATAAAGGAACCAGACAAAGATATTCAAAAACATATTCTCAATAAGGGGACACCGGAAAGGGGCTCAATAAAGGGACACCAGAAAGGGGCTCAATAAAGGCACCAGACAAAGATATTCAAAAACATATTCTCAATAAGGGGACACCAGAAAGGGGCTCAATAAAGGTGCTTGACAAGAATAGGTTCTCAACGAAGAAACACAAGAAGATATTTGTTAAACAAACATAAAAAAGATAGGATGAAATATGTATTCACTGTTTTTCAAAAGACAAAATCAATAATAATAAACAGCAACTTCATGATCCATCATTCTCGACAACAATAACAATATTGATGATGACTTTCATAATATTTAATACTGAAATATTCAATCTAAATTCATATCTTGTTTAATAGGTATAGCTTCTAGTTAAGTTTCACCAGAATTTTTTACTAAAATATAATAAATTAAGATTTTTACCACATTTTTGTTCATCGCTACTGTCCGGGCACTGAGCTTTCCCGTCACATCGCTCATACGACTTTATACACATACCCATGTCGCATCGGAAATGATAATGATCACAATCTGTATGTATACAAGCATATACCATGTAATATCAATGAAGATGGCTAAACCACCATTAGGGATGTCAAGATACGCCTGAAGCACATAATGACATATTGCAATACTTTAGTAACATATTGAAATATACATCATGACATATCGCAATACTTTAGTAACATATTGATATATACACCATGACATATTGCAATACTTTAGTAACATATTGATATATACATCATGACATATCGCAATACTTTAGTAACATATTGAAATATACATCATGACATATTGCAATACTTTAGTAACACATTGATATATACATCATGACATATCGCAATACTTTAGTAACATATTGAAATATACATCATGACATATTGCAATACTTTAGTAATATATTGAAATATACATCATGACATATTGCAATACTTTAGTAACATATTGAAATATACATCATGACATATTGCAATACTTTAGTAACATATTGAAATATACATCATGACATATTGCAATACTTTAGTACCATATTGAAATATACATCATGACATATTGCAATACTTTAGTAACATATTGAAATATACATCATGACATATCGCAATACTTTAGTAACATATTGAAATATACATCATGACATATCGCAATACTTTAGTAACATATTGATATATACATCATGACATATTGCAATACTTTAGTAACATATTGATATATACATCATGACATATCGCAATACTTTAGTAACATATTGAAATATACATCATGACATATCGCAATACTTTAGTAATATATTGAAATATACATCATGACATATCGCAATACTTTAGTAATATATTGAAATATACATCATGACATATCGCAATACTTTAGTACCATATTGAAATATACATCATGACATATTGCAATACTTTAGTACCATATTGAAATATACATCATGACATATCGCAATACTTTAGTAACATATTGAAATATACATCATGACATATTGCAATACTTTAGTACCATATTGAAATATACATCATGACATATCGCAATACTTTAGTAATATATTGAAATATACATCATGACATATCGCAATACTTTAGTAACATATTGAAATATACATCATGACATATCGCAATACTTTAGTAACATATTGAAATTTACATCATGACATATCGCAATACTTTAGTAACATATTGATATATACATCATGACATATTGCAATACTTTAGTAACATATTGATATATACATCATGACATATCGCAATACTTTAGTAACATATTGAAATATACATCATGACATATCGCAATACTTTAGTAATATATTGAAATATACATCATGACATATCGCAATACTTTAGTAATATATTGAAATATACATCATGACATATCGCAATACTTTAGTACCATATTGAAATATACATCATGACATATTGCAATACTTTAGTACCATATTGAAATATACATCATGACATATCGCAATACTTTAGTAACATATTGAAATATACATCATGACATATTGCAATACTTTAGTACCATATTGAAATATACATCATGACATATCGCAATACTTTAGTAATATATTGAAATATACATCATGACATATCGCAATACTTTAGTAACATATTGAAATATACATCATGACATATCGCAATACTTTAGTAATATATTGAAATATACATCATGACATATCGCAATACTTTAGTACCATATTGAAATATACATCATGACATATCGCAATACTTTAGTACCATATTGAAATATACATCATGACATATCGCAATACTTTAGTACCATATTGAAATATACATCATGACATATCGCAATACTTTAGTACCATATTGAAATATACATCATGACATATCGCAATATTTTACAACACCACCATAGCAAAAATACGTATATACAAGACAAGTAAGTTTGCCAGTACTGGAAACAGATGTGTCGACATTCGGATATGCCGACATATTTTATCAGGTCCCTGTAATGTCAACATAATGGGTTTCGACTGTATAGCATAATACTTTTGTAATGTATTGCAATATGTATCATGATATAGCATAATACTTTTGTAATGTATTGCAATATGTATCATGATATAACATAATACTTTTGTAATGTATTGCAATATGTATCATGATATAGCATAATACTTTTGTAATGTATTGCAATATGTATCATGATATAGCAATACTTTTGTAATGTATCATGATATATTGTAATACTTTTGTAATGTATTGCAATATGTATCATGATATAGCAATACTTTTGTAATGTATTGCAATATACATCATGATATATTGTAATACTTTTGTAATGTATTGCAATATATATCATGATATAGCAATACTTTTGTAATGTATTGCAATATATATCATGATATAGCAATACTTTTATAATGTATTGCAATATACATCATGATATAGCATAATACTTTTGTAATGTATTGCAATATGTATCATGATATAGCATAATACTTTTGTATTATCAATGTTTTACTAAATATATAACATACTCACCACAATCCATCTCATCAGACCAATCTCCACAGTCATTGATACCGTCACATAACTTATCATCAAATATACACTTGGCTGTTGTTTTACATGTAAATCGATCCTTCTCACAGTCTGTAAAAAAATCGAATGATACATTATCAAGCAAATATTTTGGAACATCCTCGAAAAAAAAATTCTGATTTTAATGAACAGCAACATTTTCTGTTCCAAAGTGTCCATGATATTGCAGCATATATTAAGCTTCACAAAGTGCTTATCTCCCTTAGTGGTACATCTGATACGTATTTCACAAATGTCATGTGATGGTGGATATTTGAACTATATGACCGCATAGTTATCAATTTGTTTTTCTTCAACTTTCTGAGCCATTTCTGCCCACATGAGAATAGTGAATAAGTTATTTTTATATCTGATTATTTTATCATCATTTATATTATATTCTCAATACCTGTAAGGCAATTTGCCAATATTAATATGGCTGATTTTTCAGAACAAATGATGTACAAACTATCTATATTTCCTCTGCAAATGTACAGGTCTTTGGATCGAAGCAACATTTGCTCAAGATCACTTTATTTTACACAAATAATTTACTAAGCAGTATCTGAAACGCAGACATTTGTAATTCAAACACATTCAACAAACATCACAACATCGTGTTAGTCAAAGTTGAAGAATATTGCATTTTAACTTACAGGGAGGGGGGGACATGCAATGTTGTTTTTTTGTTTGGAATTATAATGTGAAAAAGGGAATTTTAACATGCAATGCTTTTCATTTCTTATAATCATGCAAAATGTGTCATTTCCATCAATCCATTGTTATAGTACAATTGAACCTCTCTTGAACAATAACATCTGTAGTATAAGTTTACATCCAAGTTATCCTCTATCCAGCATCAACCTCTCTACAACAGTTGAGCCAAACTGTGTGGTTACCAAAAGGTATTGTTATATAAAGAACAAGTACTGCTATAAAGAACACTGATATAAAGAATACTAATATAAAGAACACTGATATTATGAACAATGATATAAAGAATACTAATATAAAGAACACTGATATTATGAACAATGATATAAAGAATACAAATATAAAGAACACTGATATTATGAACAATGATATAAAGAATACAAATATAAAGAACACTGATATTATGAACAATGATATAAAGAATACTAATATAAAGAACATTGATAGTAAGAACACTGATATTATGAACAATGATATAAAAATACAAATATAAATAATACTGATATTATGAACACTGATATAAAGAATACTAATATAAAGAACACTGATATTATGAACACTGATATAAAGAATACTAATATAAAGAATACTGATATTATGAACACTGATATAAAGAATACTAATATAAAGAACACTGATATTATGAACAATGATATAAAGAATACAAATATAAAGAATACTGATATTATGAACAATGATATAAAGAATACTAATATAAAGAACATTGTTAGTAAGAACAGTTTTAACAGTTCCTTATAATGAAGTTTTCAGTACTAAAGAATAAAAAAGGGACAACAATTTTATGAACCAGAGATTTCAACATAACAAAATGAAGATATTGTCCAAATGCACAAAGCATGCTCAGGTAGTGTGTAAAATGCAATGGGATTGAATCCAGTACATGCAGGAAAATGTCTACCTAATTGTAACAGAAATGAAACAAAAGGAATATGAAACAATTCAGTCATGCCTTAAGACACTCACGTTTCATTTTACGATGTAAATATGCTGAAAATATATAAATTGTTTACACTAAAATGGTAACCAATTAAATGCTACTGAACTAGATGATGGCATATCAGGTGCTTTTTTATCAGAAACCAATTTTTTCAGTAAAAAAGGGTTCATAACTCTTTCAAACTTAAACGAATTGCAACCAAAATTAATCCTGACCTGTATCTTATTATCCTATTCTTATATACCCAATATAAATTGAATCCATCCAACCTTTGAAGCGTTATTTTGAAACCAATTTTTTAAATTGAACAAGGGCCATAACTCCTCCAAGTTTTGGTGGATTGTAACCACAATCTAATTTGATCTTTATCTTATAATATTATGCTTATATACTTAATACGAATTTAATCCACCTATCAATTCAAGGGGTATTAATTTGAACCACTTTTACACACGGACAGACAAGCAGACAGACATCAGGGTTACACTGTTCTACTGCAAGGGCATAAATCAAAGCACTGAAAGCACTTTAGTTTTTTGGTATTAAACACTGGTTTTTTATTCAACACTTTGACCACCTGGAAGCTTAAGATAAAGTCCATTTGTTACATTTGCTTGATAACTGTTTAAAAGAAAATGAGGGGAGAAGGTCAGCCAATGAATTGATGTTTTGGAAAATATTGACCAACAGACATAGTCATTAATAGTGTACAAAAAACAGTATTTTCAACAAATTTTGAATCAACAGTACCTGGTGTAGGCACATGTGGTGCCATGCAATCTATGTCCGGGTAATCATCACAAGAATTTATAACCAAGTTAACCATTTCACAACTTGCTTTCACACCTGAAAGAAATACATCGTAGGAATTTGAATTCATAATCTAAAATTCTTTAGTCACTTTTTCTAAGTAAGTTCTAGGCTTTTTTAAGTAGATGTAACACTAGGAGAGGTAGAGACGGACCAAACACTGAGAGAGGTAGAGACAGACCAAACACTGAGAGAGGTAGAGACGGACCAAACACTGAGAGAGGTAGAGACAGACCAAACACTGAGAGAGGTAGAGACGGACCAAACACTGAGAGAGGTAGAGACAGACCAAACACTGAGAGAGGTAGAGACGGACCAAACACTGAGAGAGGTAGAGACAGACCAAACACTGAGAGAGGTAGAGACGGACCAAACACTGAGAGAGGTAGAGACAGAGCAAACACAGAGAGTGGTAGAGACAGACCAAACACTGAGAGAGGTAGAGACAGACCAACGACAGAGAGAGATAGAGACGGACCAACACTGAGAGAGGCAAAGATAGAACAAAAAGTGAGAGGGGTGAAGATAGACCAATCATTCGAAGGGGTAGAGATAAATAAAGAGAGAACAAATGATGGAGAGGCTGATAAAAAACTGGCAGTGGCAGAGATAGATTAGGAAGAGGCTAACAGAAAGAGAGATGAAGAGGCAATGTAGAAGAGCAAAGATTATTCAGAAAGATGAAAGAGACAGTGAGAGATTTATGGATGTGGAAGGGAAGGAGCAGATGAACGGATGGACAATCCAAAATCACAAAATATATGATGTTCATCCTAGTGATGGCGTGACTATCGAAAATAATCGAAAATCGTCGCTAGACATCTGACATTGGGGAAAATCGATTATGAACTGCAATAATCCATTATAATCGGGAATTTTGACTTTTTTTATATCTGTAAATTTTGTCTATCTATTTCTTCAAGCTATAAATCAAATCTGTTTTAACATCCACACTAGTACAGAGCAAATAAATTATAATCGTTTTCAATTTATTCAGTCAAATACAAATAAAACTAAACACACAAAAAACAAAAACAAATTATTGAATGATAAAAGTTCTTATGGTAAAAGAGAAATGTTAAACTCCATAGATGTTAAATGTAA
Source organism: Mactromeris polynyma (assembly GCA_032209605.1). Taxonomy (NCBI): domain Eukaryota; kingdom Metazoa; phylum Mollusca; class Bivalvia; order Venerida; family Mactridae; genus Mactromeris; species Mactromeris polynyma. The sequence goes on from JASFXZ010000014.1 coordinate 8,508,098, forward strand.
TTGCAAGGAGATAAATAAACTTGATTAACCCTTTACTCCATGATCACTCGTTTTCACGCCCTAATACCATCTCCATGATCACTCGATTTCACGCCCTAATACCATCTCCATGATCACGCGTTTTCACTCACTTGTTTTTAAACCACTATAAATCCATTTTTTCGAAAAATTCGGACATTCTAATTTATTCTTATGAAAAGATCGATCTTTCCTTAAGCTAATACATTTTTTAAAAAAATGGGTTACTATATAAAGTTTTTGCATAAACTGCATTTAAAACATCACAGGTAGCGATTTTACGCTGGACACGCGGAAGCGTATTTTCTTCACAAACTCACAGCAAGTTTACAATAAATTCTCGGATTTTTACAATAAGTACCATAAATTTAACTTACCCTAATGTAAAAAGCAATCTTGTAAGATATTAATTCCACCAAAAAAATATGGTTAATAATAAAAGTTAATCCAAAAACGGCGATCAAACAATCCCATGTAAAGAAATTTTCACAGAAAAAATACGTCATCATGACATTTTTTGTGTACACAAGTCTGCTATTTTCTGAAAATTCACCCGAACAAAGTCAATATTAAAGTAGGTCAAATCCAGGTACCTATTTGGAGATAGAGTAGGCTATGTGACCAGTGTCTTATCAGCATACAGTAGGTAAATGGGCTAGAGGTCTATGGAGTAAAGGGTTAAATGAACTTAACTGTCAGCATTACACTTTTACTAATAAAACTGAATTTCAATTATTTCCGATTTGATTATCAATTATGAGTTTTTCAAACCGATCCGATAGTCGATTATGAAATTTGTACGAATATCCATCGTCAGTTCATACTCACTTTCACATGTTCTTCTGCACGGCTTCGTCATCACCCCGTTTTCACATTTCGGAAATTGAAAACTACAGATGAAGAAAAGGGCATCCTTATGACAGGTGGAAATCAAATCATTTTCAAAATAGAGAAACGTTGCAAGTGCCCCATCTTGAGTCGGTTCATTGATGAAATTGGGAAACTGAGTTTCATTGAAGCCCAAGTCCGCACATTGTTTCTGTAATGTCAGTTCACATACTTCTGTAAGAAGAAAATTTACATTTAATGTAGAAAGTATCACATGATATGATATATACAGTCAAACCTGTGTTAAAGACCACCTGCGAATAAAGACCACTATTGCAAAACCTGTCTGCAAAGACCACCAATTTTATCTCCCATCAGACCATTTTCAATGATATTTAGTCTGTTAATAGAAACCACCTGTAAACAAAGACCACATTTTGCTGTTCCCATGGGTGGTCTTTACAGACAGGTTTGACTGTACTCCGTATACAAACAGAACGCTATAACAGAAATCAAATCCAAGGTAATAAAAGATATTGTTTATGTTGTAATTTAAGTGATTTAGAAGACGAATTCCACTTTACATGCATATGTCCTTGTTTCGAACTTTTACGTAGGAGATATATTAAGACTTATTATTTCAAAAGACCTTCTATGTTTAAATTTTTAGAATTACTTCAATCAAATGAGAAAAAAACTATATAACTTGGCCTTATTCACTGAACACGCACTTAACCAGAGAAATATCATGCTTAATGTTAGAATTAATTGAGTTAATTCCCTTTAATCCCATTTCTTCTGTTTTATTATTATCATATAATATATAATATACAATCACTAGTTATATTCATCTTTAAGTATGAAATATGTATATATTATTTCCTATTGCCATAAAAGTACATTTTTATATTCTTTACTTTTAAATTTAACAATACTCATTTCAGTGTTTCGCAAACATTTATGCCAGTGAAATTATCTGAAATTGCTTATTCGCTTTTGACACCCCAAAACAGGCACTGAGATGCCATTTTTAAATTGACATACAGAAATAATAATTGTTACATAATTGGAAAAAAAATTGGTGATATAGTTAACTTACTCATTGGTGTCGTCGGAGCGACTGTCGTGGTTGGCATGCCGACACAATCAGATTCGGAGAAATAGTCACAACTCAAGGGATTAGTAAAATACTCATCACAGATCCCCACAGCCTCTGTAATAGTTGAAAAAAACATCCTATAAGGTAAGGCTTAAACATTGCTAATCCTACTATCAATGTATCAAGGATGTAGACTTTAAGTCAATGGGAGTAATTGATACAGTTGAAGACTGCATAGTGGTGAAAAAAGCATCACTTTCTTATAGACAATCGCCAAATATCTACATTTCCAACACGCTGGTTTACATTATGCTGTAGTGGTGTGGGGTTAGACAGCCGCCCGGTTAGCTCAGTCGGTAGAGCGCTATAATAGTGTTAAGGGGGTTGTGGGTTTGAGCCCCTCATCGGGCACACTTTTTCCCCTTAATTTACTTCAATGGTGGCAGCCGTGTTTGATGGCCAATGGTGTTTGGTTCTCAAATGCTGGAAGGGGGAGAAGTGTAGTGGTGTGGAGCTAGATAGCCGCACGGTTAGCTCAGTCAGCAGAGCGCCGTACTAGTGTTTAGGGGGTCGTGGCTTCGAGCCTCATATCAGGCACATTTTTTCTACTTTAATTTACTTCAATGCTATATAAAGACTGCTCTACATACCTAATGGTTGACAAGCAACTTTTCTGTTCAAGGAAGGAACTCTAACAATATACAGAGGTATGTTCTGGTATATTTATTAAAGAATTAACTTTAACATTTGAACGCCGCTATGGGATTTACAACCTCTTCTGTAAATGACATCATTTCAAGAAATGCAACATGTGATGACACTATTTGCAAGCAGGAAACGATATATACTCCATATGGTCACTTCGTTTTCATATTACCAAATGGGGAAAATATTGCTTAGTGTCAGTACATGGTGACATCACATGTGACGTTTTCTGGAAATGACATCACCTAAGAAGAGGTTGGAAATCGTACAGCGGCGCTCATTTGTTAATGTATTATTATCAGTACAACTATATGAAGAAAAGTATCGAAGTAGCAGCAGAAGCAGAGGTTTAAAGGTTTCAACATGACAGAAACAGCTAAACATTGCAGCAATTAAGTCGCAGCAAACTTTTTTAGTTACCATAAGGTTTGCAACAAACTTGAATAAAATTATTTGTTTGCTAGATGTTCGCAAGAATTTTTAACGCAAAAAATCATGTTGCAGGAATTTTGCAGGAAACAAGACATTGGCATAATGACTATTTTTCTATGTGAGCAAATACAGAACTGCTAAATATTACATCTTTGTAACAATAACATAAACACTAGTTTTTTTATGATTTTGGAAAAAATATATGTGTTATCATCAGCCCAATGTTGGCCGGAGTTAAATCAAAGCGAAATTTGTTCATTTTTGTTGCTTGACGTCGGCCCAATATCTGCTCTTCAATTATTTGTTTGACATTTTTCTTTTGTTTGTTTAAAAATTGTCAAAATTTTACCCAGAATCCCCTAGAAAGTCGGGCATATACTGAAAAAGGGCCCAGCTACTTACGTGTACACAGTGACTGGCACGGGAATACCATAAATCCAGTGGAAGGGTCACACTTAGGGAAATATAGGGAACAGAGGTAAGTAAGGGCCACGTCTTCACAAAACTGATTGTAGACGGACTCAGCAACGAGCGCGAACCCTTTTGCCGCCTTTTCTGTGTTCTCATCTTGAAAAAGGTTTGGAAACACGGTAATTTCAAATCCTCGATCACTGCAGGTTGTGAAGTTTACTGGTACGCAAAGGTCTACAACAGAGTATATGGAAATAACAATTAACACAATGATGATAACAATAATTATTATCAACATGATGGTGTTGATAATATTTAAAGATTAATGATAATACCAGAGACTAGAATATTGATGATGATGATAATATTTAAAGATCAATGATAATAACAGAGATTAAAATAATGATGATAATAGTTAAAGATCAATGATAATACCAGAGATTAGAATAATGATGATAATAGTTAAAGATCAATGATAATACCAGAGATTAGAATAATGTAATACCAGAGATTAGAATAATGATGATAATAGTTAAAGATCAATGATAATAACAGAGATTAGAATAATGATGATGATGATTAAAGATCAATGATAATAACAGAGATTAGAATAATGATGATGATGATTAAAGATCAATGATAATAACAGAGATTAGAATAATGATGATGATGATTAAAGATCAATGATAATAACAGAGATTAGAATAATGATGATGATGATTAAAGATCAATGATAATAACAGAGATTAGAATAATAATGATGATAATAGTTAAAGATCAATGATAATACCAGAGACTAGAATAATGATGATAATAGTTAAAGATCAATGATAATAACAGAGATTAGAATAATGATGATAATAGTTAAAGATCAATGATAATACCAGAGATTAGAATAATGATGCTGATGATTAAAGATCAATGATAATAACAGAGATTAGAATAATGATGATGATGATTAAAGATCAATGATAATAACAGAGATTAGAATAATGATGATGATGATTAAAGATCAATGATAATAACAGAGATTAGAATAATGATGATAATAGTTAAAGATCAATGATAATAACAGAGATTAGAATAATGATGATGATGATTAAAGATCAATGATAATAACAGAGATTAGAATAATGATGATAATAGTTAAAGATCAATGATAATACCAGAGATTAGAATAATGATGCTGATGATTAAAGATCAATGATAATACCAGAGATTAGAATAATGACGATGATGATTAAAGATCAATGATAATACCAGAGATTAGAATAATGATGCTGATGATTAAAGATCAATGATAATAACAGAGATTAGAATAATGATGATAATAGTTAAAGATCAATGATAATAACAGAGATTAGAATAATGATGATGATGATTAAAGATCAATGATAATAACAGAGATTTGAATAATAATGATGATGATTAAAGATCAATGATAATAACAGAGATTTGAATAATGATGATGATGATTAAAGATCAATGATAATAACAGAGATTAGAATAATGATGATGATGATTAAAGATCAATGATAATAACAGAGATTAGAATAATGATGATGATGATTAAAGATCAATGATAATAACAGAGATTAGAATAATGATGATGATGATTAAAGATAAATGATAATACCAGAGATTAGAATAATGATGATGATGATAATAATTAAAGATAAATGATAATACCAGAGCCTAGAATAATGATGATGATGATAATAATTAAAGATAAATGATAATAACAGAGATTAGAATAATGATGATGATGATAATAATTAAAGATAAATGATAATAACAGAGATTAGAATAATGATGATGATGATAATAATTAAAGATAAATGATAATAACAGAGATTAAAATAATGATGATGATGATTAAAGATAAATGATAATAACAGAGATTAAAATAATGATGATGATGATTAAAGATTTATGATAATAACAGAGATTAGAATAATGATGATGATGATAATAATTAAAGATAAATGATAATAACAGAGATTAAAATAATGATGATGATGATTAAAGATTAATGATAATAACAGAGATTAGAATAATGATGATAATAGTTAAAGATCAATGATAATAACAGAGATTAAAATAATGATGATGATGATTAAAGATTTATGATAATAACAGAGATTAGAATAATGATGATGATGATTAAAGATTAATGATAATAACAGAGATTAGAATAATAATGATAATAGTTAAAGATCAATGATAATAACAGAGATTAAAATAATGATGATGATGATTAAAGATTAATGATAATAACAGAGATTAGAATAATGATGATAATAGTTAAAGATCAATGATAATAACAGAGATTAAAATAATGATGATGATGATTAAAGATTTATGATAATAACAGAGATTAGAATAATGATGATGATGATTAAAGATTAATGATAATAACAGAGATTAGAATAATGATGATGATGATTAAAGATCAATGATAATAACAGAGATTAGAATAATGATGATGTTGATAATATTTAAAGATCAATGATAATAACAGAGATTAGAATAATGATGATGATGATTAAAGATTAATGATAATAACAGAGATTAGAATAATGATAATGATGATGATGATTAAAGATTAATGATAATAACAGAGATTAGAATAATGATAATGATGATTAAAGATTAATGATAATAACAGAGATTAGAATAATGATGATGATGATTAAAGATCAATGATAATAACAGAGACTAGAATATTGATGATGATGATAATAGTTAAAGATCAATGATAATAACAGAGATTAGAATAATGATGATGATGATTAAAGATTAATGATAATAACAGAGATTAGAATAATGATGATGATGATTAAAGATCAATGATAATAACAGAGATTAGAATAATGATGATAATAATTAAAGATTAATGATAATACCAGAGACTAGAATATTGATGATGATGATAATATTTAAAGATCAATGATAATAACAGAGATTAGAATAATGATGATAATAGTTAAAGATCAATGATAATAACAGAGATTAGAATAATGATGATAATAGTTAAAGATCAATGATAATAACAGAGATTAGAATAATGATGATGATGATTAAAGATTAATGATAATAACAGAGATTAAAATAATGATGATGATGATTAAAGATCAATGATAATAACAGAGATTAGAATAATGATGATGATGATAATAATAGTTAAAGAGAAATGATAATAACAGAGATTAGAATAATGATGATAATAATTAAAGATTTATGATAATAACAGAGATTTGAATAGTGATGATGATTAAAGATCAATGATAATACCAGAGACTAGAATAATGATGCTGACTGATGGACGAATGGAGGGATGAATCTAATAGGCAGATTTCGTTGAAATGAATGAATGAATCAATAAATTATTTAATTAATTAAGTGATTAACCAATAAAGAAATATTTAAATCAAAGGCAATCATCTAATAATTCTAAGAATAACACAACAATATATGATCGAGTGCTGCTGTGGGAATTCCAATTCTTCTGTAAGTGACATCATTTCCAGAAAACGCAACATGTGATGTCACTATTTGCAAGCAGGAAACAATATTTACTCCATATGGTCACTTTGTTTTCATATTGCCATATGGGGCAAATATTGCTTACTGTCAGTACATGGTGACGTCACATGTGATGTTTTCTGGACGTACAGCGGCACTCATTTGTACCTGGAGAGGGAGAAGTACTTGGTGTCATAGAAGTGGTGGTTGGAGCTGAAATCAGAAATTAGATTTTGTACAAATTTTTTATCAAACTTGACGCCTAGGTGCAGTATATTAGCCGCAGCTGTGGTCCAGTGGTTAGTGCGCTGGACTTGTAACCCGGCGATCTGGGTTCGATTCCCGGTCGCGGCAGGTCATACCCTTCCATGAAAATTTGACAAAAATGTCGATTTTCCTCCACATGTGGAGAAGTTGCCGGCTCCTTGTGGAAGGGTAAGTTAGTACTGGTGAGAATTCAGTCCAGGAAAAACTGGTTAGGTGAACCGGCCGCCGTATATAACTGAAATATCGTTGAGAAACGGCGTTAAACCCGATGAAACAAACAAACAAACTAGGTGCAGTATGTAAAACCACCATCACAGGCTAACATGGCATTAGCCTAATTATAGCAATAGCTTATGTTTCATGTCTTGTTAGCCTTAAGGCCATGCCAAATTGGAATTTAGTTAAGCGTCCGCGTGCGCCTAGGTTTTGCGCTCTTCGTGCCAAAAATACAACATTTTTTCTAAGCTGAAAATTCTAATATTTTCTATGTTCATGATTCGACAACGGCAATTTTAGTTGAGATCCAACAACAATTTGATTATCATTTAACATTTTATCAATACCACAATCAAACAGAACCATGTATAGATCTAGTTTTTAAACAAACCATTTTTTTTGTTTTTATGATGTTTCTTTCATTAAATTATCTGAGGATATTTGTTTTGTTTTTTTAAATAGGTAGCTAGGTTTCGCGAACTTAGGTTGACGCTTAACAAAATTTCAATTTGGCGTGGCCTAATGGAGCAATGACCAATGTAAATTTTTATGATGTATATACACTAATGGGTTATCTTATTATGGTTTGCGAATCAGCTTTAGTGTATATACATCATAAAAAGGAAACAGGTGGCAGTTCTGGGCACTTTCAAGCCTGTTTCTAGTCTTATGGAATTTATCTTACCGAAAAAGTATCATGAATATTAACTAGATAGCTAGATAATTATCGCGATAATAAAGTGGTTAACATGAACAATTCCCGAACGTTATCACGTTAACTGGTTGCAGTAATATGCCACCATAAGATAGCTAGATCATTATCGCGATAATTAAGTGGTTAACATGAAACAATTCCCGAATGTTATCACGTTAACTGGTTGCAGTAATATGCCACCATAAGATAGCTAGATAATTATCGCGATAATAAAGTGGTTAACATGAAACAATTCCCGAATGTTATCACATTAACTGGTTGCAGTGATATGCCACCATAAGATAGCTAGATAATTATTGCGATAATTAAGTGGTTAACATGAAACAATTCCCGAATGTTATCATGTTAACTGGAGGCAGTAATATACCACCATAAGATAGCTAGATAATTATCGCGATAATAAAGTGGTTAACATGAAACAATTCCCGAATGTTATCATGTTAACTGGAGGCAGTGATATGCCACCATAAGATAGCTAGATAATTATCGCGATAATTAAGTGGTTAACATGAAACAATGCCCGAATGTTATCATGTTAACTGGAGGCAGTAATATGCCACCATAAGATAGCTAGATCATTATCGCGATAATTAAGTGGTTAACATGAAACAATTCGTGAACGTTATCATGTTAACTGATGGAGCTAAACTTGACTACAAACTCAATTAAGTCATTCAATGTAAACCTTAAGGGTCAGGTCAATATAACTCTGTTGGTTTGCAATTAAAGTACCCAATTTATCCATTAGTATTGCTTAAAAACCATAGTTCAATTATTATACATAGTTTTGACCACAGGAGAGTGTCACAAGTTCACTCCATTTATCCCTTCTAGAGTTCTCTCCCTTTAAATATAGTAAATATATTCATATACTATAGAAGGGATGAAGGGAGAGAACTCTAGATGGGAGAAAACTCGTTACAATCTCCTGTGGCTTACATGAAGACAATTATGAACATGTGTTTTAAATATGTTCTAATTCCGAACCTGGTTTGACATTGACTTGTACGGTATCGTGTGACATCTGACCAGCTTTGTCTTGTACTGTTAGCCGAAACAGATATACGCCTTGGACTAAATTTCTCAGACGTACCACAGCGCTCGTTGACCCATCCATCTGAACATTAACACCAGCTGGAGAACGCTTTTCCCACTTGTATGAAACAATGCCATGATCATCTGTACTTGCTGTGCCGTTCAATGCTACCACATTCGTAGGCAAAGTGATTTCAACGTCCGGTCCAGCATCAGCTTTAGGTGGAAGATCAGGCACTGAAAAAATGTTCATAAAAACATGCATTAAATTGATATAGTATTTCAAAACTTGCAATGACAAAAATGTGTACTTAAATTAAGTGTTATAATAAATTATTGATATAACTAGTATATTCATTCACAAATTCTATTTTAGCTTTATTTGTTTTCGTCTTATTGGACTTTTAATTGGATTTTTCAATATGATGATCAGTGTTCCTGTGTTGCCAACCAGTGTTGCTGGGTTACCAACCAGTGTTCCTGAGTAACCAACCAGTGTTGCTAGGTTACCAACCAGTGTTCCTGGGTTACCAACCAGTGTTCCTAGGTTACCAACCAGTGTTCCTGGGTTACCAACCAGTGTTCCTGGGTTACCAACCAGTGTTCCTGGGTACCAGTGTTCCTGGGTTACCAACCAGTGTTCCTGGGTTACCAACCAGTGTTCCTAGGTTACCAACCAGTGTTCCTGGGTTACCAACCAGTGTTCCTGGGTTACCAACCAGTGTTCCTGGGTTACCAACCAGTGTTCCTGGGTTACCAACCAGTGTTCCTTGGTTACCAACCAGTGTTCCTGGGTTACCAACCAGTGTTCCTGGGTTACCAACCAGTGTTGCTGGGTTACCAACCAGTGTTCCTGGGTTACCAACCAGTGTTCCTGGGTTACCAACCAGTGTTCCTGGGTTACCAACCAGTGTTCCTGGGTTACCAACCAGTGTTCCTGGGTTACCAACCAGTGTTCCTGGGTACCAGTGTTCCTGGGTTACCAACCAGTGTTCCTGGGTTACCAATCAGTGTTCCTAGGTTACCAACCAGTGTTCCTGGGTTACCAACCAGTGTTTCTAGGTGACCAATCGGTGTTCCTGGGTTACCAACCAGTGTTTCTAGGTTACCAACCAGTACTTACTGATCCTTAAGCAAGTAACTGACAACTTTCCCAAATGAATCAGAGGTTTAGAACATATGTATGATAAAGGGTATTTTTTTTCTGTCAAATTTCTGCTAATCAGGCTAACTACACCTTCATCAATATTGATGATAATGAATTACAATGTAGTATAAATATTACATTGACATTATGTTAGTAGAATAGTGAAACAACTTAATCACATATAATAAGTTTAAATATAAAACCGCTTGAAGTGCAATGCTTATAGAGGTGCTTGCTTAGTGCTGTAAGCCAATGATAAGTGGCAAAAATATGTATTCAAAGTCCAGGAAAACCGGACACAAGGTACATGTATATCCAGCAACCAGCACAGATCCATTCTTGAGATCTATCATTAAAGCACCGTTTTCTACCTGTAGTAGTTGACGTTGATGACGTAGTTGATGATGTAGTAGTTGACGTTGATGTTGTAGTGGATGACGTTGTAGTTGGCATAGTGGATGACGTAGTAGTTGACGTTGATGATGTGGTTGATGGCGTAGTAGTTGACGTTGATGACGTGGTTGATGGCGTAGTAGTTGACGTTGATGACGTGGTTGATGGCGTAGTAGTTGATGTTGATGACGTGGTTGATGGCGTAGTAGTTGACGTTGATGATGTGGTTGATGGCGTAGTAGTTGGCGTTGATGATGTGGTTGATGGCGTAGTAGTTGACGTTGATGACGTGGTTGATGACGTAGTAGTTGACGTTGATGATGTGGTTGAGGACGTGGTTGAGGACGTAGTGGTTGATGTGGATGATGGGGTTGATGACGTACTGGATGATGATGTAGTAGTTGACGTTGTCGGCGAAGCAGTCGTGTAAGCTAAACATAAATGATTCAAAGCATAAACGTGCATGTTTAGAACCAAAACAAGGCCAAAACAATGAAGTGCAACAACATGCAATAAATTGTTAATTTCATCGAAATCTATGAAAAGTTATAATCAAAACTGTATCTACTCTAAAATATACAGATCTGGAATCTACATAATCAGAGATAATATAGAGCAAAAACCTTTTTCCAAAGCAAACTTTATCACATTGATAGCTTTAACATGAACTTCATAAAAAAAACACTATAATTATGTAATTATGGGGATGATTTATGACAGCCTTGAGGGTATTCAGAATATTAAAGGTCATGAAAAGATGGGGTAATGCTTTCTCACGCTTCCAGCGCATAATTTAGTGTCTCCATTTGGCTCAGAGAGGTTAAATGCTCTGGCTCAGAGTCAGTGTTGTTTACATAATTTGAACTCAACACACTTGTATACAGTGATACACGCTTATAACGTTCTCGGTTATAACGAAAAATCGGATAGTACGTAGTTATTTTAATTCCACGGTAAAGTTCTATTATGTTTCATTGTATAATTACATGGTTATAATGAATTTGGATATACCGTAATTTTGTATATAACGTTGTAATTTGTGGGTCCCAAACAGTATATTCCAACGCAAACGTTATACACAATTTCGGGTGCGAAAAGAGGATGCTGCAACAATTTTATTTTATATCCATAGAATAACAACGAATTTTCTTTTTATGGATATAACAAAGATTGGATATAACAAATTTAATCTCCATAAATTCTTTATAAGCGTGTTTCACTGAATATCATTCAATAGCTAAAAGCTGAGATTCCATCCCACAATATGCCCACACCTGATTATGGTTACATTTTGTAATGTTAATGCTAAGCTATGTTAGTTGTTGTATAATACTAGCTTATATTGCATATTTTCCTAGAAAGTACGTAAAGAATTGACTATCATGCTACCTGTTGTTGAAGACCTTACTGAGGTGATTGGCATGGTTGTACTCGTTGAAGCATTCGTTGCCGTCGATGAAACCATTGTTGGATTGGTTGTCACTGACGTTGAGGTAGATAATGATACGGTTGTAAGCGTTGTTACATTCCTTGACAATATTGTAGATAAGGTAGTATTAGCGTCTGCGGTAGTTGATGAAGTTGATGATGACAGCTGTGAATTGGCTTCAGTAGATGTAGTGGTGTTCTCTAAAACTGTCACTGGTGTTCTGGAACTTGACAACCTTGATGAATACGATGCTGTAATGTTTGGGATTATACTGGATGATGAGGTTACAGGTGAAGTTGTTTCAAGACTCACTGAAGTTGTTGAGTTCGGTTTGGATATAAATTTTGAACTGACTGGTTTTGACACAGATGTAGTGGAAAGAGTTAAACCTGACGTAGGTCTGCTGGATGAAGTAGCTGTGTTAGGTTCAACACTAGAAGATGTACTGATTGCTTTTGATAAAGTGGTTGTGATAAAATTTGAACTTGAAGTTGAACTGTCAGTGTTTGATGACATGGTTGAGGTAGATTCAACATCAGAAGTTGAATTAAATGGTTTTGATGAAGTCGCTGTAATAAGAGTCGAACTTGAAGTAGAATTGTCTGGTTTCGATGATGTTGTTGAGTTAGTTTTGACACTACCAGTTAAACTGATGGGTTTGGATGAAATCGTTGTGAAAGGCGTCGAACCTGAGGTTGAATTGAATGGTATTGATAACGTGGTTGAGTTAGGTTTTGCACTACCAGTTAAACTGATAGGTTTGGATGAAATCGTTGTGAAAAGTGTCGAACCTGAGGTTGAATTGAATGGTTTCGATAACGTGGTTGAGTTAGGTTTGGCACTACCAGTTAAACTGACAGGTTTGGATGAAATCGTTGTGAAAGGTGTCGAACCTGAGGTTGAATTGAATGGTTTCGATAACGTGGTTGAGTTTTGTTTGGCACTACCAGTTAAACTGATAGGTTTGGATATAATCGTTGTGAAAGGTGTCGAACCTGAGGTTGAATTGAATGGTATTGATAACGTGGTTGAGTTAGGTTTGGCACTACCAGTTAAACTGATAGGTTTGGATGAAGTTGTTGTGAAAGGTGTCGAACCTGAGGTTGAATTGAATGGTATTGATAACGTGGTTGAGTTAGGTTTGACGCTAGCTGCTGAACTGAATGGTCTCGATGAAATCGTTGTGAAAGGTGTCGAACCTGAGGTTGAATTGAATGGCATTGATAACGTGGTTGAGTTAGGTTTGACGCTAGCTGCTGAACTGAATGGTCTCGATGAAATTGTTGTGTTAGGAGTCGAACTTGAAGATGAATTGACTGGTTTCGATGACGTCGTTAATTGTGATGATGTAGGTGAACCCTCTGTTGTAGATGATGTCGTTGAAACTATGAGTTAGTGTAAGAAAACAAACACCCGGAATATATATAAATGCTAAAACACTTCTAAAGATATACAAACAGGAATTTTTATATCATAAAGCGTTGAAAGGAATTTTAAAAAAGCACAAGCATTAGTAGGTTGGGTGGTTCAAGCTGGTGTACCAATCACAATAACACCATCATCACCATATTCGACCCCAGTACCAAACATGTTATGGATATATTAGTAGCTGTGTAATCCTCATCTAATTATGGACAATAAACGCTCAGTAAGAAAGAATCGCAAAGTTGACCTTACAATTTTTTTTAAAATGTAAGAATTGAATTCATTTGGTTAATTTATTGACTGACATTATATAAACAAATATTGCAGAACTTATTCTGATTTTTGTTCAAGGATGTTAAATGAGCGCCGCTGTACGATTTCCCACCTCTTCTTAAAGTGATGTAATTTCCAGAAAATGTCATGTGTGATTGTCACCATGTACTGACAGTAAGCAATAGTTCCCCCATATGGCAATATGAAAACGAAGTGACCATATAGAGTAAATATTATTTCCTGCTTGCGAATAATGACATCACATGTTGCGTTTTCTTGAAATGACGTCACTTACAGAAGAGGTTGTAAATCCGAATTGTGACAGAAACTCCTATAACTTACTGTTATTAAATTGATGGTTGCCATGACAGTCATGGAGTGATCAATTAGATTTGCATTGAGCTTTTTCGTATTGTATTTCCAACTGATGGAAGAAGAGAAAGTAGGATTTGAGCTGCGCCATGACAAAATATGTGTGAACAAAAAATTCCATTTACATTTTCTAACGGATATTTTTTAACTTTCATTTAAAATACCAAAAAGTATAAAAATCAGTTTTTCTACTTTTTCTTTTATAGCAATTCCAATATTAATAACAACTTGCATTATAAGTAAGGTACAAAATGATGAGGTTGCCTCAGAATGTACATAATTCTTAAAAAATCGTCAGCTTTTCAAATTGAAAGAACAAATTTATGCAATACTTATAAATATTTCCACGTTCGTTTAGTTCGATCTATAAATCACAATATAAAGCCTCCAAAACATGTTTGGACGAAGCGCTTGTAGTTACAATTTGTGATGTCAAAACTTTACTCGACCAATGTCACTAATACAGCTTTGTCATGGTGAAGCTCATTTATAATTATCTCTTTGCGTTTATTTTCATACTGATTGTGTAAGCATTGTGTTAAAGCAAAGCAAGAGGAAACACAGTGTTTTTCAACCACCACCTTTTAAGTCAACAATCATAAAAATGGCCAACATGACTCAGGGCTCGAGAAATCGGCTAGCCCGCCGTCCCGGACTAGTCTAAAATAGTTTCCGGCTATCTGCCAGTAAAATTAAGTTAGTCCCGGGCTAGTCTAAATTTGGAGCCTATTTAAATCGGACAAGTGACAAATGAACAGACAATTGTGTTGTATTTTGATGGTTGTTGAACAACAATAATTAATACGTATTAGATAATACCACGGACATATAAACCATGTCCGTGTAATTATCTAATAAAATTTAACAAAATATGAGGTAATGTAAAGACATATAACTTCGGACTACCAGTTTCAAAATTCAGGCTAGTCTATTTTAAAGTATAACTAGGTCGGGACAATTAAGTGACTTTCATAAAAATTTCTCGAGCCCTGCGATCTTGTGAGTAGTGACATGACTTTCGTACTTAACACATAAAGGAACATATTAAAACACATTTCATAGTCTTTATTACAAGAATTAATGGTTTGAAGAATTTTTGTCCAGATTTAACTGGAAGGTGTATGTAAAAACGGCTGATTTTAAACCTTTAAGGCTTTTAAAGATAAAACGGGATCATTGAAAGTAAACATTTCAACAAAAGTTTGGATTTTCATTCTGGAATCTCTGTCTCTCATGAGTTCTGACGAGGACAAGAAAATATTGTGTCCTAGAAATCACCACTCTAAGACAGAGGCAACAAAATCTATTGTATTGATTGAAATGTAATATATAACTGAATCATATCAAATTATACGAAATCAAGACCTCGATCCGGTAATGTAAAAAACGAGAAAGTGTCACATGACCAATGAACCCAATCAAATAGCAGCCTCTCTCAGTACATAGTACGTAACTTAAATTTGAATTATATTTAAACCAATCAAAATTAAACCAATCAATATTATACCAATGAAAAATCTTCACAGAATTTCAGTTTTGCTGTTAGCAGAAGAAATATAGCATATGGCATTACCTGTTGACGATGACGTTGGTGAAGTAACGGACGAGGATTGTGTAGTTTCTGGCGATGGAGTCGTCACTTTGACTGAAACCCACAAACACTCAAAATGCTCAAACAGTGCATGCATAAAACAAATATCAAAATACTCTACCATTCTGACATGACTTCAACATTAATGGCAATTAGTCTATCATATCAAGTTATTACTGTTCTTTTAAAAATGTCCCATTTCTAATTTTTAGTAAGTTCTACCAACAATTTAATCATGCTGATCATCTACGTCTTTGAACACATACATATTTAAAATGCAAAAAAAATCTTATTCTAAAAGTCAACCACATGCAAAACTGCCAAACTGTTTAGTGAAATGGTACAGTGCTTTTTTCAGAGGAATATGTTGGTGCAAAGTAATATTTTTGAGTTCCAGAGTTTTGATTTTTTATCATATATGGTACATCCTTAAAAACTGTTATTTTGGCATAAACCTACCTAAATTTAGGTGGGTAGGTAGGTAGGTTATTATTTTCTTATTCATTACTTCTTATGGTCATTGCAATTTCAACTCTTAATATGCAGCCAAAACATCCCACTCAGATACATAAATAAGATTTGAGTTGGGACTATTTTCAGGAGTATGTAGAGTGACGCCAAACAAACAGGTGTATGGCCTTACCTAGACAAACCCTTTTTCGCAGCTACATTTAAATAGTTGCACCACCCCCCCCCCAAAATCCCCAAATGTAGTTAAAAAGTGAAGTTAATTTTAGAATAAGAAAATTAAAATGTGGGAGGGGAATTTTCCCATAATTGTAGAAATGTATTTTTCAGACAACGAAATGGTGACAAATCTTGGCCATCACAAAGCTTGCAAAAAATCACTGTGATATTAAAGTTGGAACTTTTACATCAAACACATACATGCTTGTTGCTAGGCAACCCTAACAGAGAGCAACAATATATGTAAGAACTCACCATATATTTCAATAGTGTCCTTGTCAATGGGTATCTCTGCTGTTGGAGATTTTTGTTTTATATGATTCTCAACCATTACGGCGAACTCGGGAGCTGTTCTAGCCTTCAATTTATATCGACTGTTGTGTATCAAATTATATTTTACTTTAATGCTCCCTTTGCTGCAATACAAGATGCAAGAAAGAATTAGAATGTATGTTCCAAAACAAAATACTCGGGGAAGTGATAGTAGTTGGTTACAAACTAGATATGAGCGCTGCTATGGGATTTACAACCTCTGCTGTAAGTGACGTCATTAGAAGTTAACACCACATGTGATGTCACTATTTTCAAGATGGAAACAATATTTACTCCATAGGGTCTGCGATTTCATATTGCCATATTGCTTACTGTCAGTACAAGGTGACGTCACATGTGACGTTTTCTAGAAATGATGTCAATTCAAAAAGAGGTTGGAAATCTTACAGCGGCGCTCATATAGTACTCGACAATGCAGAACTTCCGATCCGAAGGTCGTGTGTTTGAAAAACCTTAGGTCGATCAGCCAACTTTACACTTTCTGAAACAGGTGCAAGAACAGGTACCTAAGACTGTCATTGATATAACTGATATTTATATATCAATGACGTTTCTGTCGACCGATGTTCGATACACACATACAAATATCGATATTACAGCGGGAAAATATCGGAGAGTGGGTACAGTCGTAAAATGCGCCAAAATAGCATTACAATACTTTGTATAGTCGACAGCTCATTAAACAGTGCTCTAATTAAGACTGCATTCCAAATGTCGGCAATATAAATATAATAATGATAAATACATAAGATGTAAGACCTTGTTTAACAATCCATGTAAGTAAAAAAGTGAAAAAAAACTTTGACAAAAGTAGGAGTCATTTCTACTGAAACTGAGAATCAATATATGCTTACCTCATTTCTAGAACTTCAACTCTGATATAGCTTTCATTGAACGGACTATTTTCCATAAGTATGTCCATCTGTATAACATAGCAATACATAAAATGTCAAATTTAATAGTGTGCATAATTTCTTACAATTCTTCCCCGTATAAAAAAATCAACATGGTATGGAAATGCTTTTAACATGATCCAACAATTTGACAGAGTATGGACATAATTGTCCAGTGTAAAAAATGTGTCCAATATGGTAATAAAAGTCCAAGGTATGAATTGTCCCCTTAAGGGCTACACATTTGAAGGTCTGTCCTTTGTATGGGTAACATGTTGTCCTCTTACGGGGAACATGGTCAAATGTCTGAATTGTCCTCATACGGGGAACATGGTCCAATGTCTGAATTGTCCTCGTATGGGGAACATGGTCCATTGTCTGAATTGTCCTCGTATGGGCAACATGGTCCAATGTCTGAATTGTCCTCTTATGGGGAACATGGTCCAATGTCTGAATTGTCCTTGTACAGGGAACATGGTCCAAGGTATGAATTATCCTCGTACGGGGAACATGGTCCAAGGTCTGAAGTATCCTCATACGGGGAACATGGTCCAATGTCTAAATTGTCCTTGTACGGGGAACATGGTCCAATGTCTGAAGTATCCACATACGGGGAACATGGTCCAATGTCTGAAGTATCCACGTACAGGGAGCATGGTCCAAGGTCTGAATTGTCCAAAGTGACGTATTAGTAAGTCGTGGCCATGAGATAAAAATAATTTCACACATGTCACCTCTATGGCACCGCACAATTCACAACCAGTTTGACTCGCCAAAATATCCACCTACATTGCAACCTGTCCACAGTGGCCCTCTCTGGAGCATCCATCTCTTTTCAACAACAAAAGCCACTTTTCCTGTAGTAATCAATTACTATCAATTTTACCTCTCTAGAGCAACCACTCTGTAACAAGTCCAAAAATGTGTGTATAATAAATGCAACGTATGTTTCTTCTGAAAATGTTGCAATGTACTCCATATTAACTCGAGCCGCGGCCGTGGTCCAGTGGTTAGTGCGCTGGACTTGGAACCCGGCGATCCGGGTTCGATTCCCTTCCATGAAAATTTGACTAAAATGTCGATTTTCTTCCACATGTGGAGAAGTTGCCGGCTCCTTGTGGAAGGGTAAGTTAGTACTGGTTAGATTTCAATCCAGGAAAAAATGGTTAGGTGAACCAGCCGCCGTATATAACTGAAATATTGTTGAGAAACGGCGTTAAACCCGATGAAACAAACAAACATATTAACTCAATTTCAGGCCACAATTTTTTTCATTTTTTTTAATATTTCAGGCTACAATTTAATCCTCGCCAATCATTAACTTACCTCTCTTGTGAAATTCTCTGCTGTACTCTTGAATAATGTAGAATTTTTATCAGACAATTCGATTGTCCACGTAGCTTTGAGATCTAAAGAGCCTTCTAATGTCAATATTTCTGAAAGAGAAGCCATTAATGAAAAAATAATTGTAAATGATCTTGCACGACAGAGTTACACCAATATCGCCATCAACATTTATATCATCATCATTTTCAATAACATTACTTCATCATTATCAACATCATCATCAAAATCATTATCATAATCATTGTTATTGTCATCATCATCATCATGGATCTCCGCTATAGATAGTTCCCTTATTTACACTATTTACCTCCCTAGTCAGCCATATTGATAGGCAAATTTTCTTAAAGTTTATAAGGAATTTATAATGTAAACAATGATTAAATAGTCAGGTTATAAAAAATAACCAATTCAATATGCTCATGTGGGCAGTGGGCTCAGAAAGTTCTCTTCCTTTTTTCCAATTATCACATATTTGGGAATTACTCCTATAAGGGCTTATCAGTTTTGCCTATCAAAATGGCAGATTATTCAGAACAAGGGAGGTAAATATTGTAGATGTGGGAACTATCTATTGCTATACTAATCATTAACATCATTTCACTGTATTTTTTTTCCTAATAAAATGTTAGGAGTATATTTAAATTATTTTCGACGTCATCTTTTGCAGATTTTGCAACGAGAAATCTACACCCTCTCAAGCAATTTATCATTTCTTTATTGCATTACGATGCAGCATAATAAATTGGTTGTTTTGAAAGTATGTAATATTTATGCATTATGTAAACAAATCTTGCACCATAAAATGAATTATGATCGTCTATTTTATGTATAATATCAATGCATGTAATTCTACACTATCTCGTCAATTTCTATACAGCAATTAATTTTGAGATCTGAGATTTTGAAGATACATCAGAGATGTTACGATATTTCACATTAGGATTAAAGATGTGTCTGGTCCAACAGAACAGGAAGTGAATTTGAACCGGCTGTGCATTCAGTGTTGTTGCTACATTGGCTAAGACATCTTTGATATGAACAATTTAAATGTAATGGACCGTTCGTTCGGAAGGTTGACTGAATTTTCGAATAACAAAACTGCCATGCGTTGACATCCCCAGTAATGACCAATTACACAGCGACGTAATTACACGTGCATGTCATGCACGTATGGTCACGTGATATATATGCATTTATGTACGAGCGCGGTAATGATAATTCAAAACCTTGAATGACTGTCAACCATTTTGAAAACAATTTTTTTCAACACTGATTGAAAAGGTTTGTCAAGGACTGTTGCAAATTAATACATCAGTCAAACATGAAAAGAGAAGACGAGTGTTAAATTGTTTTGTTAATTAAATGTTTAAGATTGAATGCGTATATGAATGAAACATTTAACATAATTATGTTTGTGCAATATATCATTGTTATATTCTATTCTTACAAAAAAACAATGGATAAAACATCGTAATGGTTATGCAGAAACAAGAAAATTAAGATAATCAAACATTAATAATGTTATATGGGATATTACATGAGCAGTGATTGGGGCCTTAATGATTAACTGAAGTTCGATTAATTTCGGGACTTTTATCTCCCGGTTCGGTATCGTCCTTCGAATTTTAGAATTGGTATGTCAGATGACATTTTTATTCCTGAAAAAATATTCTAGTCAGAGAACTTATAAGTTTATACTCATTATTGACGGCGGCCTTCAGGCCGTCGTCTATTTGAATAATTTTTAATCTAGGTACATGGAGTTGCATAATCGAAATGGGAGAAGCCATTGGTATTATGCTTTTTTAAATTGTTCTTACAAAACGTGATTCTAATTATACAGATAAAAAAAGTGTACTAATTGATAATAAAAAAATGTCAAAATATTTAAAATGTATTTTTACCGTTAATAAAAAGCTTTAAAAAATGTTTTACGTATGCTTATAAGAATTTACAACAGCTAGTCACGAAAACGGTTAGGCATCGTGTATTACATAGCTTCGTTTCACAACTACGCTCAATTCATCATCAAAGTTCAGGAAATGGTTCCTAATGCTGTGCACGCAAATTGAAATTGTACTTATAAAAAAGCAAATTGTTAAACAAAAAATGTTAATCCATATTAATAAGTTCATGAATGCAGTTTATAATGTACAAATATAAATACAGTGACCAAACTATGCAATATACATTGCCTTAACTTGACCCATATAAGTTATGTACTGATGGTAATATGTAAACAAAATTCAGCCAATGAAAATTGTCGTTGAAAACGTCATAGCATTTGTTGTTCAAATAACGCATTGGCAGTAAAACGGATTCAGTACATTCGAGATCAAATGCTGATGGTTGAACTGAACTTTTAATTACGTTGTTTTGACATTTTTAGTGGATATTTTTCCCTTTTGATATCCCAATAGTTCTTTTAGATCTGTAAAACTAGAAGTTATAATCATGTATATTTTTAGATCCGTTTCGTTCTATCTACGTTTCGTGTAATCGTTTTTTTTCTTCGTTTCGTGTAAATCGATGCACCAGCATTTTCCCGCGAAACATTATCACCGACCAATGGAAAAAGTCTATTTAATCACGTGGTTTATAGAAGCGTCATTTTCCGCCATATTGGTTGAGTGACCACACAAGAAAACAAAAACAAACATGGTAAGAAGTATTTTAGGTAGTTTCCATCAAGGTTGTCCAAATTTTGCACCATATAATGGAATGCAGTGTACTGCAATGGCATTAGTGGCGCTGTTGGCATTTTTTCAGTACGAGCCTTGCAGTATTTTCAATTTCAGAAGTCAAGATATCGACAGTGTGTTGACTGAAGGCAATCGCCTGTCTTGGTGATGATCATACTTTCTTATTTATTGATAAACAAAATAATAAATCTTCAATATCATGCTTCCTAAAACTTGTGCCGCCGTTTTGATGCTTTGCATCAAAATTAGTCTTGTCTTTTAGTTGTTTGAAATGTTCGCTTTTATTATGGGACATGAAGTTCTATTTCTAGTCCTTGCTCTACTTTATATTTATATTATATCACATTGTTCTAATTCTAGTTACCTAGTGAAATGATCATGTCTGGTCATTACAAGTCATTAACTATCAGTTCGTGAGAAGTTTTTGTATTTCATATAAAAAGTAAGTGTTTTTTTTATTTATTTATTTAAAGGGCCAGCCATTTTTGACTTATGAGGCACCTACATTCTGAGCGTATTTACTTCCCGATTCCTATCCTTTAATGCCAGGCACCAGGCAGATAGGGACACAGTAACCATTATTTAACTAGCTGGCGGTTCACCAACTGGCCCTATCAGAATGGACCCAACCGGGATTCGAACCTTCGACCTCCCACTCCCAAGGGTTATGCCTTAACCACTCGGCCACGGGAGACGGTATGTTTACATATATATAACAGAACTCGAAACAAAACTGAGATACTTGTGCGTAACGTTGTTTAATAAACTGTTTATTTATAATACCAGTCATCATTAGACAAAACTCAGGCATTCAATAAACTGTGCCAATATTTTTTTTATAATCGCAGCTTCTCTCCCCATTTAGTAAGTTGGTCGATAATGATACTGACCAGGAGGCTTTAAATTAGAGAATATTAAATCAGTTATAACATGGAGCCAATATTGATTATTGATTATTGGCCATTTTTGACAAGTATCATTTTGGCGTGGAAGGGAGACAATCCAATTTAGAGGAAATGACTTAAACAGAGCCCCTAACAAAGGGAAATCACTCTTGATATTTATCCCAGATGTCGAGTGGTCACTCTTCATCCCTCACTGATTTGTGTAAAATTCACGATGGAGGGTCAAATAAATTTTGTCCGACTATATTAACAAATGTATATACTGTAAAATCATTATTATTTACATTGACTAATTTTCAAGGAATATGTCACAGTTGAACGTTTCACAAATAAAAGTTCAAACAAACATTTAATGCATCATTCCATTTTTGTGCGTCATTTCCGTACATTTTGTTGCCTTACCCGATCACTAGCTCATTAAATAACCACAACTATGAAGTTTAATATCGATAAATAGATATTGTAAATAGTTTAAATGATTCAAATTAAATATTTGTGGTTACTTTTCCTTACATAAAACCACCTTATACAATATACAGTAAAACATCACTTTAAAATCACCTCAATACTAAAACCACCTCAAAATTAAGAAAATATAATTTTCAAGTCCTTTTTACAGTTTTGCTCTTTATTTAACCTCAATATTAAGACCACCTCTGTAATGAGACCAGTTTTCGAGGGGTCCAATGGTGGTCTTATTATTGAGGTTTTACTGTATTGGTACAAAGTATGCCGGCAGATATCAGGTAATTTTTCGTGCAAGTACAAAACACCCTGTAGTGATTTTCATTGAATTATTCAATAGGTTAAGTTGACAATGACATGCATTTATCCCTACATGAATGGATCAGACAAAATTGAGCAAATAGACAAAATTGAGCTTGGTAATTGTCTATTGTTTAAAAGTTGAAATCAATCCAGGAATTATGTTCCTACAAAACAGTTTTGGACCAACCCACAAACTATTATGCACATGAAAATATGCTATGGTTTTTATAGTATAATATCACAGAATTGTGTCATTGACAGAATCGTGTTGTCATGTTGTGATGTCATGTTGTGATGTCATGTTGTGATGCCATGTTGTGATGTCATGTTGTGATGCCATGCTGTGATGTCATGTTGTGGTGTCATGTTGTGATGCCATTTTGTGATGTCATGTTGTGATGCCATATTGTGATGTCATGTTATGATGTCATGTTGTGATGCCATGTTGTGATGTCATGTTGTGATCTCATGTTGTGATGTCATGTTGTGATGTCATGTTGTGATGTCATGTTGTGATGCCATGTTGTGATGTCATGTTGTGATGTCATGTTGTGATGCCATGTTGTGATGTCATGTTGTGATGTCATGTAAATCAATACATAAACAAACAATAAATACAGTGAATATATTACCTGGAGACTCCGTGGTAGTTCCCACCACTTCCTCAGCTTCTGAAAATTATCACAAAATACATTTATTTCTGCATTGTTAAGGAAGTGTAGTGATACAGCTATACTGGAGGAAGGAAAGCCCAGCTGGACATTCTACTATTATTGTGGGCGTGTGTGGACACTCTGGAAGAACCAGTAGCCTTCCAAAATTATTCGATTAAATATTCGTACATTTCAACATCAACTTTTAAGTTCAACTTCCCCTGTGAAGTTGACGTGAAATAAAGATGTACAGCGGTAGACGTCAATAAATCTCTCAAAAGGGATCTCCCAGTGTCCCTTGTTGTTATTTTGGACATATTAAAGTTGACAAGTGAAGATAAAACTTTCCCTGATAATTAAGGAAGAAAAATGTGCTTAAAGTGTGGTAGGGTTATGCCAATAAAATAATGGTTTAACAATACTCGGACTATTAAATCAGGAACTAATTAAAACCCCGTAAATATATCTAAAGTCATTAAAAACGCAATCGAATATTGACCGCTTCAAAACATGACATATAGAAGAAATAATTTTATATTAATGCACTGAACATAATTTCATAAACTATGAACTATGAACTATCAATTACTGGTCCATAGATTCAATATCTTTTTGGATAATATTTTAAACATCGCTAACAGTTGGTTTGTTTGTTTCATCGGGTTTAACGCCGTTTCTCAACGATATTTCAGTTATATACGGCGGCCGGTTCACCTAACCAGTTTTTCCTGGACTGAATTCTAACCAGTACTAACTTACCCTTCCACAAGGAGTCGGCAACTTCTCCACAAGAGGAGGAAAATCGACATTTTTATCAAATTTTCATGGAAGGGTATGACCTGCCGCGACCGGGAATCAAACCCAGATCGCCGGGTTACAAGTCCAGCGCACTAACCACTGGACCACGGCCGCGGCTTGCTAACAGTTGGTAGCTTTTAACACCATGTACAAAATGAAGCCTAATTAAAACAGTTGCATTTTTAATGGTGTTTAAATTATATACATAATTGTATGCAGTAGTGTATCGTTCGAATAAAACACTTTATGTGTTCAGTTAATGGATGAAATGTGGAGTTTCTAGTCTTTGTGATTGATAATAATGTTCATTTTTGTAAATAATTTACTAGTCGCTAAATTACAGATCTATACAAATGTATAACTATATAAGGCGTTGAAAATATATCTGTCTCCAATGTGCAATAAAACAGCTGGGTCGGTATTTAGGGATGTTTGTATATATATATTCATACATTTGTATACAGACAGTGATCACTTCATTTTCACATTATTTTCAGTCGGGGATAAAATATTAGGGTCTGTCGGGCAACTGAAAACGGACGTTTAATGTTTGGCATTAGAAATATTTGAATCATAATTTCCTTAAAGGATTAATCAAGGGGATTCAAATGGCCTCTAAATCAGAAAAGGGAACTTACGAATGTTATATAATATATATAAAGTATACACTTATTTTTTTAAGAATACTTGGCCTAAAGGTATCAACCGACTTCGAAACCAGTCTTAGAATGCAGCCTTGTCATTGGTCAATTTCAAGACTTTGCTCAGAGCCAACCAATCAGAGGCAGGGGTTTTGAGATAATGTTCAGTTTTATGTGGAAAGTGTACCGACCTATCAACATTGCATCATTTTACATGGTGGAAGGTAAATACACCTACATGTATACCTAATGTTGCGGTAAATTTTATTGTAGTAATTACAAATGAAGCGTTTATTATTTATGTAGTTTGATGCACATGATAAGACATTCATTTCACATTAAACGACGATTAACATTTTTGTCAGATGTCATAAAAAAAAAATATATCGCAGATAGGCGACAAAATTTGTGAAACTTGACATGATATAAATATATGACACATCACTTATCTAAAAACATTCAACTGAGTTTAACAGCAGGAGATGTCGAAGTTCAGTCACATTGGGAGCCTTAAATAACTCGAAAACACCTTAAAGGTAGTCATACTATTTTTCTGGACAAAATATGCTCAGTCAAAAATATGAGAAAATCGTTGGAAATTGCCCTGGTACAGAATTCAGGGTTCAGTGCAATAATATCCTAACTCCTATATAAATACACAGGCGTTAGTCCTGCGCTGAACCCACATGATGTACTCTACAACACGTTATGTAATCTTACAGGTTTCACAAAACCATAAAGGCAAGTGTTCAATACAAGTATTTTCTCTCCTGGCCTACACACCATGTTATGGAAATACATGAGGTGCGTTTTTTAGAGGTAGGAAAAATAAAATTCTACCTAGCGCTACATAGGGAAAGTAACAGTGCCGTTTCTTAAACGTAGGAAAAATAGCCCCTATCTTTAGATAGGTAGCGTATGTTGACAGTGCTAGCTTTGCCAAACAAAATGGCGTCCATGCGGAACAGCGTTGTCTGGTCTGGCACGCACCTTTTTGTAGCTAGCGAAGCGTTCAAGCGTTTTTTAGAGAGCTACCTTTTCTACATTGGCTAACTTTTCTCGCTTACTTCCCCTACCTCTAAAAACGCACCTCGTGTTTTGTAGTTTCAGGAGACGTTTAAGAAAACATACAATGCAATGCTTCAGAGTAAGACTGTATAAAGGCATTAATATGCTATTTTCTCCCTTAATGAACTTTAATAAATTTTGAAAATCAAAGTCTTACAAAAATGGTTAAGCCAGAAAAAGTTAAGAAATGTATTTAGCAGGAGCCTAACAAGATATAAGCTACAGTTTATTTTGAAGCTTTCAATATAAATAATTTGAAAATGTCTGACATGAGTCCAATTACAATCTGTGAATGCCCATGATCTCGTGAGCGCACGACATAGTACGAACTTTGCTGTACGATTTCCAAACTCTCCTTTAATTGACGTCATTTCCATAAAACATCACATGTGACGTCACCATGTACTGACGGTAAGCAATATTTGTCACATATGGCAATATGAAAACGAAGTGACCATATGGAGTAAATATTGCTTCCTGCTTGCAAATAATGACATCACATGTTGCGTTTTTTTGAAATGACGTCACCTACAGAAGAGGTTAAAACTCCCATGCTCAGCGCGTATATCTTGACTTAATGGAGATTCGTGATGGGACGTATTGTATTTATATTTGAAAGTTACTCAGATGAGCTTGTGATTGTCATCATCCACTATAGTTTATCCCCTTCACTCTTGTGTATAGTTATATGTAAATATCAAAGAAGGTTGTCAAGAGTTCTCTCTCTTTATCCCTGCTAGAGTTCTCTCCCTTTATCCCTGCTAGAGTTGTCTCCCTTTATCCCTGCTAGAGTTCTCTCCCTTTATCCCTGCTAGAGTTCTCTCATTTTATCCCTGCTAGAGTTCTCTCCCTTTTTCCCTGCTAGTGTTCTCTCCCTTTATCCCTGCTAGAGTTCTCTCCCTTTATCCCTGCTAGAGTTCTCTCCCTTTATCCCTGCTAGAGTTCTCTCCCTTTATCCCTGCTAGAGTTCTCTCCCTTTATCCCTGCTAGAGTTCTCTCCCTTTATGCCTTCTATTGACTCAGTACATTTGCCCAACTGTGTTGCCTCTTTAAATAAAGTCGTTATTATTATTATTATTTAAAAACGCACATTTTTGTACCTGTGCTACGTCTTTTAAATGTCATTTTAATGTGTTTTAAAACTCACTTTGATATGAAAATAGCCGTCGATTGAAAGGAAATTTAGTGTTCATCGTTGCATAAAATTAAATGATATCGTATTATGTTCTTATCTTGCATCCCTGAGTAAGTTCATGAAATTTGAGATTATCTTACATTTTACGTTTTTAAACATACTGAGTCTAGTACAAAGAGTCTAACGCTTTTACCACCTGACTTCTTTCCGCGGGCACAATCATACTTAAAGCATCAAACTATATTCATGATATGCACCAGATTCTACGCATGAATAATTTATCTTTCAAAGGACACCTACTTAATGCTAGTCTGTCAGGTACTGGCGAAGTTTACCCCAGAAATGCATAAAATGCGCTCTTGACAGATTAAACCTCTATTCTATATAGCAAGGGCTCGATGCAATACTGTCGTAACTCCTATATAAATACATAAGGGCTCAACGCAACACTGTCGTAACTCTTGTATAAATACATAGCAGTTACGTCAGTGTTGCGTTGAGCCCTCGATATACTATATAGCGAGGGCTCGATGCAACACTGTCGTAACTCCTATAAAAAATACATAGGAGTTACGACAGTATTGTATCGAGCCCTCGATAGAAGGGATAGCACTAGAAGTGGGTGACTTTTCTAACTGTTACGCTTCTTTTGCAGGTGTAGACTATTTACACAGAACTACTTACTTGTCCCAACCCTATAAATATCTCCTTCTTAAGTTCAAAATGCGGATTCATACACTGCCCTCCAAACATTCCTACACACTTTGACAATTTCCCATGGCAGTTAATGTATTTTCATATTTGTTTCATATGCAATAAATCGAAAATGTTTTTTAACACAGCAATAATTTTCTGTAGAAGTATTTATAAATTTGTACTGAAACAATTTATCTGATTTTCTGTGTCAGATCAATCAGTTACGCACATATTGGCTCGGATGTAGGCCGATTGATGCTGCTGCCGATATGTGCAAATTGTCAATTCTAAACTATCCATCACAGAAGTAGGATGAATAATTTTACTTCATGGTCATACATGTTTTATTTGAAATTATGTAAGAAAAAATAACGAAATTCAAAATATTTAAGTGTGAAAAAACTTTTGGATGGCAGTGTATACTAACTGAACGTGCCTCGCTGCAAATTTGAAGATATATCCCGTAACACAAGGTAAAAGTGTGAATATGAGATATCTAGATCTATATCAGTCAAAATTATTATGCGGCATCGCGCAATTTGTGTAACTCTATATAATTTATTCATGCTCGAAGAATGTTTTGACAGATTTGTTGACTTAGATAACATTATGATCAAGATAGAATGCATTTCATGCTGAATACCATTTAACTAAATCTACAACATTTATGCATGGAGCAGGTAACAGCCTGGATAATTTGTTTACGTCCAAAGGCGTTTCATATTTAGTACCCATCTGGGTAATTAGTTATTTTGTATGAAAGATTCCCCATGTTTATTTAAATTTTCATTTTTTTTGTAAAAGTCATAAATTGTTCACTTCATACTATTTGATTCATTGCAGCTATCAATAATTGTTATAACTTGAGTATGTGGGTATATAAGTATATATATGTTTTGATGCGGTTTTCTTGCAATGTTAACTACAAGATATCTGACCAAGAAGACACAACAGAAAACGTCACATGTGACGTCACCATGTACTGACAGTACTGTAAGCAATATTTGCCCCATATGGCAATATGAAAACAAAGTAAATATGATTTCATGTTCGCATGACATCACATGTTGTGTTTTCTTGAAATGACGTCACTTATACAGAAGAGGTTGGAAATCCCACAACAGAGCTCATTAATATGGAATATATCTCTGTTATGCTATCCAAAGAGAATATATACTTTCACTTTCTGCAGCCATGTTGGATCTACTTACATCCACGTCACTTCCGATGTCTATGTTTTAGTTAAATAGCCGGGGTGATCCGAATGATAGTTACACGGAATCAATGTTTGAGGTTAACAGACGCACATTAAATTCAGGGATATTACAATAGTTGTCCGTAAGACTGCGTGCTTGACTTTTCAACAGCTTCGTCTGTAATTAGGACGCTTAACCTTCGACCAGAGTATGCCATATAACACTCAACATGAAAAACATTATAACCTGGACTTGCTAAGTACAAAAAGGGGGATAATTCAGTCAAAATGATGGTCAGACTTATAGGACGTATGAACGGGAAACCACGTGGTTTATGACGTCATATATAAGCTTCTGCTGCCAGAATTCGGAACTTCAAAGGCAGCGTAATCTTTTGTCAGAGTGCATTGACCATTGCGAGCTTTCTTGGTTCTACCCTGATAAGCCTCCGCGTACCAACAAACCTGTCTCTAAGTGTTTGAAAAAAAACGAAAGCATCGTGTATTACAATGTCGACTTGAAGATCCTAAATGCATGCAAATCCGACTGTAGCGAAGTTGACGTCACAAACCACGTGGTTTGCCCACACACTTGGTGCGAAACTAATTTAAATAGAAAAACAACTTACCACCAACATCAAACACTTTGTATACAAGTATCACAGCTAATCCAACACCGAGCAACGCGAGAATTAACAGAATCACAAACACTATTAAACATATTTTCCGTGAATTTTTCGATGTCTTCGTTTTGTTCGCATTTGCGCACGTGTCCGAATCCGTCCATTTGTATTTGTCCTCCGAAAAGTTACTTCCCCTGTTTCCGGGTAGAGTTCCCTCCCTTGATTCCGGTTTCGGACTCCGGGGCGGTTTCCTTGCTCTTGATAAAGTTTCATTGTTTACACTTCCGTTTGAGATTGTAAAAACTTCAGGAAAATCATCTCCCAAGAATTTGAAAAACCCGTCAACACCGGCATCGCTGCTCTCCGAGGCAAGTCTAGGGGACGTAGAGTATGCATTGTTGCTGTAAACATTTTGATTGTAAGAGAACGTACTGGTTGGTGAAGATGGCGGGGTGACGTCAAACTTCCCTTTCTGAAAAACAAGAAAATACGACAATAAGACAGCTTCTGCCACATACACAAGAAAATAAAACACAGATCTAAAGGAAAATTTTAGGAGTGGTAAGGGCAAATTTCTGTTGTATTTCGGCAATACGGAATTGCTTGGCTGATAATAAAACAGCCAATGAGATTAGGTGGGGGGGGGAACAAGGGGGGGATCTTATAATTGTTTCGTATGTTAGGGAATTGTCAAGCGGGTATTTCCTTATTTACACTGCCCGTTTTAGTTGGAAGATGATAGGATAAGAATGAGGTTTGGGTGCACCAGTACACAAGGTTTCAACACCCAGTGATGCATTCGGAAATACTCGGCCAACTACGCCAAGTGCCTCGGACGAACATTAGGCACTACTTTCGGAAATACCATTCGAATGTCATAAAAACAAGATGGCGGCATGAACGCTGGAATGCTGATGAATGTAATATTTAAGCTTTATGAAGACGGAAATATGTAAGTTTTTAACTAGAAATGATAACGATAATCCATCTCTTACGTGAATTTATCGAAGTTATTGAAATTATAAATCCGTTTTACGAGAACTATTTTTTGACCGCACAAAATGTTGAGTTTTGCCACATAGTGCTCCGCCTTACATACACTAGAGGGTGTTATCCGAGTAACGAAGTGGTACGGAAATGCCCGAGAGCTGTCGAGAATGCTAGTGATGTTGTTTTTGTCACTGACTGTGTCAATGGTGTTACTCACATCTTCACTCATTGTTTTATGTTTCGGTCGTTGACCCATTTTCTATCGTAATTGTAACATTTTGTCAACTTGAGTGTATCCTTTCTTAACACCTGTGTTAAGATATAAAATCATGTTTTGAGGAACACAAAAAACCGGCCAATGGCGCTACCGGGATTCGAACCCGGGTCTCCGGATTGCCGGTCCGTTATGCTAACCACTACACCACAACGGCATCACTTCATTTTTGTAGGAGACTACTTTCCACTGGTCCCCTGAGTGGTCTCTTAAGACAGGTTTGACTGTATGTATATTTGTCAATTCCCTTGTGTTTTAGGATTGCTGTGCAGTTTGTATGTGGCCTGTCCTGCTTGATCTCTTCATTCATTTCTACAGATACTTTACTGACTCATTTTGTGTCAGAGTTTACAACCAAACTGGCTCTCGACGGGGGTAGAGCGCCTGAATCCTGATCCGAGGGTCGTGAGTTCGAGCCTAGCGATGACCGGGGTTTGATCACGAACTTCACAATCCCTTAATTTGGCGCGAGTACTGGTTGGTAGTCAGGAAGCAGCCATCGAGAGTGATTAGTATAAGTTGTAAGAACTTTAAAGTTTTTTTTAACTGGCTCCCGAGAAAATGTTTTGATAACTTATTACTGTAATATTACCGCGTGTTGTATAATTCTTACGTATCAATAAATTGACGTTAGACATAACACTTGCAAACCATCAGCTCCACAATTTATTGAGGTCAAGAACCTGGTACTTCATTTCATACATTTTATATGTACCACCCACATATGCAAAAATCTAGTTAACAGTGTTTTAATATTTGTGCTGCGTCATTCAAACTTTGAATGACCAAGGCAACTATGTGTAAACCAGCAGCTATATGCAAAGTCATCAATACTAATATTAGTTGCGATCTACACTCTCTATATCAATACTGGCAAAATACCATACACATTGTAGGTCAATGAACTTATACGTTTAAAGTAGTATTCAACGACCGAACATTTTATAGTCATTAAGCTTTGATAATGATGCTGCACTTTAACGTTATCACTAAATCTCCCCCCCCCCCCCACCCGCTATAAACTCATAAAGTGATGATCATGCGTGAAAAACTAAAAGCTGTATAGGCGATCACTAATTCAATGTGTATGTCCTGTGTGTGACCACTTATGCAATATGTATGTCATGGTAATGTCAACGACCCCTTATGTTTTGCCCAAGGCGTGTGTGCGACCCTGTATGCTTTGGGCATGTCGTGTTTGCGACCCTGTAACTATGCTTTGGGCATGTCGTGTGTGCGACCCCTTATGCTTGGCACATGTCGTGTGTGCGACCCCTTATGATTGGTACATGTCGTATGTGCGGCCCTGTATGTTTTGCACGTGTCGTGTGTGCAACTCTGTATGCTTTGCGCATGTCGTGTGTGCGACCCTGTATGCTTTGGGCATGCCGTGTGTGCGACCCTGTATGCGTTGGGCATGTCGTGTGTGCGACCCTGTATGCTTTGCGCATGTCGTGTGTGCGACCCTGTATGCTTTGCGCATGTCGTGTGTGCGACCCTGTATGCTTTGCGCATGTCGTATGTGCGACCCCTTATGCTTGGCACATGTCGTATGTGCGACCCCTTATACTTGGCACATGTTGTATGTGCGACCCCGGACAATACGTATATTTTCGTGATGATATGACAGAATATACTTCTATATATATTATGGAAATTATTGATATTCCATAAGCAATTATTTTTGAGCGAGTTAATTATCTATGACGTCGGTTCTCCCATCGATTCTCGGTGAAATCCATGTTTATATAGACACATAATTTACAAAATATAAATACAGTATACTGTATGTATTGCCATGTACATAAAACATGTTTATGTAATGCGCACTAGTGAAAATAATAAATATCTTAAAAAAGATGGTCGGTGGAATTTGAAGGTTAAGATTTGTTGTGCAACATAAAACAAGATGTTACGATTGCTGGTCAGTCCCGAGCCGAAATCGATTTCGGTAAATTCCAAACGTTGTTCGGTTGCAGAGAAATTGCCTTGGTGGTTAACGTAAGTTTTCACTGGTTAAGACAACAGATATGCAAATATCAAAACCATGGCATGTTAGTACGGCTGCGCCGAAAAAATATTCATATTCTCTAAACGAGAAGTTTTGCAAAATGTTTTGGAGTGGTCAGTTTTATTTAGAGGCGGTGAACCAGGCTAATTTTGTTATTTTTTACACTTGCGAGCACGTACATAACAAGAAAATAAGATAAACTTGTATACTTTTTCTTATTTTCGAATTCTTCCTAGCCAGTAAACTACGTTAACACATAAATATGTGTATATATGCACATACAAATGTATTTTAAAGTGATGATATTTCATAAGCTGTGCGTTAGTAAAGAAATTAGAGATGCATTTATGACTGCTTCTATTATGGTCTTATATTCGGTTTGAATACTTAACTGAATATTGTGACAAAATGAATGAGCTAGTTTGCAGAATTTTTTCTAAAGTATTAAATGAATTATTTGAATGCACACGCATGACAGACAGAATTGAAATATGATGCTATCTGGCAGCTAACTACAATATACACTGTATTCGTTGTTTTATACAAAGAATGGGAATTTAAACGAAATACGACTACCACACAAAATTAGGAATTCAACAAAATAGTAAATTTAACGAAATAATATTTTAAAGTAATAGGATTTTTAATGAAAATATTGTTTTAAAAAGATGAGGTATTTAAGAAAATGAAGTATTAAACGAAATTAGATATCTCACGAAATAAGGTGTTTTATGAAAGAAGGTATTTCAG
The DNA here is from genome assembly GCA_032209605.1 of Mactromeris polynyma. Lineage (NCBI taxonomy): Eukaryota > Metazoa > Mollusca > Bivalvia > Venerida > Mactridae > Mactromeris > Mactromeris polynyma. The sequence continues at coordinate 8,542,448 of JASFXZ010000014.1, forward strand.
AACGGAATAATGTATCTAAAGATATATCATAATATCCGGTAATAAGGTTATCAACAAATTAAGGAGTTAAGAGACAGAAATATGTGCAAAGAGATAAAATTTTACATGAAAAACAGGATTAATAAGATTGCTATTTTTTAGATAAAGTAATTGGCTTCAAATATCTAGATGTGCGTAATTTACCCTGTATAAACAGCGATTGTGAAACAAGTTATTATGAGTTATCTTGACAATTTCTCTGCTTCTAACTGGTCAGTAGTCCCGCCAATGTACATTAATATAATAATAATAAGACCACTTCGATAATAAGACCACTTCGATAATAAGACCACTTCGATAATAAAAGAGAGAGAATACGTAACTACAGGGAAAGCCACATACATAAGACAATGCCTCCCCACGCAGATTCCGGAAAAACAACAATCCACAAAACATAAGGCCCTAAAGGAGGTCAAACGGTACACATATTAAGGAACTGAGGCGCAAGGAATGGCCCAGCAGACCACACGGAATAACTAGGAGAATCAAAGTGGACAGTGAAGGGAGGGGGAGGTGGGATTTAATGGATGGAAAAGATCACAGGACAAGTCAAGACAACTGGCCTTAATAGGCCAAAAATGGGCAGGAAACAATCTGATAAGACCACTTCAATTATAAGACCACCTAAATAATTAGACCACCTCAAAATTACGAACACAATTTGCAAGTCCATTTTCTATGATTTGCTTAATTTTCAGCCTCATTATTAAGACCACAAAAATAAAAAGACCGGTTTTCACGGGTCCCATGGATGGTCGCATTATTGAGGTTTTACTGCAATTAGTTTGGTTTAAATTTATATTTACGTCGGTTGAGAAAAAGTTATATTAATCATTCTCGATGACGGCAACCTGGATTATACACCAGTAGCCACGCCCTTTCCAAGTGAGTGTGAGCTTCAAGGATTGTCGTGATCACGGAAAGTTCTCGGCCATGACGAGATTCGTTACCAACACTCTACGGATTAGGAGTCAGGCGCTATGCCCCTAAATCACCCAGACTCCCTCAGTTGTAAATAAAGCCATCCCTTAGTCAGGGTAAGAATCGATTCTTACATATTGCAGCCTAGTTTGAGCGTACCTGAGTTTCTTAAAGATGTATTTGGCTCATCTGAACCTAATTTTTTATAATGGGATTCATCCAGATTTGTTGTTACATTGTCTAAAACATCATTAATAAGATTGTTTCATCGTTTCATCGGGTTTAACGCCGTTTCTCAACGATATTTCAGTTATATACGGCGGCCGGTTCACCTAACCAGTTTTTCCTGGACTGAAATCTAACCAGTACTAACTTACCCTTCCACAAGGAGCCGGCAACTTCTCCACATGTAGAGGAAAATCGACATTTTTGTCAAATTCATTAATAAGAACCATTGTCATTCATAGTTTTTTAAAATACTCTTGTTTAATCATATCACTTAGAGACAAAACTATAAAAAAAACACCCGCTTGCTAAAAAACTGGAAGTCTTTTTAATGTCACGATAATAAAAATATATTTTTTTGTCAAATCCAGAGAAATGCATTATAGATGTATTCTGTGATAATGCATATTTATTGAAGTTTTAAACTAGATAAAGTCTATTTTTCATGATTGTTTAGATAAACAAATGAGCAGAATATATCTTCAACTTAGATAGACAGATATATCCGTCATTATCTGACAAATAATAGATGTTTTTAACAATCCAAATTTGAAAACAATTTATATAAATGAATTCTGCCAGTACATGTCTGTTCACCATTCAAGCAAGGGTAGAACTGAGATGTTATGTATATGTCGTAAATAATTTTTATTGATAATGAAAATGTTCTAAGGTATAAAGATTGTTACAGAGAGGCCTAAAAAATATCTTTGTTTGAGGTTTCATGCCCTAAAAAAATAGGGTAGGTAGGTCGGAAATAAAAAAAAATTGAGATTTTTTTAATTTTCAAACGAAGCAAATTAAACATTGATTTAAATGAATATATGAGCGCTGCTATAGGATTTATAACCTCTTCTGTAAGTGACGTCATTTCAAGAAAACGCAACTTGAAATGTCACTATTTCGCGGCAAGCAGGAAACAATATTTACTCCATATGGTTACTTGGTTTTCATATTGCCATATGGGGCAAATATTGCTTACTTTCATCACATGATGACGTCACATGTGACGTTTTCTGAAAATGACGTCACTTAAAGAAGAGGTTGGAAATCTTACAGTGGAGCCCATATGTTAAAAGACAAATCCCCTTTCCCTTTTAACATGGATGCTGTTTAATCAAGGTGAATAAAACGCTCTTTAGCTGGAATACTCATAGAGCGCCTAATGACTGGGCAGATATATGAACTAAAGACAAATTCACACAAATAATGTTTATCAAAAAGAAAAAAAATGATAACACGCGAAAAAATGTTCTAGGGTCGGGGAAAAAAATAGGGTAGGTCGAGAAACATGAAACGACCGTCGAAGGTAATTCTATGTAAATGTTACATGTATAATAAGATTGTTAGATGAAAATGGTAAGATAAGTGTCTACTATTTCATAATATAACATAATTTATTTATATAAATATCCGTTTCATTGTAATTTGTGGATTATGTGCCTATATAGAAATATAAAGGATTTTAGCTTTAAATTAGTATAACTTTTTATCCGTTAAAGGTATCAAATAAATGTAAATGGTTTTGTAATGTTTCAATATTCCCCATTCATTCAAATATTTTACCTTTTATTTGAAAAAAAAGTAGAATTTTGTTTTTACTTAAATACAGTTACCCGTGCTATATAGAATATATAGGCGAAAACAATACTCTGAATTTAACTTAATGACATTTAAAAGCGGTTAGTGATATTAACAAAATGCAAATGGTTTCATAAACCATAATTATTTCTCTGTCAATCGGTATTTATTTTGTAAAAAATATTTAAAGAGGAAAATGGTCTTTTTACACTTTAAAAATTAAATAGTATGTTTTTTACCACGTTCGGAAATGTTCGGAAGACCATCCGACTATGACCGAGTATGACCGAAGTTTTATGGTACTTAGATCTTTAGATACATATCAGGTGACTATTGTAGGTAACATCATGCATTTGAAGCAAAAAATGTCTTAATGTAAATTTATACTTGAATAAACATGAGATAAACATGTGTAGTTTTCGTGCGTGATGTTGTCATAAAATACCCATCTTAAGCTGTCTAACATTATTAAAATGGATGATTTAATCCGCGCATTAAAAAAGTATTTGAACATTTGTACGGCTGATGAATTTTTTAAAATACATCGAACTATTGATAAAGGGAGGCTTTCAGATCAAGTCATGCATTTCAAAATTCCTGGATTAATGTATGTGCGATTATTATGCATATAATCGGTTCAACATGTTTAAACATTATACTGAAAACAAAATCCATTGAGTTTGACCTTATTTTAAAAGTTTGATAACTTACAGAAATATTAAATATCTAATTCAATGTTTTCTTATCTATTTAAGTTGCTATTTTATATACAAGTCGGATCTCTTTTATGCGACAACCTTCTTATCTACATACTCGGTATCATCCGAATTAAATATCAGTCCCCGATTTATCTTCTCAGACACGTCGAATTGAAATGGGTTATTCGAATGATCGAGGTCCGACTGTAATCATTTCACATTGATACTGACAGCATATACCAATCACTCTCGGTGACAGATTTCTGTGTTACAAACCAGGGCACACCCCTAACCCCTAATTCGGCGATTACAAAGTTACCACCTCGACGCATAAGCGTCGGAAGTGAACTCCCTGTCGGAGCAAGGGTCGCGCGCAAAATCGCACATTACTGTGTTTATGAGGTCGACAATAGCCGCGCACTTTTATCTAATGCACTTTTATGATATTTCGGTCGACCCGGTATGTCCCCTGCACACCATAAAGGGTCTATATGAATCCGAACGGAGAAATTTACCTGCCAGTAAGAGCAGTATAGGCCAAACAGACTATTTTGAAGCCAAAGACCGTTACTGCACAGAGCCATTTTCCTGGTATCTAACCAGTACTTTCCTGGAGTCTACCGAGTACTTTCCTGGTTACGTTCCAGAACTATGTTAGGTGGCATACACTGAAAAGCATTTCTGTTTATACCCAGCTGGACGAGAGATCGAACTCAAGACCTTTGGATTCATACTCAGCAGCGTTAACCACTGAGCCGCTGTGCCACCTATAGGACTAGCGCGCTCAATCCCTCTAATATTTATAAGCAGTATCACTAACGTTATAAGCAATTGAAAACAATACCATACTATAATTTAATTCAACGCATTTTGTTTATTAATGCATGTCTACTTACATAACACGATTGTCTAATTAATTCAAATGTATTACCTGACTTCATTTGTAAGCATGCATGTAGACAAATTACGCGAATTAATGATTTGTGTATCTCGTAGCGTGAAGGTAAAACGAGTGTATATATCTACTGTATCTGTATTCAGATAGACCTTTTTGCTTTCGTCCCTTTATTTGTGAAATTATAAGTTTCTACGCGACGTTATGTGTTCGCTTTTTGTGCCCGCCCATGTTTTGAGGAAAATAACATACATTTATTGAGAATAGTGAAAATAGTTAAAGAGCAGAGTACAGAACAGAATCGAATAGTGCAGAATAGAACAGAACATACAGTTAAAACCTCACATAAAGACCACCTCACAATGAAGAACACATTCAAGTCCATTTTCCCTATTTCGCTCTAAATTCAACCTCAAAATCATGACCATCTCATTAATAAGACCAGTTTTCAAGGGTCCAAGGATGGTCGTATTTGGAACAGAATAGCGCAAAATAGAACAGATTATAAAATGCAGAACTGAGCAGAGCAGAATAGAAAAGAACAGTTTAGACAAATACTTCTTCACACACTCAAAATATACAAAGTAAATCACAACTAATCAACACTCCACGTGTTACTGGATCAGTCCTCATTTATGTAAGTAAAATATGTCGTAACTTTAACTCTACATTTTTACGAGGAATAAAGTCGCTGTTAATCGATCAATAAAATTGAATGTTTACTTCAAGAACTTCGGGACACAAGATTACCAGTACGTCGGGAATTGAATCTGCGCAATCATAATGCATGATTTCATGACCTCAGGGACTCTACAACCCGAACAGAGCCATTAGACGCAGGATAGAAGCATACACTGATCACGTGGTAGATTGTCCAGATACTCGGAGTATAAGATCTAATAAGGTTTGAACGGATCCTACACCTCGATATATTAAGAGAAAAACTATAATAAATACAGTAAAACCACTGGAGAGTTCACGAGTTCTCTCCTTTTCCGTTCTATAGTTCTCTCCCTTATAAGAAAAATCCTTGAAAAAAATTCTTTGGAATCAAAATACGCATTTACCGACTTTTAATGTATTCATTATACCCAAGTCCTCTTCACGTTTGCATTCTTTATAATCAAGTTTAACAGAATATACAATGTAGTAATTATGTCTTATAAGTGAATGCCATTGTACAACTTTGATGTATAAACGATTGTATAAACAGAAATACGTGTATACGAAACCGTATTACGCCGGGCTATCTACGTTTTTTACAATTGACAAGTTATTGCAAATATGTAGAAATCGATTTTTCACAAAACTGAAACCATACTTATAACACTTTAGTATATCCCTCGTCTATTCTGTCAAAATATCGATAACCAAAAAATTCAGCACATACTGGTCAAAAGAGATAACCCGTCATTTTGTATTTTGATAATCTTACTACATTTTGACGAAGTATTTTTAACAAGTTAACATGGAATCTTTAATATTTATTTGAATCATAAATACAGTTTACTGAAATCAAAATCAGCAGAAAACGTGTATCAAGTACCGTTTTAGAAACTATGTGAAATAATACTGATGGGTCAGCACTTTTGACCAGTTTGTATCAACATTTCATTAATGACTGGTGTATCAGTTCAACAAGTTAACTTCACGGTTTTGTAAGATCTAAAACTATCAATGTGTCTTACCGTTGAGGATTTGTCTAGTTCGTCCGATGTCAACATTGTTAATTTGTACCTCTTTTATCTTTGTGACACTTTAAACTGTCTTAAATTACAAGTTAGTGGGTTGGTGGTATTCCGATGTTAAACACTATGATAGCGTGAAAACAATCATCAACTTGACACTTAAATGTAAAACCTTAAACAGAATTATCCACGTTTAAACGTTTTAACCGTCAACAAAAACATTAATTCACACTTTAATTAACACAAAAAATCCACGAAAAAAGAATAAATTCGTGTCTCAAAATCTTCTACTTTTTCTGTATGAGTTTAATAGTTAGCTCACCGTACCTTATATGGTATGATATACTTTTTGAAATGTAGTTTATCAGCCAGCAGGTAGAATAGTCATGCATGATTGTACAGTATCCTGTCTGATGGGCCATACCTTTATATTTTACTCCTATGGAAAGGTTTAACATTTAAAGGAGCAGTTTTAAACTGAAAAAGTTTTCGTAATGATGATTAACTTTTACCAGAGCCCTCTTTAATTTTGTCTTAACGGTGTCTGAGTAGGAGTGTGTGTTCAGGAATGTAATTAAGGAGCTGAGTGCTGGCCCCGATTTCACGAAAATACGTAACTATGAAGTTCAGTAACTGTCTTCAATATATTCATCAACAATTGTTTCAGCACGTGCAACACGTGTTTTTCACTTCCGCGCGAGAATGTTTTTTTCGTTGTTTGTTCTGTTGATATAAAATAATCACTAGGATCTACAGAGAAACCAGCTATAGAGAAAAATATACTTAAATTCTTACTGAGTATCTTTTATCAGTCTTTAAAGATATTGATAAATAAACGATTAAAGATTTAGCTGGCCCATCTGAACAAAGAATGTTTGAATTGGCTTCATCCAGTATTGTTTTTACATTGGCTAAAACATCTCTAATAAGAACCATTGCAATGTATAACCGATTGAAAATATCTTTTTTCACCATATTACTAACAGACAAAACTTGTAAAATAGCCTGATTGTTAAAAAACCCATCTTTCTTCACCAAATACGGATCAATACATTATGAGTTCATTCTTTATTAATGTATGTTTATTGATGTTTTAACTATAGGAAATATATTGTTCATGTTTGTTTAGCTAAACAAATGAACAAAAAATGAGCATTGTAATGTAATCCATACGTATACATGTTTATACTGGATACGGTCATTAAGTAGTACTGTCTGAACACGTTTCTTATATTACATTTATAGTAAATACATCAATTTGCTCAGTGATATGATGTTTACCAATATTCATTATAGATTACACAACTTATCTTATATTACATTTATAGTAAACACATCAATTAGGTCAGTGAGATAATGTTTACCAATATTCGATTATGGATTACACAACTTAGTTAGATGATATAATATATGTTTGGACACACCATGGCCTATTGACATTAAGTATTGGTTATCAGTATATTATACAAGAAAACCAGACGATACCCATGACGAGAATTAACACGACTTAGAAGCCGAATAACATCATGATTATAAAAGGAGAAGGACAGTCTGTTTAAGAGAAAAGTTTTGGAGAGAGTTGAGGTCTACGGTACCGGCACATACCATCATGCCGGTATCGTCTGAATTAATTAACTTGGGTTGTTGGTTGTTTAATATTAAGTTGTTCTGAATTAAGTTTAATAGATACTTCGAAACTTTACACTATCTTGTGTTAATACATTGTCACACGAAGTTACGTGACAATCATTTGGTGCTCGTGACGAAGGATTCGAACCTGGACTTGAAACAACACCTGGTAGCCGACGACTACCTGAGGATCAGGCAAACGCGGAGTAACAGGTGAGTGAACTGGTTTATTGTTTCGTTCACTTTATTATGGCACATCAAGAGCAAGATATTGGGCGGGTTTTTCAGAGTCTGTCAGACCGTTTAGGCGATGTTTCAAAATTATCAGGAAATCAGGGGGTATCACAAGTTGTACCTGTTTTTGAGGGAAGGGCTAAGGATTTTAAATTTTGGATTAAATCATTAGAGAAGGTCACTCTTGAAACTACGTCGTGGCCAAATTGGTACTATATCGTTATAGCCATTATTGCAGCTTTGTCCGTTATTTTGGGGATATTCTTGTATTGTAAATACTTCAAACATTTATGCAATCGATCTGCCAATAATAATAAGCGTTTCAAGACTACCAGGGATCAAACTGTTCACTACCAGCTTGCAGACACCGTCGACATAGGATTCCAGAACACAAAAAACGGACAACATGCAACTCCAGTGGAACAGAACAACATACCACTGGTAAGAAACAACCCAGTTGAACCACTTTCTTCATCGGCCATCACGGAAAAAGAAAAATTCTTCAGGCAACTGTATCCTTCTTTACAGTTGGGAAACCATACGTCACCGTAAACAACGCATCATGCACTCGGCATCATTCCAGTGGGGCCTCAAGCACCACGGATGGCTGGGTGTAACGTCCAGAACTGCTTGAACCAAATTACAGGAGTTCAAATCAGTATCCTAACAATAATACATTTACCAAACTTCGGGATATATACTAGTAATCAAATGTGGATATTATCGTATCACCTGCCTATGAAGGTCCATGTGAATAACATTGCCTATGCAGATCCATGTGAATAACATCGAGGAATTATCAATTTACCAAACGTCAGGATATATACTACATGTAGTAGTAAAATTTTACTATTATCGTATCGCCTGCCTATGCAGGTCCATGTGAATAACATGGATACATTGGATTGGACGCTGGTTCAGCCAGTCCGTACTATGCCCGTCCATTATCAGTGGGCAAAGTATGGATATTGATGTGGAGGGTAAAAGAAGAAAAGGGAAACAGAAGAAAACACAGTTTATTATATTATATGTGTGAACTTGTGTTAATATATAATGAATTGTTTAATATGTATCAGATAATTAATTGACTTATTAGTGATCATGATTATTACGTATTATATGACTATTATCTTGTATTGTGTAAATACTAAATGCATATGCATTATACTTTTGTTCCATGATTATGATTATTATGTATTAGATGACTTTTATCTTGTATTGTGTAAATACTAAATAAGTATTAGTATGGAGGATTTTTGGGTAGTTAGACCTGCCAAATCGAATAGATTTATAGAGTCAGATATTGACGGTTTACATTATACATATATGGATTGTTTTCATATGAGTACTCAAAATTGTAGTATAATTTTTTATTTTTTTTGTTCCATAAAGAAGGGAAGGAAATTGTAATGTAATCCATACGTATACATGTTTATACTGGATACGGTCATTAAGTAGTACTGTCTGAACACGTTTCTTATATTACATTTATAGTAAATACATCAATTTGCTCAGTGATATGATGTTTACCAATATTCATTATAGATTACACAACTTATCTTATATTACATTTATAGTAAACACATCAATTAGGTCAGTGAGATAATGTTTACCAATATTCGATTATGGATTACACAACTTAGTTAGATGATATAATATATGTTTGGACACACCATGGCCTATTGACATTAAGTATTGGTTATCAGTATATTATACAAGAAAACCAGACGATACCCATGACGAGAATTAACACGACTTAGAAGCCGAATAACATCATGATTATAAAAGGAGAAGGACAGTCTGTTTAAGAGAAAAGTTTTGGAGAGAGTTGAGGTCTACGGTACCGGCACATACCATCATGCCGGTATCGTCTGAATTAATTAACTTGGGTTGTTGGTTGTTTAATATTAAGTTGTTCTGAATTAAGTTTAATAGATACTTCGAAACTTTACACTATCTTGTGTTAATACATTGTCACACGAAGTTACGTGACAAGCATAGTATTACATGTACTTTAAAAAAGGAGAAATATTGTCAAAGTGTGCTCTTTTGATAAGTTTACTATCAATATCTAATATCAAATATAGGATTTAAGAAAAAAAAATTGATATCCAATTTAACTTATTTGGATTTTTTTGCATGTATTTCGTGAAATCGGGGCCAGGCCTTCTGATTCAGGGGTTGTGGGTTCCAGCCCCACAATAGGGGAGATTCTTCCGTGGAGTACAAAATCCCTGAGTTAGGCACTATTAAGGGACAGAGACCCAAGAAACGGTCATCAAAAGGGCGAAATTTAAGTTTAAATCTAGTAACTAGTTTCATAATAAATGTAAAATAAATTTAAACTTAATCTGTATACAGTCAAACCTGTCTGTAAAGACCACCCATGGGAACAGCAAAATGTGGTCTTTGTTTACAGGTGGTCTCTATTAACAGATTAACTATCATTGAAAATGGTCTGATGGGAGATAAAATTGGTGGTCTTTGCTGACAGGTTTTGCAATAGTGGTCTTTGTTCGCAGGTGGTCTTTAACACAGGTTTGACTGTATACCTGTATATAGCAGATTCAAATGCATGTACATATAAATACTATTATATAGAGCTACCTTTGTCATCTTGCGTCTTACTTACAATACGGACCCAAAAGTCGGTTTTGCAACGGTGTCAGGTTTAAAAATGATATCATACACTTCCTGGTATTTTGGAGGCATTTTTACCATAATACGTTAGACAGCAGAAATAAATGCATAAAACATGAAATAACAAAAACGCAGAACAAAATGTGAAACATTACAATATTTCTTGTTCATCAAATTTCATTTTCAACACATTTTAAAGAGGGACGATAGAAGTTAAGAGCGCTGTAAATTTTCGTCTGTGGTATTTTAGTCTGACTTGTCTCAAAATTAGGTTTTAATCGATCATGAAATTTGAAGTATCTCTCAACATAAAACTTAATATTCTGTTTTACGACGCTTTTATATGCATTTAGAACAATTTAATTTAAATTAAAGAATTTATTATTGCCGTCAAATCAAAACACATGTCGACTCGTTTAAATTTGAAGTATTGAATTTTGAGTGAGTCTGCGCGTGAATGCGTCTGTATATGCGCGCGTTAATGCGTGCGCGCGCACGGAGTGTGAGTTCGACAGTTCCACCCGTGTGAAACAATGGAATGCCTATATTTGGCAGATTTTACACAGTGAGTGTGTGACTATGTAAATCACAATTGCAAAACGGTATTAAGTATGTACATCTAATCAAAATGGTTATAACACTTTTAAATAGCAAGATGCAAAACTAATGAATAAATAATCACCACAAAGTTGTATCACACCTTGAAGCTTCAAGCGATGTACGGTTTTAACTAAGTATTTAAACAAATAAAAACAGCCATATCCTATTATCCGACTACAGTCATTACTTTTCTACTTATCCGACAGCGATATGTGCCTCAGTCGTAAATAATTGATGTACTAACATGATAACAACTTACAACGCCATATTTGTCGCTCGTCAGATAGGTATTACGTCAAAACACGTAATCATGAAATATGTATAAAACTTCTCGCTAGGATTAGTAACATTGAAGAGTATTCACTTACTAACATACGCAGGCGCGTAGCTGAGCCGAAATTGACTTTACGCACTCTGCTAGGGGGGTCCGGGGGAATTGGAACGGTCTATGGTGTCTTTTCGAGTATATTTTACAACATAGAATGTGAATTTCCGGTAGTCTGCACCTCACCCCCCTTAACTCCCAGTGTACATTTTTATTGCGTTTTTCGCATTTATTTCATTTTTATTTTTTCGACCTGTCTAAAATTATTTTACGCACGTGCGTACGTGCGTAAGCCTAGCTACGCGCCTGATACGTTAACTCACTAGCAGGCAAAACTATTATCAAACTTCCCTGCAGTCTCATACTCAGTATGATATAGTACCAAACAATGTATAAAGTTTGTATGTGTTAACATGATATTGTTAGCATATAGTGTTTGATTTGTCGTGTTAAATTTATTGTGTTAGCATGTAATGTTAAATGTGTTGTTTTGAATATGCAGTGTTAAATCTGCAGTGTTAACTTTGAATGGTTAACTTTGTTATGTTAATTTTGTAGTGTTAAATTTGTAGTGTTGAATCTGCAGTGTTAATTTTGTAGTGTTAAATTTGTAGTATAAAATTTGTAGTGTAGAATATGCAGTGTTAATTATGTAGTGTTACATTTGTAGTGTTAAATGTGTTGTGTTGAATCTTTAGTGTTACATTTGTAATGTTAAATGTGTTGTGTTAAATTTGCAGTGATGAATATGCAGTGTTAAATTTGTAATGTTAAATTTGTAGTATTAAAATTGTTGTGTTGAATCTGCAGTGTTCATTTTGTAGTGTTGAATATACAGTTTTGAATCTGCAGTGTTAATTTTGTAGTGTTGAATATACAGTGTTGAATCTGCAGTGTTAATTTTGTAGTGTTGAATATACAGTGTTGAATCTGCAGTGTTAATTTTGTAGTGTTGAATAAACAGTGTTGATTTTGTAGTGTCGAATCTGCAGTGTTGAATCTGCAGTGTTAATTTGGTAGTGTTGAATCTGCAGTGTTGAATCTGCAGTGTTGAATCTGCAGTGGAAACTTTGTAGTGTTCCATATGCAGTGTTAATTTTGTAGTGTTAAATTTGTAGCGGAGGAGCAGGCTAGTACTGATTGGCAATCTAGAAGCGCTGGTTAGGTCAAGCGACAGCCATATATATCTGAAATACTGTTCATAAACGGGCGTAAACCCCAAAATTAAGTGTTCGTATGTAGAGGTATTATGTAGGTTTCCTATATAGTATCATGTTGATATTTTAGATAACTGTCTTCTTGTTAGGGACATGATATTTAATATCTACCTATTACCACGTGCTAAGTTGATCACATGTCAACATTTTACACATATTTTAGTTTTTGTTTTGTCTATTTGATAGTATCACTGATGACAAATAGGATGATATGGGAAGTCCTCCGATTACATGACGGAGGAAGACCCCCCCGGGGAGTCAACTCGGGTACTATAACAGTCACGGGTAAGTACTTAAAACCACCGCCCGTTTCACGGTAGGCCAGTATGACAATTTCATCATTCATTCAAGAAACATAAATAGCAGACTACTATTTCTAAAAACTTGAATGGCACTTATAGCAAAACAAAGATGGGAGGTTAATTTAATCACGACAAATGTAACTATTCAATATTTCATTTGACACATTATTGTGGTAAACAAAAAATAACCACTTCAAACAATTTAGAAATTGGCTTAAACACCTCTCAGTAGCTGAATGTGTGTTGATTATAATAAAGACCAACATTGTCCGGATAAAACCGTGACTTTTCCCGAATTCCTAACAAAACATAAATGATTGTATGAGAGTTTGTATAAAAAATATTTTGCGTCTCGCTATGACAAAATTAAACTCCTTTAATAAACTAGTTCTATGAAGACGCCATTATTTTATGAAGAGTGTCAAAATTATAAAACTATTTACCAAAATTTACAAGCATGAGAAATGTTGACTACTACACGTTCATGTATAATGAGTTGATAATATTTACGGACATGTCCGGATTTCCTGTCATTTAACCACCACCGTAAACAGATAAAAATAATCCTCAAAACGTCACACTAGAAATATGTCGAGAATTTCATTCAAGTTTTTTTTTAATCAATAAAATCTTTGAATTCTGTGTCACGTTATAAGCTACCGTGAGTGATTTGTTACATATCGTGGGAAGAATTAATATAGATAAGGTTCGACTTGATTTGTATATCATTGGTAAACAAGCGATTATATATATCAGTGCATATTATATACACTCGCATACTTAAAGATTACTCAATACGGATGACTAAATGTGAATATAAATATCGCATCATTAGTCATTAATACTGTTAGTATATTGAAATTGTTTATTTTTTAGACATTCGTGATATGAAAACCGTCTGTAACGGTATATATGGACGAAACGGACTTTGAACGAAACGGACCTTTGGCGGTCTAGTTAAAACGGATCCTCGACCCTTTTAAATGTAAAAAATGTTTGGAACATGGAGGCCAAATGATTGACCAATCAGAACTTTCTTAGACAGATCTAGGCAGAGAGGAGACAAACACAGGGAAAGACACGAAAACAATAATAACCGGACTCGGGCCCTTATTCACGAACATTTTATCAGTTGCCGGTCTTTCGTTTTCATAAATCTAATCGAATGAAAATTTGTCTAAATAACGGTTATTATCCACTGAGCTCGATTGGCAAGTTTGATTAAAATCCTTACACAAAAGAGGCAAACATAAAATGTTGAAGACTTAACCTGAGTGTCTTACAAAGGTTATGATTAAGGCCCAAAGGGGGCAAGCATAGGAAGGGGACAAAAACAACACCGAACTGATAAAAACACGTAATGCTTTTAAACCAAACATCACATAATCATCAAGAAATAAAACATGAATATGGAACGACAAAAGACGACCAAACAAACCATATTGTTGTTGAGATAAGCAAGTAAAAGAGAGATTATAAGTTGCTACAGGGAACGCCACATACATAAGACAATGTCTCCCCACGCAGACATCCGGGAAAACAACAGTCCATAACACATCAGACATTTGAGGAGGTGCAAGGGTACATGCGTAAGGGAACAGGGCCACAATGAATGGCCTGATCTTCCATAAAGGACAACTAAGGTTAAGTTTAGTGTTTTTCTTCGCCATACAAAAACAGTATAGAATTAATCATGCACTATTTTTGAGCGGTATTCAGAAGTTAAAGTATCTATAAATCGTGAGAAAATGTTGACTAAAACAACAGAAGTCTGGACTAGTAACTTGAGATAACTTGTTGACACTTCTGTGGAAACAACAACATAAACAAAAACGTGATTCGCAGGCGTGTAATTATAATGTGATTTATTCAGCGCTGTGCATTTTTGAGTGTGAGTCTTATTGTCCTTTATTTTCCTTAAATGGGTCTGAATATTTGTGGTAAATACAGAAAATACACTTGTTATATTGATATGGTACGACATTGTTAAGATGTATCATTTTAACAGATATATTGTTCGTCATTTTGTGTATGCATTGAACTTACTAAGTAAGAAATCCCGATATAACGACACTTGGATATAGCGAACATATTTAAATCCCTAAATGCACATATTTCATTCAAATCGGACAACTTGTTTAAATATATTTTTCAAGATTCCAAGGGTGTTTTCCTTATAAAAACGTTTTACTGTGATTCAGAATTTAGAGAAAACGGGGCTAGACGTGTCGATAGGACACTGGTGTCCCCGCTGAGGGGTTTCCAAGCGTTATTGGTCGGAAACCAATACCATGATTCGAAAAATGGGCCATAAGTCCTCCAAACATCGATGGTTTGTAACCGAACTTGACTATTTTATTATCCTACCCTTATGTTCCTAGTATGAATTGAATCCACCCACCCTTTCAAGAGTTATTGATCGGGAACCAATGTTTCGCACGGATGGATGCTCGGACGGATTTTAATATTTTTTACAATCAGTAACTTTAATCCCAATTTTTTTTTTAAAAGATACATTCACTATTTATCGAAAGCTTTTATCATTGGACTACAACGGTTACTCATCAGGCTGGAGGTAAAATAAACATATTATTTATATGAATTGTGTTTAGATGTTTCGTTATAGCTATAGTTTATACATTTACACCACCATCCCGGTAAGTTTAGTCGATATCTAACGCTTAACTACACCATCGCCTTGAACCTTTGGTTTGTGGATAATGCGTCCATATATTGTATATTACATGTACCATATACCTACAAACAACAAAGGGCCATAACTCTGACATTACATGCGAGATCAATATAAAAACTAACAGAAAGTCATTTGTAAAATAATATGCCAATTGGGTGGTTAGAAACTTCTATATATCCATCTATAAAGAGAAAAAATGTAATGTCGCTTTAAGTCACAGATGTACATAATTTACTTAAAGGTCTCATGTCGGTCTATTCAGTAGATTGTTCATGCATTACTAAAACTAACTACATAACAAAGTATTTTTCTGTATGTTACGCAAAACATGATGAAAACCTCACAAGGGGTGACTAGATTCCTGTCTGACAAAAAACCATCACCATAAAAAGTATGAAATATTTAAAAGTACATGAGCACATTTTTCTTCTTTTAAGCCCTCACATGTGCTAAAAATTTACATTCACTTCCATATATGGTATGGCTTTCCGCTTGTATGCACATTTTAAATCCCAAAATGCACATATTTCGTTCAAATCGGACAACTTGTTTAAATATATTTTTCAAGATCCCAAGGTGTTTTCCTTATAAAAACGTTTTACTGTGATTCAGAATTTAGAGAAAAGGGGCTAGACGTATCGATAGGTGTCCCCGCTGAGGGGTTTCCAAGCGGTATTGGTCGGAAACCAATACCATGATTCGAAAAATGGGCCATAAGTCCTCCAAACATCGATGGTTTGTAACCTTATATAATCTTATAATCCTACGCTTATGTTCCTAGTATGAATTGAATCCATCCATCCTTTCAAGAGTTATTGATCGGGAACCAATGTTTCGCACTGATGGATGCTCGTACGGATTTTAATATTTTTACAATCAGTAACTTTAATCCCAATTTTTTTTTTAAAAGATGCATTCACTATTTATCGAAAGCTTTTATCATAGGACTACAACAGTAACTCATCAGGCTGGAGGTAAAATAAACATATTATTTAAATGAATTGTGTTTAGATGTTTCGTTATAGCTATAGTTTATACATTTACACCACCATCCCGGTAAGCTTAGTCGATATCTAACGCTTAACTACACCATCGCCTTGA
Source organism: Mactromeris polynyma (assembly GCA_032209605.1). Lineage (NCBI taxonomy): Eukaryota > Metazoa > Mollusca > Bivalvia > Venerida > Mactridae > Mactromeris > Mactromeris polynyma. The sequence continues at coordinate 8,559,238 of JASFXZ010000014.1, forward strand.
ACCTTTGGTTTGTGGACTATGCGTCCATATATTGTATATTACATGTACCATATACCTATAAACAACGAAGGGCCATAACTCTGACATTACATGCGAGATCAATATAAAAACTAACAGAAAGTCATTTTGTAAAATAATATGCAAATTGAGTGCTTAGAAACTACCATATATCCATCTATAAAGAGAAAAAAATGTAATGTCGCTTTAAGTCACAGATGTAAATAATTTACTTAAAGGTCTCATGTCGGTCTATTCAGTAGATTGTTCATGCATTACTAAAACTAACTACATAACGAAGTATTTTTCTGTATGTTACGCAAAGCATGATTAAAACCTCACAAGGGGTGACTAGATACCTGTCTGACAAAAACCATCACCATAAAAAGTATGAAATATTTAAAAGTACATTAGCACATTTTTCTTCTTTTAAGCCCTCACATGTGCCAAAAATTTACATTCACTTCCATATATGGTATGGCTTCACGCTTGTATGCACATAGTAGCTGTGCAGATATTGAGTGGATTGAATAGTAATTCAGGTGTTTATAATGTTTATAGTATCATCATTCGTGGCTTTCAAGAAGAAAATGGAAGCACTTGAAGTGAACTTCACATATAAGTTAATGCTTGTTCAGTTTAATAAGAGAGAGAGAAAGTAGCTACAGGGAACACCACATACATAAGACAGTGCCTCCCCACACATACCTCCGGGTACAGGGAACGCCACATACATAAGACAGTGCCTCCCCACGCAGACCTCCGGGTACAGGGAACGCCACATACATAAGACAGTGCCTTCCCACGCAGACCTCCGGGTACAGGGAACGCCACATACATAAGACAGTGCCTCCCCACGCAGACCTCCGGGTACAGGGAACGCCACATACATAAGACAGTGCCTCCCCACGCAGACCTCCGGGTACAGGGAACACCACATACATAAGACAGTGCCTCCCCACGCAGACCTCCGGGTACAGGGAACACCACATACATAAGACAGTGCCTTCCCACACAGACCTCCGGGTACAGGGAACGCCACATACATAAGACAGTGCCTCCCCACACAGACCTCCGGGTACAGGGAACGCCACATACATAAGACAGTGCCTTCCCACACAGACCTCCGGGTACAGGGAACGCCGCATACATAATACAGTGCCTCCCTACACAGACCTCCGGGTACAGGGAACACCACATACATAAGACAGTGCCTTCCCACACAGACCTCCGGGTACAGGGAACACCACATACATAAGACAGTGCCATCCCACACAAACCTCCGGGATAACAACAATCCATAACACACAAGGCACTTTAGGAGGTTAAAGGGTACATGCGTTAAGGAATGGCCTGACCGACCATAAGGAATAACTAGGAGAATCAAAGAGGACAGTGGAGGAGGGGGGATTAATAGATGGAAAAAAACACAGGACAAGTCAAGACAGCTGGCAACAATAGGCCGAAACTGGGCAGGAATTAACCTGCACACAATATAAAGAGAAATAATTGCACAGGGGAAAGGGAAATATAACATACATTCAAAACACAAAAGGAAATAATAACAATACAGCGAATTACAGCCTTGGAACTTTCAGTAAAAATACTGGGGGGTTTAAATCGATTTAACAGCTAGCTAACCTCACACGCAATCGCTATATGGTCATGATTTCCAACATATATACATACATTGACTAAAGCATATTTCAACGAAGCCTAAATCAATGACAGAATACATTTATAACGAATGGTCTAAAGAGCTTACCCGCTAGTTTGTATTTTGTAAAACATTGCTACATTATGACACAGATATCTGAAACAATGAACTTGTTGACTGTTGTTTTGTCGGGGGTCTGTGTGGGTAGATAGATAGATAATTTTATTTCCTCCATGCATGGAGAGCAGAACAATATGTACAACGTTAAACAATACAAAAGTGAACAAACAAATCAATTCATCAACAAATCATATTTAGTTAAGAATTTAAGATAACAGGGAAAGACTAAGGAATGTTGACAAAAGTATGGAAATCCGTACATATGAGAAACATAGTGAATGATGTACAAATTCATATCTGAAGAAAAAATCATGTTTAAACAAGAGCATTTTAGCCTAGCAATACACCATACTGAAACGCGATTTAAGTGCCTTATACAACTTAGTCTTAACTAATGTTTTGTCGGGGGTCTGTGTGGGGAGGTATTGTCTTGCGCACGTGGCGTTCCATAGGGCAATTTAATCTCTCTTTGATTTTGAGATGTTTTTCGATATTTAAATTCATTTGAATCATGAATGTTGTCGTTTATTGCAATCAAAATCAAGAAAAGGTGTAGCAAGTAGCTTTTTATAAACTATTTGATTAAGCACTTGCAAGCTTTGGACCATCGACGCGCAAGTTTTCAGCACCCTAGTGTGCTCAACGTAGAGCGCTCATACCTTCATTATAACATACAGGGTAGACACTATTATCATGTTAATTCAAATTTCAGTCAAAATGTAAAGCCATTATGGAATTGCTATAAAGCAAGCGATTGTTTGTGTTTGTGTTGGTACAGTATAACCTGACCATAATGTCACGCACTGACGACATTTCAATCCGTTACCAGTGAATGTCGTAACCAAATAGCGGTTAATATCGAGACCAATAATTGAGTAATATCTTTTCGTCTCGAGATAAAATACTAAAATGAACACAATCTTCCTGTCAGAACTCTGTGAACAGATAGAGACATCAGACTGAATAATTATTATCCAACTCTACTTGCGTGCTTTCATATTAAAAACTAACCAAAAACAACACGACGCTATCTTCGGCATTTCTGTTATTGTTGCCATTGGAAACTTTTATTCATTTGGGTTTACAAAGTGCGTATACAATCAGCATCTCCCGCTGTGGGGATTTAGACAAAATGCTTGACTGTATGCTAATTCCCCTGTGTCAGGCGCCGCTCACCAGAGGCAAACTATTTTGATGTGCATTATTTGTCGATATTCAACTTGTCCCTCGCAATGGTGTCCAAAACTAACCACACTCTGCAAGTCCATTTAAAGATGTATCTGACCAGCTGAACACTAAATTGTTTAATGGGCTTCATCCAGTATTGTTGTTACATTGGCTAAAACATCCTTAATCGTTTAAAAAGATCTTGTTTTATCTTATTACTAACAGAAAGAGAAGACCCGCTTGTTATAACAAAACTGCAAGTTTTTTTCATGTTCTTTTTTCGACAAATACAGAGGACTACATTATTAGTGTATTCCTTGATCATGCTTATTTACTGATATGTTAACTATATACAGTATATTTTTCATGTTTGTTAATGTAAACAAATGAACAAAAAATGAGCATAATATAACCTTAAGGTTAGATATGATTAAAGTTTAGAGGCGTTCCGGGGGTAGAACGGTACATATATTCGGAATATCCTGACAATGGTACATACTTTTCCGAAAATTTCCGAAAATTTTCGAGAATATCCTCGTACAGTCAATAGTTAAAGCTCAATCAAATTGTTTTACATAACGGGAAAGAGGAAGGCAGCCAATGCCTCTTCAAAGCTAGTTTTATGTTTTCAAGTGGACACTCGATATACCAGTCAAAAGTGCCAACCCACCAGTACTATTTCATATAACTTCCTAAAAGTTACTGGGTACGTCTGTTGTTGAGTATTATCACATTAAAGGCTATAAAAGTATTATAAGTATGCATTGAACAATCGAAAGAAGTCGATTGTAAAGTTGTTAAAATCACATCCTTCGTCTTACTGTAGGGAAGCTTCTAAAAAACACTCGATGGCGGGTAAGCTTTCATGACCAGTATATATAATATCAAGAGGATGTTGATAGTATGTTAGTGCAATACATATACTCAGAATGTTATAAATACACAACATATATTTGGTATGATGTTATACAAGTATATGCTGAACGACTTTTATAGTGATTTAAGAAATTTAAGGCATTAATTACGCCCGCCAATGTTATAAATGAATTCACATACGACCATGTTTACCACAGATTGAAGTCTCACAATCTCCGTATACGATTGTTACTGATAAACCATATTTGAAAAAGAAGAACGACTCAAAACTGATTAACAATCAAATATAAAGAGAAGCACAATTATCTCTGAGCTTAGAAACTGTCAGTAACGATATTGAGGTATGGAGGGTTATACCTGTTTGACGACGCGCCAACATCGCATCCTTACATCGGCCAAAGATTCCAACAATTCACTCAAAAATATCGACAGGCAGAAAATAACATTTACATCAAGACAACCAAAAATTGCAAGACAACCTTATAAAATGTGAATCACAATGGCGTAATAAAAGGAGAAAGAAAACCTGGAGAAAACAAAGTTACCTTTCCGGAATTTCTTAACCCGTGATTAACTCCAGTGTCCGAATCAATAAGTCTTGACAACGTGTTGGATTCATTAAATTCAATAAATTCAGTTTCTTGAATCGACATCATCTAAGCCATGATAGCCAAGTTATAATACAGGCCCTTAGACACACCGCAAACACAATGTTTGATACAGGCCCTTAAAGTCACCGCTTTCACAATGTTTGATATAGACCCTTAAAGTCACCGCATACACAATGTTTGATACAGACCCTTAAAGTCACCGCTTTCACAATGTTTGATACAGACCCTTATAGTCACCGGTTACACACTGTTTGATAGCATCAGCTGTCATCATGTTCGGGATACTGTTTGAACAGATTAAAGTTTATCATTTCTGCTTCAGGCTCTTGTTTGTATCCTGCTTCTGAAACATTGTTGTTATCAGTAACACACTAATTATGCGCATTTGAATTACATTTATTGAATAAATTTTCAGATGACGACAATAATATATAGCTATGTTCGCATGTAATTCCCTTTTAAGGAAATAATCTCTTAATCATCAATTGTTTTAACCAATAACAATCCATAGCTTAAAGTCCTGTCTTCAATGATCTTGTGTTGCGTAACACGTGTCTATCCATATAAAAAATACACTTCCTATATCTCCGAACAAAGAATGAATAACTATTATCCAACCATTGTATTACAACATTAATTACTCCTTCTTAAACATGATCTTATAATCGACGAACGAAATAACATTGCACAATAAAGACTGTTTGATTTCTTGATAGCTATCATCTATAATGAGTCCCCCCTTAGGTTGACCTGACTTCTATAATTGTCTGGGGATTTCCGCTTTTTGTATCCACTTAAAACTACACATACTGTTTGCTCTTCTTTACTAGTTTACACTTTTAATTTAATGTATACATCTACTCTCTTGTCAAGTATCACATCATGTACTAGTATTTTACTTCTTAAGATGTCGTTAAGTGTAAGTTGCTTTGTTCTTTCATCTGTGGGTGTAGTTTGCGTGCATGTGGGCGTGAGTCTGTGAGTGCAGTGTGCGTGCGTGTGGGCGTGTGTCTGTGGGTGCTTTGTGCGTGTGTGTGGGCGGGTGTCTGTGGGTGCCGTGTGCGTGTGTGTGGGCGGGAGTCTGTCGGTGGCGTGTGCGTGCATGTAGACGGGCACTGTGTGGGTGCGTGCGTGTGGGTGCCGTGTGTGTGCATGTAGAAGAGCACTGTGTGGGTACGTGCGTGTGGCCGTAGTCTGTGTGTCCCGTGTGCGTGCGTGCGGGAGTCTGTGTGTCCCGTGTGCGTGCGTGCGGGAGTCTGTGTGTGCCGTGTGCGTGCGTGTGGGCGGGAGTCTGTGTGTGCCGTGTGCGTGTGTGTGGGCGGGAGTCTGTGGGTGCCGTGTGCGTGTGTGTGGGCGGGAGTCTGTGGGTGGCGTGTGCATGCATGTAGACGGGCACTTTGTGGGTGCGTGCGTATGGGTGCCGTGTGTGTGCATGTAGACGATCACTGTGTGGGTGCGGACGTGTGGGCGGGAGTCTGTTTGTGCCGTGTGCGTGCATGTAGACGGGCATGTGTGTTTGCGAGCGTGTGGGTGGGTGGGAGTCTGTGGGTGCCGTGTGCGTGCGTGTCGACGGGCATCCGTGGGTGTGTGCGTGTGCGTTTGTGTCTGTGTTTGAGGGACTGAAATGATGTGATGGGTAATGCTGCTAGATTTGATCACCGTTTCTTATAGTTTGTACTGAACAAAAAAAGAAACTTTCGATTTGTACACATAGTGTTTGTTGTGTTAAAGCAATCATTGTGTAAAGAAAGTAGATAGGTAATATTAGCCTTGGCCTGTGTTATCAGAATTCATGAATTTTAGCGATCATGTTTGCACTGTTAATCGTCAACACCGTGAAACTCGATTTGCACGTGCATGAATTGTTCAACATGTCCCGTGTGGTATTCGGTCAAGGGAACGAAAACGCTTCAAAATTTGTGGAAAAAATAACATTTTTTACATTGCAGCATTTTTAGTATGCCAAGAATACCCAATAATTGACGCGAACGTGCGATTGGCATGCTTGATGCTGGCATGTCGACAGAAGGCGTTGCAAGGCATGTTGGGAGGTCTAGTCGAGCGATACTAAATCTTCGCGCACGATTTAAATCGACAGGACACACCGACGACTTGCCACGTCGTGGACGTCCGCGTGTTACAAGGCGTGGTCAAGACCGCTATATCATGAACGCATTTGCGCAATCGATTCCAAACATAATAACCGAATCAGTGGGCAAACTGTTCGTAATCATCTGTAGGAGAACGGTTAACACGGACGATGTCCTTACTTCGGATGCGTCATCGTGTAAATCGTCTTGATTGGGCACGTGTACACACTCGTTGGACACGACGACGCTGGAATACCGTTCTTTTTTCGGATGAATCCAGATTTTGTTTATATCGTGGTGATGGCAGGGTGCGCGTCTACCGTAGGAGAAATGAACGCTATGCTGACTGTTGTTTTCTTGAACGAGATCGTTTCGGGGGTGGGGGTTCTGTCATGGTTTGGGCAGCCAGTGCCCATGGTTATCATTCACCACTTGTCGTCATTAATGGCATTTTTTTACATTGTAACTCAAGAGGTGGTCATACCCGTTATAAAGTGTCATTTTTGTTTTTAACCCCTACCTCACTTGGTCAAAAATTCCCCCATTTTCGGTTAACCTTTGGCCATCATGTTTGCACCAAACGATGCATCATGGAACACTCTTTAAACGCATATATAACAATAATTCCCCCGATTTGTTTTCATCCAGCTATGTTCAAGCAAACAGAAGTTTCTTTTTTTGTTCAGTATATATGAACGGAAGTCCAATTGCCTGACCAGTACTCCTCTCAATACGCGTTGCCTCTTTGCATTGCAATATTGCAAACGTTCCATGTGACATTTAGGATAAAGTATAGGTATGAACAAAGGTAACGACGTAAATGGAGTGAATGTGTTTCTTCGCGTTTTATTTGAGTGTCCAAGGATGTAATATGAGTCTCTATATACCAAACTAAAAATGCTGATTTGCAAAATCTGTGATTCAGAAAGCTCATCACGATGATGTTGAAGAAGATGATAATGCTGATAAGTTACGTGCTGCTGCTGATGGTGATGATTATCATGATGTTAGTGATAATGATAGTGTGTTAGTAATTATTGAGTAATAAATAAGACGTTGATGATGACGGTGATGCTAATGAGGGTGCTGATGATGATTAAGACGTTGGTGATGTCGGTGATGATAATGAGGGAGCTGGTGATGATTAAGACGTTGGTGATGACGGTGATGATAATGAGGGAGCTGATGAGGATTAAGACGTTGATGGTGACGGTGGTGATAAGGAGGATGTTGGTGATGATTAAGACGTTGATGGTGACGGTGATGATAATGAGGTTGTTGGTGATGATTAAGACGTGGGTTATGATGGCGATGATGATGAGTGTGTTGTAAATGATTAAGACGTTGATGATGACGGTGGTGATAAGGAGGATGTTGGTGATTATTAAGACATTGATGGTGATGTTGGTGACTTAGACGTTGATGATGACGGTGGTGATAAGGAGGGTGTTGGTGATGATTAAGACGTTGATGGTGATGGTGGTGATAACGGTGGTAATGGCGTTGTTGATAATGATAATCGTGTACAAACGGAAGTTTTATGAGTTTATCAGACATGGCAGATTTCACACTGTTGTTAATCCAAACCTACATTTATTTCAGATTAAATCAAATTACAAATTCACAACAAAGGGAGATGATTGTAGACAGTATCGGTAAAATATTTCTGGATTTATCTACTCTGTCATGAACTATTCATTAGATTTATGGAAAAACGAAAGATGAGAACATTGTTACTACCAACATTGATTCAAACTGACTGGGTTAAAACACATTGGTGCCGGGCGAACTGGTCGAGGGTCGAACGCTCGACTCCTTATCCGACGGCCACGGGTTCGAACCCAGCCTTGTGTAAAGTTTAACCGCGACCATCACGATCTCTGAAATATGCGATAGGTACTGGTTAGTACCCCAGGAATCAGCCAATCAGAGTGATTAATGTAAGTTAATTGGAGATTTGTATCAAAATCCGATGAAAAAAGAACCGTTTATACCAAAAAATAATTATTTTAACAGTAATTTCAGTACAATTTGTTTGATCAAATACACTGAAGAACTCATCTCCAAAAAATGTACAGATAGTTAAATATTGAAATAAAACATTATCGATTCTTTGTTTACATGGGCACGAAATATTATTGCGTTTATATCGCGGACAATAACGTTGGCGTTACATATTGTATAAAAAATTGCAATAAAAACAAGAAATATCTTAAAAAAGATGGTCGGCGCAATTTGAAGGTTAATATTTGTTGTGCAAAATGGCGAGATGTTACGATTATTGGTCACTCCAGATCCAAAATGGATTTCGGTAAATTCACCGAAATTCAGTGAATTTCGATAAGGTAACGTATACCCTTTATCGATAGGTTAACCAATACGCATCAAGGTTACAAACGTTGCTCGGTTGAATAAAAAGTGCCTATGTATCTAACGTAAGATTTGATTGGTTACACAACTCAATATGCTAATACCAAAACCACGTTAGTACGGCTGCACCGAAACATGTCGAATTTGGCGTCAATATTGTCTTTTTCGCTGTCCTATGTGAAATTCTGTCCGAGATACATTATTTTGTTGAGATGCCAGTCTATTATATCACGGACCTGGAAGAGGCTTTCTAATCACCAAAAATACATGATGTGATTTCTGGCGTCAATCTGTCCATGGACATGTTTACGTGTCCTGTTTGTTTTTCTACTTATGCAGTCAAACAGTTCTACAGGTCCGTGATTATATTAATACATGGACGTACTTTTGATAAGTTCGGTTCATTTGAATGATAAACATATTAGCTTACGGCAATCAAAATAAACAGAATATGTATCCTACAGATTGTTATAAACTACGTAAACTAGTTTTGGCAGGTTAGCACTTATGACCATGATACGTCATTCGGAAAACCTCGGCCAACTACGTCAAGTGCCTCGGATGATCGTTTGGCACTACTTTTGGAAATATTATTCGAATATCATGTAAACAATATGGCGACGTGAATGCTGGAGTTCTGATAAAACGGGATAAGCTATATGAAGACTGAAATATGTGAGTTTTTAATTAGAACTGACAATGATGATCCATTTCTTATGTGAATTTAGCGGAGTTGTTTTGAAGTTAAGTCAGTTTTACGAGAACTATTTTTTGACCGCACAAAATGTTGAATTTGGCCACATAGTGCTCCGCCTGACATACACTAGAGGGTGTTCGTAGAGTAACGAAGTGGTACGGAAATATCCGAGAGTTGTCGAGCGAGAATGCAGTATACGGATAAGGATAAATAAGGATTGTGGGCCAACACATCTTTGTATCAGGTGTCGTTTCCACACAATTTGATTATGTCTGTTTGTTTGTTTCATCGGGTTTAACGCCGTTTCTCAACAATTTTCCAGTTATATACGGCGGCCGGTTCACCTAACCTGTTTTTCCTGGACTGAAATCTAACCAGTACTAACTTACCCTTCCACAAAGAGCCGGCAACTTCTCCACATGTAGAGGAAAATCGACATTTTTTGTCGAATTTTCATGGAAGGGTATGACCTGCCGCTACCGGGAATCGAACCCGGATCGCCGGATTTCAAGTCCAACGGGCTAACCACTGGACCACGGCCGCGGCTCCAATTTGATTATGACTGAATGCCGAGTTTAGAATACAAATGAGACATGATCCCTTTGTAATCAGTAGCACTCGTCTACTTCAAGTTAGTTCCAAGGCATATATTCACCATATTCACCATATTAATAGATTGGTCTTTGATTCAAGATGTATCTCCTTCGTCTAAGAGTGTTAATTATTAATTAAACAAACATTTAATGAAGTTGTTTTTTATATTTTATGCATTTTTATTTCTCCATTATATGACAACAGAATTCGTTCGTTGGAATCCAAAAGTTAAAGATGTATCTGGCTCATCTGAACCTAAAACAGTTTAATCTACATCATCCAGTATTGTTGTTACATAGTCTAAAACATAATTAATGAGAACCATTACCATGCATAACCGTTTAATCTTGTTTATCTATTACCAACAGACAAAACTAGTAAAAAACACCAGGTTGTTAAAAAAAATTTTTTTTATAATTTTATAATAAAACAAGAATTTTTTCGACAAATACAGAGAAATACATAATAAATGTATTCTGCAATAATGCATATTTATTGAAGTTTTAACTACATGTATATACAGTATATTTTTCATGTTTGAAATGAACAAAAAACTTGCATAATATAATTTTTTTTATAATTTTATGATAAAACAAGTCTTTTTTCGACAAATACAGAGAAATACATAATAAATGTATTCTGTGATAATGCATATTTATTGAAGTTTTAACTATTATACAGTATATTTTTCATGTTTGAAATGAACAAAAAACTTGCATAATATATCTTTAAGCAATAAAATGTTATTCGGTGAGAAAAATGACTTAACAACGATTTGCCAAATATTGTTTTTCATCTTCATTAACACACAATCATAAAAGAACAGCAGACTTGGTAGTCTGCGATATGCATAACACTTGAGGCTGCATTGGAAGCCAATTCTTAACTATCACATCAATAGTTTGTCTAATTTCACCGACCTAGATATTACAATGCTAGTAATCGGTTAATTCAAACCATTTATCTTCTCTCCTGATTATTTTTAAGAACATCTCACAATTTTACCTCCCAAAACTAAAGCTGAAGAGTGGCTTATTTTTATTGTTCTATTCCCAATCATTATTAAACCTCTGCGTGTACTATTTTCTTTGTAAATACGATAATTATACCGTCTGCAGCGAAAGCCATTAGTAAAACCGTAACGTCTGGAAAGACCTATCAACTTTATTGCTATTAAGTGAAGATGTTTTCAGCATTAAGCGTACAGCGAGAATGTATGTGTTTTGTGAGATTATGTGGTCCCAGGAAACATGCAGGTGGTCCCACAGACGTTTATCTGCTTTCGTACCTCGCCGCTAATCTATTAGCAAATATCGGGTATTTCAGGTCAACTAACGAGCTTTGGAAACAATCAACACGATGCGTAGTTAATTGTGCTTAGAGGAAATAAAAAGGATGGTGCTTAAACGTGATATCATGAATTCATTTAATGTTTACAAAATAAAATTGATAATTACTTGCCACAGAATCTCCACAACCGTACTGATAGTCCATAATGTACACCTTACTGGTCTGTACTGATAGTCCATAATGTACACCTTACTGGTCTGTACTGATAGTCCATAATGTACACCTTACTGGTCTGTACTGATAGTCCACAATGTACACCTTACTGGTCTGTACTGATAGTCCACAATGTACACCTTACTGGTCTGTACTGACAGTCCATAATGTACACTTTACTGGTATGTACTGATAGTCCATAATGTACCCTTACTGGTCTGTACTGATAGTCCATAATGTACACCTTACTGGTCTGTACTGATAGTCCATAATGTACACCTTACTGGTCTGTACTGACAGTCCATAATGTACACCATACTGGTCTGTACTGATAGTCCACAATGTACACCTTACTGGTCTGTACTGATAGTCCACAATGTACACCTTACTGGTCTGTACTGACAGTCCATAATGTACACCTTACTGGTCTATACTGATAGTCCATAATGTACACCTTACTGGTCTGTACTGATAGTCCATAATGTACACCTTACTGGTCTGTACTGATAGTCCATAATGTACACCTTACTGGTCTGTACTGATAGTCCATAATGTACACCTTACTGGTCTGTACTGATAGTCCATAATGTACACCTTACTAGTCTGTACTGATAGTCCATAATGTACAACTTACTGGTCTGTACTGATAGTACATAATGTACACCTTACGGGTCTGTACTGATAGTCCATAATGTACATCTTACTGGTCTGTACTGCTAGTCCATAATGAACACCTTACTGGTCTGTACTGATAGTCCATAATGTACACCTTACTAGTCTGTACTGATAGTCCATAATGTACACCTTACTGGTCTGTACTGATAGTCCATAATGTACACCTTACTGGTCTGTACTGATAGTCCATAATGTACACCTTACTGGCCTGTACTGATAGTCCATAATGTACACCTTACTGGTCTGTACTGATAGTCCATAATGTACACCTTACGGGTCTGTACTGATAGTCCATAATGTACACCTTACTGGTCTGTACTGATAGTCCATAATGTACACCTTACTGGTCTGTACTGATAGTCCATAATGTACACCTTACTGGTCTGTACTGATAGTCCATAATGTACACCTTACTGGCCTGTACTGATAGTCCATAATGTACACCTTACTGGCCTGTACTGATAGTCCATAATGTACACCTTACTGGTCTGTACTGATAGTCCATAATGTACACCTTACTGGTCTGTACTGATAGTCCATAATGTACACCTTATTGGTCGAAGGTGTAAAAACAGAGAGAAAACGTGACTACAGGGAACGCCACATACACAAGACAGTGCATCCCCACGCAGACCTCCGGAAAAAGAACAATCCACAAAACATATGGCACTTAAGGGGATCAAATGGTACACATATTAAGGGCCAGAGGCACAAGGAATGGCCCGGCAGACCACATGGAATAACTAGGAGAATCAAAGTGGACAGTGAAGGGATGCGGAGGGGGGAATTAATGGATGGAAAATATCACAGGACAAGTCAAGACAACTGGCCGCAATAGGCCAAAAATGGGCAGGAAACAATCTGAACACTGTATAAAGTGACAGAATTGCACAGGGGAAAGTGAAATACAAAACACATTTATAACACAAACAGAAATAACCCGCAAGTACTTTTTCACTTAGCTTCTAAAACGCCACTGGATACATCTGTCGATGACTTTTGTTGCAGTAAGCTATAACGTTTATGATTCAAAAGAATCGAAGAATCCAAAATGGATGCAACCATAGAACATGAATGCCCCCGCTATGCGTTTTTCAGTAGAATGCAAATGCTTTGTTTGTAAAGGCTAAATAATGTTGAAGGAATATTAATTGAAAAACTATTTTTAAGTACTAAAAGGGTCATAACTCCTAAACAAATAGACATATTGTAATTGAAATCACACTTGTTCTGTATTTTGATATCCTGTGCTTATGAGCACAATATGAATTGAATCCATCTATCCTTTCAAGGGTCATTGTTCGGAAACCAATATTTGTATTTTACCATGTAGTATAGCAAAAGTCGTCACTTTCTATTCTCTTTTAAGCCTCTATTAAGGCCAGTTGTCTTGACTTGTCCTGTGATCTTTTCCATCTATTAATTCCCACCTCCCCTTCCCTTACTGTCCACTTTGATTCTCCTAGTTATTCCTTGTGGTCTGCTGGACCATTCCTTGCGCCTCAGTTCCTTAATATGTGCACCGTTTGACCTCCTTTAGTGCCTTATGTTTTGTGGATTGTTGTTTTTCCGGAGATCTGCGTGGGGAGGCATTGTCTTATGTATGTGGCTTTCCCTGTAGTTACGTATTCTCTCTCTTCTATTTCATCACGATGTAAAACGTCAACAAAGATTGTAACATTTTTACAATTGAAATACAGAAGATTTAAACCGAAAAGAACTGACAAAAAAGTTGAAGCTATCAACAGGTGATAGGAGTCTGTACGAAGCTACCGCGGGGATAAATTTACAATCACGCGTTTGAAACAATGGACTGTATCAAGGATAAAAGCAGATTGCGTCCAACTGTTTTATCATCGTTCGCGTTAAACTCCAAACGTTTGAAGACAAACACAGACCACAATGCAGACATAATAAAAGCCATGACGTTCTTCGTCATCACGTCCTATATCCGGAACGGTCGTACCATTCTCCGAGCAGAGTTGTCGTTCGTTGCTCTCATGTAACATCTTAGCGATGGGCTCCGTTTCCGTAATCTTGATGTGAATTGAAGTTAATTGTATAGATGACATTCTTGTTAATAAAGAAACAAGCAGTCAAGAGTAGGTATGTCATGACTCTGAATTTTGAAACTAACCAGATGATTTTAAACTTAACTAATTACAAAAGGCCTTTTACAAAAATCTTTTTGGGGTAGAAAATATTTAAAAACACAGTTCACTGAAATTTTCAAAATTTGAAATTTCGAAAAAAAACAGTTCCCTGGTTTTGCAACATCTGGCCTGATTGTTGTTCGACTTTCCAACAGAACATTCTAGCCATATGTGTATCGTAAATCAACCAGTTAATCAATTACTAATCAATCAATTAACCAGTTAATCAACTAGTCAAACCAGTTAATCAACGAGTCAATCAGTCATCAACCAGTCAGTCGATCAATGAACCTACCAATCAATCAATATATCAATCACTGGCTTAGTTACTAATTCAATTTACATCTCATTATATACGTTCTTTGCCCTTCAGAATACACGACATATGAGTACTACATATATACAGGCAATGCTCCTCTTCGCACTCGTTTTGCCTTCGGATTACATTTCGGCAATTCTCGTATCATTTTAGAGCTTTCTCCCGGTGATAATAGGAAAGATGATACTTAAAGAAAAGTTCTGTATTTTCACAAGACATGAACATTCTCATAGACAGTCAGGAAACTCATTCGCCAGCCTGTTAATTGAAGTACCTGTCAAGACTAATTGTACCCAGTAATTAAGCAATGGTAGGTACCTGGATATAAGCTTAGTACATAATGGGATTTCACGGAGAATGAACGTGTGGAGTCCCATACTCTTGCCAACATTAGTGACGTGTTTGTTGAAGAGTTCTGTGACGTCATCAGACTGTACTAGAACGAAGGTTACATAGATTTTACATTTGAAACGATAATTCATTTGGAGATAATAAATGAGTGCAGCGATGCCAGCTAAGTACTGTAGCCTTGAAAGCATGTGTTTGTAACTGGATGTAAAGCGTAGCGATACTTTTTGCTGAAAGCGCGTCGGTCGCTGAACCCAGAGATTTTGGGGGCGGAGCTCAGCGAAGGACACGACCACGCCTCCCCATATCACACGAGTACTGCTTTCCAGGTGTACTTTTCAGAACACGGACTCAATAGTGATTCAAATATGTTTAATCCTTTCATCAAAATCGAGCTTAAATAAATTAGGTTTAATGTTTTATTATCGTTATCATTTATCATCATTTACATTACAATTATTATTATTGTCATTTTCATTACTATTACTATTTGTGAAAGTATCATTTTTTATCATTATTTTAATTCTTATTGCTATCTATATAATAATTACTGTTATTATAATTATCATTAGTATAGTTATTTTAAACATTTTCATCATTATCATTAAAAACATGTTTTATTGTTATTCATATTATAATTATTGCTATTTTAATTTTAATTTTTATTGTTATAATTTTTATTTTATTCCTAATTTTTAGTATATCAAATCATTATTGTTTTTATCATATTATTAATGATAAAACAATTGTCATCATTTGTTATATACTTATTTAATAATAACTGTATAACAAGATAATTGTAATATATTATCTTATCATGATTGTAATTGCACTTTTCATCATTCATATAGTAACATTATCCGTAGAATTTGCTTATTGTTTGAAATCACAAAAGACAAATGATATGAAAGCTGCATATTAATGCTTCATAATAATAAGTTAAGTAGTTTATTTAAACTAAATTGAGATGAAAGCATTTTATTTTAAATAGTGCTCCTCCTGGAAGAAAACAGTACTGGCAGTAGCCAAGCAGGTATCTCAAGTAAAGTCCTTTCTGATACATCGTGTACATTTTAAAACATCATGTATATTGTAGTGTACATTCTAATCTGCCGTGTATATTGTAGTGTACATTCTTATATATCGCGTATATTGTGGTGTACATTCTAATCTGTCGTGTATATTGAAGTGTACATTCTAAAACATCATGTATATTGTAGTGTACATTCTAATCTGTCGTGTATATTGAAGTGTACATTCTAATATATCGCGTATATTGTGATGTACACTCTAATACAGTGTGAATATTGTAGTGTACATTCTAATACATCGTGAATATTGTAGTGTACATTCTAATACAGTGTGTGTATTGCAGTGTACATTCTAATACAATGTGTGTGTTAAAGTGTACATTCTTATGCATGATTTGTTGTAATGTACATTATAATGCATATTTGTTGTAGTGTACAATCTAATATATGTGGTGTAGTGTACAATCGAATATATGTGGTGTAGTGTACACTCTAATATATGTGTTGTAGTGTACAATCAAATATATGTGTTGTAGTGTACAATTTATTATATGTGTTATAGTGTACGGTCCAAAATGTGTGTTGTAGTGTACGATCTAATACATGTGTTGTAGTGTACACTATAATACATGTGTTGTAGTGTGCAATCTAATACATGTGTTGTAGTGTACAAACTAATACATGTGTTGTAGTGTACATTCTAATACGTGTTTTGTTGTAGTGTACACTCTAATGCATGTGTTGTAGTGTACAATCTTATACATGTGTTGTAGTGTACACTCTAATATATGTGGAGTAGTGTACAATCTAATACATGTGTTGTAGTGTACATTCTAAAACTTTTTGTTTGTTGTAGTGAAAACTAGTGCGTATTGTTTTCATTGATTTGATAGTCTTATTGCACTACTAATTTTTCAAGTTTGAACATCATAGATGCTACTTCAACACAGAAATATTGAATCAATTTCTCTATCCTTACTAGACTGCGCTTTCTAAACAGGGAACATAATTTGATTACATTATTATAGTACAGTGAATTCGCCTGATAAAATTTGTTTTTTGACGATAAGATTAAAATATAATTGGATTTTATCATTCATTCCAAATGATGAATGGGAGGAAATGAAAGTGTCATATTTTATTGTTTATTTTCATTTGGCTTTGATCGCCGATCTTAAACCGAAATAAATCTGGAAGAAAAGAAAACTTGAGCGGTATCTGGGGAGAATATTCGAAATGCAGAGAAACATCAAGAATATGACCGCTATTGATTCTGAAGAAAGTAGATCTTGATTAACAGGTGGTCTGATGATCGAGTCAAAAGATGGACGAAAAGAATGAAAACCGATCAATCGAATTACAATCTTCGTAAAGAGGTGGTCTTAATGTTTGAGGTGGTCTTTAAGTGAGGTTTGACTGTATCAAGAAATCTGAATCTTAAATCTTTCATATATTAACTTATCTCCAATATTCCTTGTAGAAGACGTCTTCCAACATATCCTATCAAAATATGTTTTCTATCACAATGTTCGGAAGAAGAAAATATTTTGAAAAGCTGATTAAATTCTGTTTCCCTCCTTCCAAATGTTTGCAGGCTGAGGAGAAAAACTCTTTGATATCAATTATATGTCATGATTGGTTTGTACTTTAAGCAGACATAGGCTGCATTAAAAGGCATAACATGTTTTGGTTATGATGATAATGGTGATGATGATGATGATGAAAGGGTTGGTGGTAATGGTGATGGTGTTGTTGATGATAATGGTGATGATGATGAAAGTGTTGGTGGTAATGGTGATGGTGTTGTTGAAGATAATGGTACTGATAATGAAAGTGTTGGTGGTTATGGTGATGATCTGATGAAAGTGCTGATGATAAAGGTGATGATGATGAAAGTTTTGATGATAATGGTGATGGTGATGAAAATGTTGGTTGTTATGGTAATAGTGTTGTAGTTGTTGATGATGATGATAATGTTGATGATGATGATAATGGTGATGATGATAAAAGTGTTGGTGGTAATGGTAATAGTTTTGTTGTTGATGATGATGATGATGATGATGATAATGGTGATGATGATGATAATGGTGATGATGATGATAATGGTGATGATGATGAACGTTTTGGTGTTAACGGTGATAGTACTGTTGATGATGATGATGATACTGCTACTACTAATAATAATAATAGCATTTATATGACGACAGAACAATGAAACAATAGCATTGGAATCCATGCTGATGTTGATGGTGGTGGATGTGAGGCAGTGATGTTGATGATGGAGATGGATGTGATGGCAGTGATGATGATGACGATGATGATGATGATGGAAATGGATATGCTGGCAGTGATGATGATGACGATGATGATGATGGAAATGGAAATGGATGTGATGGCACTGATGATGATGACGATGATGATGATGGAAATGGAAATGGATGTGATGGCACTGATGATGATGACGATGATGATGATGGAAATGGAAATGGTTGTGATGGCAGTGATGATGATGACGATGATGATGGAAATGGAAATGGATGTGATGGCAGTGATGATGATGACGATGATTCTGATGAAAATGGAGGTGGTGATAGTGGTGGTGATGATTTAAACGACACAATGACAGATGCTGTCAAAGCTAGTGTCTTACAACATCTTGTGAACTGCACATTTTGTTGTTGTTGTTCTTCTTGTTGTGATTTTAGTGGTTGGCGTATACTTTAGCACATTAATATGAAGATGCAATACTTCTTGGATGAGTAAAATCAAAAGGACAATATGTGATATTATTAAGCGGATTATAGCACTGCAGTCTATGGTGCAGTCATAGACGCGATGGTTGGTTTACGAAAATAATTTGCTGTCAAAATTAACACTCGATATTTTTTAACACTGCCGTAAATTTGGAATGCAATGTCTGTTTCACTTATAATACGTTAAAATACGTGAAAACTACAAGTAGTCAATTTTTATTTACGATTTTACGATACAACGTCGTAAATAATGCTCGTAAGATTTAAATTCCTGGCAAGTTTCAAAAAGTGAATGATCGCTATTAAGCATTGCGTTTATCGATTTTGAAATAACATTTAATTAGCTTTTGCATGAAAATTACACTTTCCAGTCTAGAGTAAAATACTGGTCGAACGTGCTAACCTACCAGTACTACTTCACTTAGTTTCAAAAAAGCTACTGGGTAAATCTTCCGTTGAATTTGATTGCAATAAGCCATAACCTTCATAATGCAAATAAATTTAACCAACGTAAAAAGTGTATATAACCTGGTCACATCGTCGACCAAGACTTTAACAACATAATAAAAACTAGGACACTTTGTGTGCTCATTAAAGAAATTATTTGTAAATTCAAATAAATGCCAGACTTAAAACATCCGAAAATAACATATTTTCTTGAATGTATACATACTTTGAACAAAATTCGAATAAAAATACCTTGTCCCGGAATATTTGTTTATTATGAATTCTACAATTGAATATCTGGTGCACGATGCATTCATTTTCTTATTGTAACTGCCTCTTTGTCATTGTATTAGTATTTTGTATATTATGTACTCATGTTGTCATGTTTTACATGAACTGAGAAATGAAAATAAACTGTTAAACTGTCAAAAAATCGAATTCATTGTTTCAGTTCGCTATGTCGACGTGTAGTCAAGATATGATATGGCGAGTCGGCTCTTTAGACCAGTAGATATATTGTCTAAGCGTGTTCGTATAATCATTGTTTTAAATTAAAGAAAAACAGCGAGTATGGAAGGAAATGGGGAAGACAAAACAAGCTTACTTTTGTTGAAGAACAAGATTGTGTCTTGCGTTTTCTGATGGTCTGAGTTCCTCTGTGTTGCAGGTCGTGTCGTGATACTACAATCCATTGCTCTAAAAGGTCCATGTTATATACACAAGTCGTGTGTCCGAATCGGACCTCAGCTATATAGGTGTTTGTTTAAATCACACAAAAACACACTCACAAAATGTCGACAGCTTAATCTGTGTATATCCAATTTTACGTGGGATGTTAGGTTAAATCATCCATTGTAGACACTTAACGTAATGGTTGCGTATGTAACCAAATGTTACAATCGTTTATTTTATTTCAGAATATCCAAATTATGTATGATATATTATTCACTCGATGGTTTTTTTTTCAGTGGGTGCATCTATAACCGACTGGATATTTTGTCCTCGCTATTTTACGGAATATAAACGAAATTAAATAACAAGTTTAATAAAAATACTTTTTTATATTTTTTATAAGAAAAATCAATACATTAAAGAATATGTGTTTATTTTTAATAAATATTATATGTTGTTTTTTTTATTAATGTATTTTCGCTATTCCATTTAAAAACAGAAACATATTAATAATTCACTATCAGATAAAAAAAATTCAAAACAAGTTCTTAAGACAATTAAAAAATACTAAAGACCGCTTTATTTCTTAAATTAAATTCCGACGTTTTAAAAATACAAGAAATCGAACAATTTTCAGCATAAAAGGGAATTAAACTCTTCTATAGATACGAGATAATTATTTTTCATTTTGTCAATCCAAAAGAAACATTTTAGAAAACACAAATGAATAAAATACATCTCAGTATAACACTAATTTTGAACACACTTGATAAACCAGATGATATTTAACACTGATCTGTATTATTTACAAGAGCGTCTAAGTGGCTCAGATTGAGGTTAGCCACCACTAAATTCCTGCTTTACAATTAGAGTTCCAAGCGACTTATGAACCAGTTTTATATTGACTAAAACTAGACCGTGGGAGGCAAGACGGATGTGTTTAGTATTCTCAATAATCACCCCGTAATATCCAAGAAACAAGTTATAATTAACACATAAACGAAAACAAGACACGATGCCTGTGATATTATAGTCGTCTATAATTTATTTTCTTAATCTACGTAGGAAGCACAATATTGTATTAATTTTCCGTGGATTACAGTCAAACTTATGCAAAGATGAATTTTCGGCCTCTGAATAGAAAATAATATGAGGGGTGTTCAGAAAGTACGCGGAAAAGTGTTGTCATATTTTTATAACAATCTCAAATGTGATGCAAATTTAAATTCATTGTGTATAAGTGTACAAAAAAGGATAGTCCTAGAAAGAGAAGTACGTCGAAGACAGTCTCCATGGCAACGTCATTCAACGTAACCCGGCCCAAATTTAAAGAAAACGCACGCATTTCATTGACAAAAATGGCGTCTTGTTTGTTAATTAAGCTAGATATTCACATCAAATTTACGGTGTAAAACGCACCAAAGCTCAACTTTATGCGGATTACGGTCAAACTTTTGCGTCCGATGAATTTCTCAACATCCCAGCAGGAGCAAATTATTGTATTAGCTTTTCGCGTATCATTGTCGAACTTTTGCGGTAGATGAACGTTCGACATCTATGTCGGAAGCATACGTAATTTATAAACGTCACCATGGATTACAGTCAAACTTTTTCGGAAGAGGAATGTTCGACACCTATGTAGGAAGTAATGTTGAATAGCATGGATTTCGGTCAAACTTTTTCGGAAGAAGAATTTTCGACACCTATGTAGGAAGTAATGTTGAATAGCATGGATTACGGTCAAACTTCTTCGGAAGAAGAATTTTCGACACCTATGTAGGAAGTAATGTTGAATAGCATGGATTACGGTCAAACTTTTTCGGAAGAAGAATTTTCGACACCTATGTAGGAAGTAATGTTGAATAGCATGGATTTCGGTCAAACTTTTTCGGAAGAAGAATTTTCGACACCTATGTAGGAAGTAATGTTGAATAGCATGGATTACGGTCAAACTTTTTCGGAAGAAGAATTTTCGACACCTATGTAGGAAGTAATGTTGAATAGCATGGATTACGGTCAAACTTCTTCGGAAGAAGAATTTTCGACACCTATGTAGGAAGTAATGTTGAATAGCATGGATTACGGTCAAACTTTTTCGGAAGAAGAATTTTCGAAACCTATGTAGGAATTAATGTTGAATAGCATGGATTACGGTCAAACTTTTTCGGAAGAAGAATTTTCGAAACCTATGTAGGAAGTAATGTTTTATAGAACTTTAGATGGATTATGGTCAAACGTTTGCAGAATATGATTTTTTGACATCTACGCAGAAGCTATGTGTGATATTTAATTATGCGTTGATTAAGGTCAAACTTTTGCGGAAAACAATTTCTCTTACTCAAAAAGATATCTTTGCTGTCGTGGTGTTGTTGTTATATTAGTTGATGATGTTGTTGTTGTCGTAATCGGTGTAATTGTTGTTGTTGTTATAATTGTTGTTGTTGTTGTTGTTATTGTTGTTGTCGTCGTAATCGTTGTAATATTAGTGGTTGTTGTTGTTGCTGCTGTTGCCGTTGATTTAACAGTAGTGGTTGTTGTTTTGATTGTAACAGTATATGATACTATCATAAATTCTCGTTTCAATGTTAATAACCATTTCAACAATCTACTTGGCAAACAACAACAGCAACAACAGCAGAAAGAAAACAAACATAAACGACTTTACAAAGACTGCCTAAAGCGATGTGTGTTATCTTCTATGAAGTAGGAATACATTGTTCCTATTTACTCTCCTTGAAACCACAATTAACCGGAGAGGATTCAACCATTTCCGTCAATATGAACGCTTTAACACATGCATGCAATTATTCTAAATGAACTTCCTATTGGTAATTATCTCGTTGCACTATTTCCAGACTAACTCACTTTAAGTATAGCACTAAGCACTCCCTCTTTTTGCACCCCGAATCTCTTATTCTCTTCTTTGATTGCACACATTAATTAATTTCATTTTGAGAGAGATCTTATTAATCCGATTTTTATTCCACTTTTTCTAAAACATTCTCAAATATCCCAAACAGTACACTGGAGCCCTCCTAGTCAAACTGTTGAACACAAATAATTCTCAAACACACAGGAAACATCAGGGTCAAAATATCCATTTTTCTTTTATTTTTATCACAACAATTCATTCATTGTCTTATAATTCATTTAGGTAATTTCAGTGGTTAAGGTAACAAGCCATCTTCAGATTTTTGTTAAACCCCAAAAAAATGTTTTTATATGAGTAACTTAGTTAGTCGGTCAATAACTAGCCATAGCTATATTAAACTTTGTAATATTACCCACTTGTATCAGGTCCACACCCTAAATTATTTCCAGCGCTGAAAATGTTAACTTTTTTCTCTAGTCCTAACATCACGTCTCAGAGTATACTTGATTACAACCAACATTCTCAGCAGCATTTTTTTTTTATTGTACAGCTATCTGTGATCGTTATAAATAAATTATTGTAAGATGTCGATTTTTATCTGCATTCAAAACGATCCGTTTCTTTTGATGCTTATATTGCTTGGTAGTTTTCATCCTGAATCATAAAAACAACTTCTCGTCTGGGATACTTCCTTGTGTGAAATTGTTAGTAACTTACTCCGAACAGATTTACGAAAAACTCGCGTTACACACAAAAAGGTGTTGCATTTATTGTTTACAGAGGAAAGGTATTCGTAAAAAAGGCTTTTGTAATAGCCTTACACCCTTTGATAGCAAATAAATCTATAGATAGCAACGCTTCTAGCTGCGGCAAATTCAAAATTTCCAAGAGAGTTTATGTGATATACACTCGTTCTGTATTATCATTTAACTTTGGTGACTAGTTTTGGACATCAAAATATACACGGACGGACGCACGCACGCACACACATACACACGTACACGGACGCACATACATGGACGCACGCACATACAGACACGCACATACACATACGCTCCGACGAACCGACGACTATTTGCAAAATACGTAACATTTCAACATGGCGAACTTGAACCACATATACAGTGAATCAAACGCAATTTAAATGAATTATAAATAATTAAATCCAGTTAAATAATTAGTACTCTGTGTGTATATTCACAAAAGTGCCGATGTCGTGTTTGCATAAAAATGATATGATATCAAAACAAACACAATTGTTTAGCTTATTATCGTCTTCATTTTCAACTTGAAAAATACTGTAAAAGCTACTCCCATTTTTATTGGGATTTTATTGCGGGTTTTAAAAGAGTTCGCCTTTAAAGCTGTCAGTCTGTATCATCTACTTTAACTCTCTTGTACACTCAAAGCGGTACAGCGATCTTCTCTCGATATCCACCCTCTCTCGATCTCCACCCTCTGTCAATCTCCACCCTCACTCAACCTCCGCCCTCTCTCGATCTCCACCCTCTCTCCATATCCACCCTCTCTCGATCTACACCCTCTCTCAATCTCCATCCTCTCTCAATCTCCACCCTCACTCAATCTCCACCCTCTCTCAATCTCCACCCTATCTCAATCTCCACCCTCTCTCAATCTCCACCCTCTCTAAATCTCCATCCTCTCTCGATCTCCACCCTCTCTCAATCTCCACCCTCTCTCAATCTCCACCCTCTCTCAATCTCCGCCCTCTCTCGATCTCCATCCTTTCTAAATCTCCATCCTCTCTCGATATCCACCCTCTCTCGATCTCCACCCTCTCTCGATCTCAATCCTCTCTCGATCTCCACCCTCTCTCGATCTACACCCTCTCTCAATCTCCGCCCTCTCTCGATCTCCACCCTCTCTCAATCTCCGCCCTCTCTCGATCTCCATCCTTTCTAAATCTCCATCCTCTCTCGATATCCACCCTCTCTCGATCTCCACCCTCTCTCAATCTCCGCCCTCTCTCGATCTCCACCCTCTCTCAATCTCCACCCTCTCTCAATCTCCACCCTCTCTCGATCTCCATCCTTTCTAAATCTCCATCCTCTCTCGATATCCACCCTCTCTCGATCTCCACCCTCTCTCGATCTCAATCCTCTCTCGATCTCCACCCTCTCTCGATCTCCACCCTCTCTCGATCTCAATCCTCTCTCGATCTCCACCCTCTCTCGATCTCCGCCCTCGCTCGATCTCCATCCTTTCTAAATCTCCATCCTCTCTCAATCTCAATCCTCTCTCAATCTCCACCCTCTATCGATCTCCACCCTCTCTCAATCTCCATCCTCTCTCGATCTCCACCCTCTCTCGATCTCCACCCTCTCTCGATATCCACCCTCTCTCGATCTCCACCCTCTCTCGATCTCCATCCTCTCTCAATCTCCATCTTCTCTCGATCTCCATCCTCTCTCAATCTCAATCCTCTCTCAATCTCCGCCCTCTCTCAATCTCCATCCTCTCTCATCTCCACCCTCTCTCAATCTCCACCATCTCTCCCTCTCCACCCTCTCTCCATCTCCACCCTCTCTCGATCTCCTCCTTCTCTCAAATTTCAACCTCTCTCAATCTCCACCCTCTCTCGATCTCCAACCTCTCTCGATCTCCTACCTCTCTCGATCTCAACCTTCTCTCAATCTCAACCTTCTCTCGATCTCCACCCTCTCTCGATCTCCACATTCTCTCACTCTCCACCTCTCTCCCTCTCCACCCTCTCTCCATCTCCAACTTCTCTCAATCTCAACCTCTCTCGATCTCAACCATATCTCGATCTCCAACCTCTCTCGATCTCCTACCTCTCTCGATATCCACCCTTTCTTAATCTACACCCTCTCTCGATCTCAACCATACCTCGATCTCCAACCTCTCTCGGTCTCCACCCTCTCTCAATATCCACCCTCTCTCGATCTCCACCCTCTCTCAATCGACGCCCTCTCGTGATCGACACCCTCTACCAAGCGATGTCCTATTGCGATATATACCCTCTCTTAATCGAAACCCTCTCTTAATCGAAACCCTCTCTCATTCTCCACCCTCTCTCAATCGGCGCCCTATCACCCTCTATCAAGCGATATCCAACCTCTCTTAATCGAAACCCTCTCACAATCGAAACATTATCTAAATCACCACTCTCTTTAAACACCCTCTCTATCCAAACCCTCTCTAAACTGATTGATAAATCAACATGCTCGCGTAAAATATCACAGAATGTCACGTGACTTTATATGTTAATAATCTACTCGAATTTAATATAGTGTCAAAGTCCTTAGGTGACACAGAAAAAATATATTGAAGCATTTTAACGTAATGGGTAAATTATGTCAATATATTAGCATTTCTAGTTACTAGAGCACTTCAATTATTACCGGTTAATAGGGAGGAAGGTGTCATGTTGCGGTTAACCGCGGAATCATTCCGGAGGTACTCAATATGTTGTTTAGAGTTTTCTTCGTATTCTGTCAAGAAGTACTTACAAATGCCTTCCTTAATGAATTAAAACTCCACATTTACAAGTCAGAAAGTAGATTATGTTCCATCTGATCGGCAATTTGATGACATAAATTACCCTGAGTTTATATAATAAACGATCAAAACGTTGAACATGATTCGATCGACGGCAAATTACTTGAAGAATCACAGAGAACTGATGATCATCTGAGGTCGAATGCAGACATCGGGGCCATTGCTTAAATGACTGTCAATGTCACCCTGCTATGGTTAAAGGTGTTAGCGATGGAAAACCCCGTTTGGTGCCTCCTTGGTGAACGAAAACCCCGTTTGGTGCCTCTTTGGTGAAAAAATGATTGGTCAGATTTTAAAAAGCCCGCTATGAGGACAATATTTGATTGGTCAAAAATGTAGGTCAAATCAATGTTGTACAGCCTCGCCGAAAAGGTCATCCTCATTTGAATATTATTACAGTTCAATAGTCATACCCAAAAAATGCATGTTTACGGGTTTCGGTGCATAGATTAGAAGCAGTCTGGAAGATGGCAATAAACAGTTAAACTACGTACTCATTACCATAAATGTAACTCTTGTAATACACAGGAAGATGAAGTTCATTTTGTTTTAGAATCTCCCATGTAGCGCGACGTAGGGAAACTATCACGGGAAAGAGGCAAGCGCAATAAAATTGATCAAACCTTTAAACAGCGGAAACAACTGTACAATTAAAAAATGATCATTGTTTGTTTATAAAAGTTTGAATTGAGGTTACAACTAGATCTACATTTCTTATACTCATCTCGACTGTCCTCATTATCAACTATCTACTGTTATCTATTTACGTAGTTATTTTATTATATATACGTAAAGCAGTGTGGGTGATTTTGTTTGTATATATAAATTACTACGGTTTTACTTCGATAAAAATGTGTTGTTAAACCACAATTGACATGATGCTTTATTAACGGTATAGTTTTGAATTGTGTAGAACAGTGGACTTATTGCCTTTTCCTAATAAACTTATATATTATTCCATAATAATTAGGCAGTAAAGCCTTAATAATACGACCACCCTTGGGACTCTTGAAAACTGGTCTTAATATTGAGGTGGTCTTAATATTGAGGTTGAATAAAGAGGGAAACTGTAGAAGGGGCCAGCACCTTGTTACAATAATATACTGTAGAAGGGGCCAGCACCTTGTTACAATAATGTACTGTAGAAGGGGCCAGCACATTGTTACAATAATGTACTGTAGAAGGTGCGAGCACCTTGTTACAATAATATACTGTAGACAGGGCGAGCACCTTGTAACAATGATATACTGTAGAAGGTGCGAGCACCTTGTTACAATAATGTACTGTAAAAGGGACAAGACCTTGTTACAATAATGTACTGTAGAAGGGGCAAGCACCTTGTTACAATAATATACCGTAGAAGGAGCCAGCACCTTGTTACAATAATATACTGTAGAAGGTGCGAGCACCTTGTTACAATAATGTACTGTAAAAGGGACAAGACCTTGTTACAATAATGTACTGTAGAAGGGGCAAGCACCTTGTTACAATAATATACTGTAGAAGGAGCCAGCACCTTGTTACAATAATATACTGTAGAAGGTGCGAGCACCTTGTTACAATAATATACTGTAGAATGTGCCAGCACCTTGTTACAATAATATACTGTAGAAGGGGCCAGCACCTTGTTACAGTAATATACTGTAGAAGGGGCCAGCACCTTGTTACAGTAATATACTGTAGAAGGGGCCAGCACCTTGTTACAATAATATACCGTAGAAGGGGCCAGCACCTTGTTACAATTTCCTAAGATAACAAAACTGCTCATTTTTCTGTACCATTTTTTTAGTTCAAGAGAGTGGGCGAACGCTTAATTGTGTCTGTACTGACTAATATCGATAATAACAAACAAACATACGGCGATTTTTATTTGCAGATTTTCCATGAAAACACGAAGTTGGATACCACGTGTTCTTTTCGTGAGGAATAAATTACATCACACTGCGTTTCGGTTAGCACCGATATCTGTCTCAGTTAACGTTCATCAATACTTCACAATCATTTAATGTTTTGCATCGACTGCAAGCACTTAATAACCTCAGCCGATTGTCGACAAATCTTGGTTTCATGGACATTTATAGAACTGGGATGTAAATATTCGGTTATTTTGCTAACCGGTTAATCGTTTAATCTTCCGACTTTGGATTCGGTTTTATATCTGTTAAGAACTGAACATAATTCATCAAAGAAATATCAATCATTTCAATTATTTTTAAGTAAACATCCATTTTGTTTCAAACATTATAATATGATATCATTATGATAAATTGAAGTTGCACTCTATTCAAATACAGCAGTGTTAAAACTTTTCAAAATGAAAAAAAAATGTTTTCATAGAAAATAAACGATTAACAAATTAGTGATTTTACTAACCGATAACCGGTTAATCGTTTACATCCCTAGTCTTTTACTATCTACAATACAACTCCGCTATGTATGCCGGAAGTTGAGCACCGGCAGTTGATCTCTAGGAATGTTTACAGTCAGCCAATCAGCGCAAGGTTTTGTTACTTTGAAAAACATGATAGCATCACAATAGTGTCTTTTTTTCTATATTTCAGAAATATGCGAAACTTGTCGACCAGCATAATCATAAGCATCAGAAGTACAAAAACCAGTGAATCACACAATGATGAAAGTCATTCAAGAGGAAGTCATACATAGATAAAGTAACAATGAAACTTTCTCAAGAAATTTGGACTCATTAAGTTTTTTTTCTGAGGAGAAAACTGTAAACGTCATCATCAGAATCAGTGACATCACTTCTGTCTGTTCATATTTCCAGCATAATGTATCACGTTGTGATTTATATCAACTTGTTGTCCATTATTCGTCAAAGTGACTTACCATAAATATTTTTCCAAAGTGGTCGACGTCTTTTGTCAATGCTAACGTTTCGTCGAGTGCCCCGACCCGCGTGTACCCTCTAAACCGTTTCGTCAAGTGCCCCCCTCCCCGCGTGTACACTCTGGACCGTTTCGTCAAGTGCCCCCCTCCCCGCGTGTACACTCTGGACCGTTTCGTCAAGTGCCCCCCTCCCCGCGTGTACACTCTGGACCGTTTCGTCAAGTGCCCCCCTCCCCGCGTGTACCCTCTGGACCGTTTCGTCAAGTGCCCCCCTCCCCGCGTGTACCTTCTGGACCGTTTCGCCTATTGGTTAGGATTTATCTTAGGAAGTTCTGATGTAATGTGGCAGTTTCTTGCTTTTATAATCGGAGAACATTTTCTTGCATTTGTATTTGATGTGTTTAACTGTTGCATAAGTATTTAAAAACTTCCTGCAAAACAGTTATGTACTTTTGTAATCATCTTAATATTTCAAGATTATCTTTTATCTCAATATAAATATCCCTAGATTTCATAGACGCTGTAATGTAATGACATAGTTTATCAAACTGTAGCAGTCACGTGATTTCCTAGCCATTGAACTTTGACATGTAACACGTGTTTACGGCATATAAGAGTAACAGAATGTAAATACTTGATTGCCTGTTTCGCGGCGTGAATGTTTCCGAAATAAATGATGATATAAACAATTAAAATAGTTGTTTCTAAGACCTTCATAGATTTACAAGCATTTGTTCAAGTCTCACAATAGATTCAAGAGGATTGACAGATTCGGTATCTTCGTTAATTCGAAACGTTCCGCCATTTTCCGGTAAAGTTCGCCCATTTCCGATGCAGAAATGTAAACAACAGCTTTATTCCACGCCGCATCACATAGTTATCAGAAGAGTTTCAAGTAATGGACAATTTAGTAAAATTTACCCCCACTCGACTTATTTCCTGTATTAACCGGAAGTGATGTACTCGCCGCCGTATACGCAGCAGCGTTCGTTACTACAAAGCTATCGAACGAAGTTCTTAAAGTTTCTCAATTCAAAGTTCACCGGGTAGCTTTTTACGGGTCTACCATGAGTTTCATTTGGCAAAACATGTGTAAGAATTATATTCGATGTATCATGGTTAAAAGACGCGAAAATGACTGCGATACTAGAATATAGTTAGTTTATACAATAAGCTGACTAGAATAACTGGGAAAATCCACTTTTTGTTGTAGCCTACAATGATTGATGAAAACAACATAAGTATAATAACCCCCTGTACATTCCCTAATTGTTTCATACTGGCTTATCATGTGATGAATCACGTCATATCCGGTCTGAAAACCAT
Source organism: Mactromeris polynyma (assembly GCA_032209605.1). Taxonomy (NCBI): domain Eukaryota; kingdom Metazoa; phylum Mollusca; class Bivalvia; order Venerida; family Mactridae; genus Mactromeris; species Mactromeris polynyma. The sequence continues at coordinate 8,589,903 of JASFXZ010000014.1, forward strand.
GCCACGTCTCGTGAAATTATTCAAACAATATATCAAAATAGTCTAACCTGTAACGTCTGTTAATTTTAATGATTTTCCGAGCGTATTCTTTACTGGTTTATGTAATTTTGGTTATCCAAGAAAAGGTATAAAATCTTGTAATAATATTGCAGATTATACGACGTGCAGGTAATAATACGTGTATGTAATACGGTATATATAATGTATGTATAATGAGACATGTATAATGTACGTATAATGAGACATGTATAATGTACGTATAGTGAGGCATGTATAATGTACGTATAGTGAGACATGTATAATGTACGTATAGTGAGGCATGTATAATGTACGTATAATGAGACATGTATAATGTACGTATAGTGAGACATGTATAATGTACGTATAGTGAGGCATGTATAATGTACGTATAGTGAGGCATGTATAATGAATGTATAATGAGACATGTATAATGTATGTATAATGAGACATGTATAATGTATGTATATACTGAGGCATGTATAATGTATGAAAACTGAGGCATGTATAATGTATGTATATACTGAGGCATGTATAATGTATGTATATACTGAGACATGTATAATGTATGTATATACTGAGGCATGTATAATGTATGTATATACTGAGGCATGTATAATGTACGTATAATGAGACATGTATAATGTATGTATATACTGAGACATGTATAATGTATGTATATACTGAGACATGTATAATGTATGTATATACTGAGGCATGTATAATGTATGTATATACTGAGGCATGTATAATGTATGGATATACTGAGGCATGTATAATGTATGTATACTGAGGCATGTATAATGTATGTATATACTGAGACATGTATAATGTATGTATATACTGAGGCATGTATAATGTATGTATATACTGAGGCATGTATAATGTATGTATATACTGAGACATGTATAATGTATGTATATACTGAGGCATGTATAATGTATGTATATACTGAGGCATGTATAATGTATGAATACTGAGGCATGTATAATGTACGTATAATGAGACATGTATAATGTATGTATATACTGAGGCATGTATAATGTATGTATATACTGAGGCATGTATAATGTATGTATATACTGAGGCATGTATAATGTATGAATACTGAGGCATGTATAATGTACGTATAATGAGGCATGTATAATGTATGTATATACTGAGGCATGTATAATGTATGTATATACTGAGGCATGTATAATGTATGTATATACTGAGGCATGTATAATGTATGAATACTGAGGCATGTATAATGTACGTATAATGAGGCATGTATAATGTATGTATATACTGAGGCATGTATAATGTATGTATATACTGAGGCATGTATAATGTATGTATATACTGAGGCATGTATAATGTATGTATTTACTGAGGCATGTATAATGTATGTATATACTGAGGCATGTATAATGTATGTATATACTGAGGCATGTATAATGTATGTATATACTGAGGCATGTATAATGTATGTATATACTGAGGCATGTATAATGTACGTATATACTGAGGCATGTATAATGTATGTATATACTGAGGCATGTATAATGTATGTATTTACTGAGGCATGTATAATGTATGTATATACTGAGGCATGTATAATGTATGTATATACTGAGGCATGTATAATGTATGTATATACTGAGGCATGTATAATGTACGTATATACTGAGGCATGTATAATGTACGTATAATGAGGCATGTATAATGTACGTATATACTGAGGCATGTATAATGTATGTATATACTGAGGCATGTATAATGTACGTATATACTGAGGCATGTATAATGTACGTATAATGAGGCATGTATAATGTACGTATATACTGAGGCATGTATAATGTATGTATATACTGAGGCATGTATAATGTATGTATATACTGAGACATGTATAATGTACGTATATACTGAGGCATGTATTATGTATGTATATACTGAGACATGTATAATGTATGTATATACTGAGGCATGTATAATGTATGTATATACTGAGGCATGTATAATGTATGTATATACTGAGGCATGTATAATGTATGTATATACTGAGGCATGTATAATGTATGTATATACTGAGGCATGTATAATGTATGTTTATACTGAGGCATGTATAATGTATGTATATACTGAGACATGTATAATGTATGTATATACTGAGGCATGTATAATGTATGTTTATACTGAGGCATGTATAATGTATGTATATACTGAGAAATGTATAATGTATGTATACTGAGGCATGTATAATGTATGTATATACTGAGGCATGTATAATGTATGTATATACTGAGGCATGTATAATGTATGTATATAATGAGGCATGTATAATGTATGTATATAATGAGACATGTATAATGTATGTATATACTGAGGCATGTATAATGTATGTTTATACTGAGGCATGTATAATGTACGTATAATGAGGCATGTATAATGTATGAATACTGAGGCATGTATAATGTACGTATAATGAGGCATGTATAATGTACGTATAGTGAGGCATGGATAATGTACGTATAGTGAGGCATGTATAATGTATGTATCATGAGGAATGTATAATGTACGTATAGTGAGACATGTTTAATGTACGTATAGTGAGGCATGTATAATGTACGTATAGTGAGGCATGTATAATGTACGTATAATGAGGCATGTATAATGTACGTATAGTGAGGCATGTATAATGTACGTATAGTGAGGCATGTATAATGTACGTATCATGAGGAATGTATAATGTACGTATAATGAGACATTATAATGTATGTATAGTGAGGCATTTATAATGTACGTATAATGAGACATGTATAATGTACGTATAGTGAGGCATTTATAATGTACGTATAATGAGACATGTATAATGTACGTATAGTGAGGCATGTATAATGTATGCATAATGAGACATGTATAATGTATGTATAATGAGACGTGTATAATGTATGAATAATGAGACATGTATAATGTACGTATAATGAGACATGTATAATGTACGTATAGTGAGGCATGTATAATGTATGTATAATGAGGCATGTATAATGTATGTATAATGAGACATTATAATGTACGTATAGTGAGGCATGTATAATGTACGTATAGTGAGGCATGTATAATGTACGTATAATGAGACATGTATAATGTACGTTTAGTAAGGCATGTATAATGTACGTATAGTGAGACATGTATAATGTATGTATAATGAGCCATGTATAATATATGTATAGTGAGACATGTATAATGTCCGTATAATGAGGCATGTATAATGTATGTATAATGAGATGTATATAATGAATGTATAGTGAGGCATGTATAATGTTTGTATAATGAGACATGTATAATGTATGTATTGTGAGACGTGTATTATGTACGTATAATGAGGCATGTATAATGTACGTATATTGAGACATGTATAATGTATGTATAGTAAGACATGTATAATGTACGTATAGTGAGGCATGAATAATATACATATAATGAGCCATGTATAATACATGTATAGTGAGGCATGTATAATGTACGTATAATGAGACGTGTATAATGTATACATAAACATACAGTATGTAGATTATCCTGTGCGTAGATCATACATCATGTATATTATACTGTGTGTAGATCATACAGCATGTACATTATCATGTGTGTAGATCATACAGTATGTAGAGTATCATGTGTGTAGATCATACAGTATGTAGATTATCATGTGTGTAGATCATACAGCATGTAGATTATCATGTGTGTAGATCATACATTATGTAGAGTATCCTGTGTGTAGATCATACAGTATGTAGAGTAGCATGTGTGTAGATCATACAGTATGTAGATTATCATGTATGTAGATCATACAGTATGTAGAGTATCATGTATGTAGATCATACAGTATGTAGAGTATCCTGTGTGTAGATCATACAGCATGTACATTATCATGTGTGTAGATCATACATCATGTAGATTATCATGTGTGTAGATCATACAGCATGTAGAGTATCCTGTGTGTAGATCATACAGCATGTACATTATCATGTGTGTAGATCATACATCATGTAGATTATCATGTGTGTAGATCATACAGTATGTAGATTATCATGTATGTAGATCATACAGTATGTAGATTATCCAGTGTGTCGATCATACAGCATGTACATTATCATGTGTGTAGATCATACATCATGTAGATTATCATGTGTGTAGATCATACAACATCTTCATTATCATGTGTGTAGATCATATACATGTAAATTATCATGTGTGTAAATCATACAACATGTACATTATCCTGTGTGTAGAGCATACAGCATGTACATTATCATGTGTGTAGATCATACAGCATGTACATTATCATGTGTGTAGATCATACAGCATGTACATTATCATGTGTGTAGATCATACAACAAGTACATTATCATGTGTGTAGATCATACAGCATGTACATTATCATGTGTGTAGATCATACAGCATGTACATTATCATGTTTGTAGATCATACAGCATGTACATTATCATGTGTGTAGATCATACAGCATGTACATTATCCTGTGTGTAGATCATACAGCATGTACATTATCATGTGTGTAGATCATACAACATGTACATTATCCTGTGTGTAGATTATACAGCACCAATCACCTTCGCGGTGGTCTCCCTTTACAATACAGAGATCTCTGACGTCACAAAAATTTTAACAGTCATCTGTTATTTCAATATGTTTTATCTTTTGATTACATATGTTATAAAATCACGTTCATGCTACATTGCAGAGGGATAATGCTAATGTATTTGTTTAAATGGGGAAAAAATGACTCAACGAACAAAAAACATTTTTTTCCAAAGTGAAACTATCGTTTTATTGAAATATAATGTACAACTAAGGGAGATAAGCGCAACAATGAGTTTGAAATATAGTTAACGCCATTAAGAACATAACTATTTCACTCAGCCTACATTTTGTTCCAAGTCTTGAAAACGTTTATTGTTACAAATGAGCAAATCACTCATAAACTAGAAATGTGTCCATAGGACACAGATGCCCCCACTTGCAGCCTTTGTCACAAAAGCAAATGCTATTATTCTGCTTTTAATTTGTGAATGGGTATCCAAATTACCAAGTGAACAACTGTACTGATTAGGTGATAAGTCAAGGACCATAACTTTGCACTTACTGGGCGTAATCATACATGAAACCCCAAGTGCACAACATACAGCTTGGTAAACATTCCGGTAAAGTTTAATGACTCTGGCTCATATACTTTTGGAGATATGCACGACACAAGATTGCATACTATGTAGGCAATATTTTAACTAAGTCAAGGGCCATAACTTTGCAATTACTAGACACAGCCAAACATGAAACCCCAGGTGCACAACTTCACATGATTGTGAACATTCCTGTAAAGTTTGATGACTCTGGCTCATATACATTTGTTGATATGAGTGACACAAGATTTTGTGACTGACGGAAGGACGGACAGACAGACGCGCCGAAGACAAAAACAATATGTCTACTTGGAGCAGGGTGATATAATTAATGGATTTCAAATTAAACAATCAAGTAAATTAATATATAATGGGAACTGCATATTAAATGAGATTAGCAAAAAAACATAATTATAATGTGTACTCTATACTTAAATAACTTAATACAAAAATACAGATATTTTTCTAATAATCTAATTTATGCAATGACATATACATTTACACCAATCTTATCACTATTTAATCAGATTCATTTAAAAAAATTATCATTCATAGAATTACACTAAAAATCTGAATTTTAATATTTTTATTACCTCCCTTTACTTTTGCATATTTTAGTATATTCTATCTACACAGCTATCAGAGAAAAGAAGAAAACATACTAGTCCCTTTAAAAATGTACTAACATACTGTATATAAACAATAAACACATACAATTTATATCTTAGATACAATATAACTGTCATATTATCTTGAAGTATGATTACATCTAAAAATAGAACAAACCGCATTTATGTACAGTTCTTGTGTAGTTGAAAATTACTCCTGTTAAGTTTTATGTAAGTTTTACTTATATTCTATCAATAATATATGTACACAGAATGGACAACTCTGTTATCTCACAATATGTTTGATTACTCTAGTTCATACATTTTCACTACATCACTGCTATCCATGGTAACAAACATTCTATTCAGTCCCTGATGAAAACACACTGAACGTGGATTCTGTAATCCATCTCCTTGCTTCACAACCACACCAAGTTTCTTCCCATTCTCACTGAATTGTACCACATTCTGTGAAATGTACCCAACTACAAACATGTTTCCTTTACCATCAACACATACACCATCTACATCCACCAGGTCAGTGTCTGTAATAGTGGACAAATAATTTCCCATCCCATCAAAACATACAAGTCCCTTGTCCCAACCTGCCACAAACATTCTGTCTCCACTTTCATTGAATGTAACATGTAGACTATGGCTGAACAGCTTATTCCCAGCATTGTCTCGTGTAATTGTCTTCAGCCGGGTACCAGTCATATCATAAACATAGAGTGAAGCTCTAGCATCTGTCACATAAAGCTGACCATCCTTGAAAGCAATACCATAACAAACATGAGACATTTTAATTTGTCTTGTAGGAGTCATCTTGTTATGAATGGAAACAAACTGGATCTTGTTGTCTCTCTGACATGCAACAGCAACTTCGTGTTTACTGATACAACATACACAATAAGGTATAGAATCTAAAGTACAATAGTCAACAACTGACATCTTCTGTATATCAATACGTTTTAGTTTCTTATTGTTACAATCTGTGACAAGTAGTTGGTTATCATGTGTCAGACAACATCCAAGGGAATGGCATCTCTTAGAATCATGAGAAAGTTTTATGGTAATATCTTTACTTCCTTTGATTTTGTAGACGTCGTGTTTCTGCTTTCCATGTTTCTGTACTTGACCAATACCTTGTAAAGCTTGGATATTGTAGGGGTCGTGTCTCTGTACTTGACCAATACCTTGTAAAGCTTGGATATATTCCATCAATGATTGGTCTGGAATGAATGATATCTGTGCGTCTGTATTATGTTGTAATTCTTGCTTCATCTTCTCACCGTCTGCTTCTTTTATTTTTTCTTGGGCAATTTTCGTACAAACAAAACGTTGGGCTCTATTTCCTTCTGATTTATTAAACTTGTCGTCTGTCGTCTGCAAATCTTTACAGATGCTATCAACACTTTGCTTGGCTTGTAGAATATTTGTTTCTAGTTGTTTGTATACAACTTCTATTTTATTGCGTGACGACTCGGCAATTTTACTGAAGATGGCTTCCAATGCTTTTTGGAATGTACTGACTTGACCTAAAGCTTCTTTCTTTGCTTGTTTCAAAGTCTGAAGTTGAAGTTGGGTATTTTGAGATTTACTTGCAGTTTCCATGGATACCATCATTTCTTTTAGAAGACGGTGCATCTGTTTGCAGTCTGACAACTTAAATATGACGTCAATCATGTCTCGTATAGAATGGATGTGACTGTCTGGACAAGATCTGAAATGGAATGATTTATAACTACATTCTGCTTATAATATGTATAGAAAACACATTTAAAACATAGGACGTTGTGACATTGTTCATATGTAGCCTATTGATTTTATTTGTGTTGAACAATTTTAAATTGAGCACCGACGTCCTACTTATAATATATAGAGCTAGAACTATTGCTTGATTATTTACCTTTTGGTTTTGGTTTATTACACATCATGAATGATAAAAACGAATAAATTCTGCCCGTTGAATATTGTAAAATTTAAAAAAGGAAATGATTCAATAAATTTAAGAATGTAGATGTACACGTCTAATATTTTGGATTAGAGCCATATCAGTGTTTAAGGGGTCGTGGGTTTGAGCGCAGTTTTTCTGTGTTGGAGAGGTAGAATGACTTCGGGTAATTCCGACACTTTAAGAGAAATCAATTTGTATTGATTTAGTCCTCTCTTACACAGTAGAATTACCTGAACACACCATTTACTCATATTTCCGTATATATCTAATTATAATTCTGTAGTGGTGTTGGGAGAGGGTCGCCCGGTTAGCTCAGTAGGTAGAGCGCCGTTTAGTGTGTAGGGGGCCTTGGGTTCGAGCCCCATATCGGCTGTAGATTCTACTTTTTCCACTTTATTAACTTCGTGCTGGCAGCGGTGTTTGACGGCCCATGGTGGTTGAGCCTATAATGCCGGAAGGGGGAGACTTGTAGTGGAGAGGTAATTATAATTCTAACGTAAAGTTAATATTAATGTAAATAAAGCATTACTTGTGATGTTCAAAGAAGCAAGTAGAACAGCCAACAACATCATGGCCTTCACAGTACATGTCCACTACTTTGCCTCTATGTAAGCTACATTGTTCTGTTGGAATTTCCAACAAACTTGATTGGTGACCTCCCGCTTGATTTCCTTGTCTGACATCCTGCAAATTATGATTCTTCAATACTCGGACCTTCTTGTGGTCGTCGGTACATGCCTTACAACAATATCCACTGCATTCTACACAGTATTTCTCAGCTTCTACTATCTTGTTGTCTACTGCACAAGCAGTACACACAAGATCAAATGCCTCATCCGACATTTTTTTCAGCTGAGAACGCCCTCCAGACGCCATTTTCTATGTTTGACCTTGATTTCAGAAATCAGAAATGGTAACAGGAAGTCAGCTAGCCGTCAATAGCTACATACATTAATTACCTCCCTTACACCATTAAGCAATAACGAATTGAGGCCCGTATAGAGGTTCAATCAAGTAGGCAGCTAGTATCGGTAAATTAACGTCAGGTAAGGCAACAAAATGCTGTGTTCACCCAAAATACAGATACGCTCGAGTACCTGAGACCTCCATGAGTCCAACTGTTGCAAGTAGACCCACATACCATCCTGGTGGGGTCATGCTAAACACTACAAAGTCAGGCAAAGTCAAGCAAAGGCTGGCAAAGTGTAGCAAAGTGTAGCAAAGTCAGACTAATCTTTAACAAAGTAAATTTAAGAATGCTGATAAGTAATATTTAATTAATAAAATATGTTTTTGTTGTAATTACAGCCGACATTCTCTATAGTCGTATGATGCAAAGTCTAGCAAAGGCATGCAAACTGTAGCAAAGTCAGTATAATTGTAAGTCATCTTAAGAATCCTTAATTGATAAAACAAAACTTTGTGCTGGAAGAGAACCCCCTAAAATGCAATATTCCATTGTCAAATGCACTGAACAAATAACCTGTAAAAACACAGTCAATAAACTCTTCAATGTTGTAGCCAAACCCTAATTAGGTGTAAAAAAACAACATTTTACTATAAAAAAAACATACAAATACATTTTTTTGTATAAATTTGCGTTTGTTTTTCGCCGCCACCGGTTTCCCATATGGGTGACGTCTCCGGAAGAATGTTAGTCATTTTAAATTGTTGGAGGATAGTGCATGCTACAGGAGATGCCCCAGTTCCAGAAGCACCCCTGGTTCTTGTACGTACCCGATTTGAAGCATCGTACACGGTACCTCGGTTTTTCAAAGTCTCGTCCGAAAGAATGTTAGTACTGTCGGTGATAAAGCGGGGGATCGAACCTGCGACACCTGGATTACTAGTCCAGCGCATTACCACTGGACTACGGATCCGCTACCGATACTGATTGACTTGCATGAGTCTTGAGTATACCCTTCGAATTGAAGGTGCAATATTTTAGTTACCGTTCATGTAATACTGCAAAGGTGTAAATTTCAGATTTTGACGATTCGGATAATTGACTTTTATATAGGTAATAGTTTTATACAGTGAAGCCTTTATTGAGGAACTAACTTGTCTGTCATTGAAAGAAATTATACCAAAATTGGGCGATTATGAGACAATGTGACTACATACGACCGGGTATATACAGCAACTTGAGACTACCACGAGTCCACGACTGGATGAAATACCACCAGACTCGTAGGAAGGTCCCTACATAGGATCGAACTTACACCAATGTTTAAACGTAAATATCCGATAATATGGCGATTTGCCATCTGCATCGCTTCCTTACTAAGGGTGGAGATCTCGACAATATGACCCAATGTGACCATATATGCGCGAGTACCTGAGACCACCTCCGGTCCGAAAAAGCAACTAGAGTGCCAAACTGTCACAAAATACGCCCATCATAAGTCAGAGCTCAGAGTTAAAACAAGACTTATTTTAGGTAATTTCTTCAATCAAAGGGTGATAACTCCCGGGTGACATGAGCGATATGACTGCTTATCGAGATATTATGCCCACAAACATTTTCACCAAGTCAGGTAAAGATCAGATGAAAACTGTTTGACTTAGAGAGCAGACAAGGCTAATTTTGGATAATTCAAGGGCCATAATTCCGAAGTGCCTGCGGCGATGTGGCTGGTTATCGAACTTGGCCGACATATTATGCCCACAAACATTTTCACCAAGTTTGGTAAAGATCGGATGAACACTCTTTGTGTTAGAGAGCGGACAACATGTGGACACCGACCGCCCGCCTCCGGCCCGCCACGGGTGTTCCCATAATACGTCCCGTTTTTAAAACGGGCGTATAAAAAGTGCAACCATATCATCGTAGGAAAGCCCCTATTGAGGATCGAACTTATTTCTTTCGTTAAACTTGAACTTGTTGGACTAATTGTTGTCACAGATACTCACGTATATTCCCACTCTTATAGGGGTCACATCGCCTCTGAAGGGAGCTAAGGTTTGTGCTAATCGCCCTATACTATCAAGTATATTCGAAGATGGGTGCAAGTTCGATTCTCCGTACCGGTATCCTCACGGTGGCATGGTAGTTCTATTCGGTTTGGCTGGACTGTTGAGTGTCTCAGATACTCATTTGTAACTTATGTGGTCACATACCCTCTGTAGTGACATGTGCTGCTACATATTTTCCTATTTTATGGTATATTTTCGTTGCCGATGTGAACAATTTCGTCAACGGCCGCAAGGGAACTGCGATAAAAATCTTCATTTTGTTTTCATACCCTTACAGTAAAGTGTTACACATGTAAGCAGCGTTATTATGGGAATTGTATAAATTAAGTTTATCTAAAATTACGTACATCCACTAAGATCCTGTGTCGGGCCTCCTCTCCTTACTTATGTTATTGACGGCTAGACGGTCAAGGGAAGTTACTCTACATTATGGAGCGCAATCGCAACATCTCAGCAATTTCGATAACGAGGGTGACTATGAAACGACTGATATAAACATTTTATGCGGTCCGTATATCGATTCAAAGTAACTGAACGCTTAACATTACATAAACTTTACTTATCAAAGCACAAAAGTGCTATGGGACGGTACCACTCGTCTCTGTAGCCAAGCTGGCAACTTGTTGCATACAATTTTCCGTTTTGTAACTAGACAGTTTTATAATATTAAAGTACAGTGCGATAGCACGTTAAAATATGGAAGATCTAATGATATGATAATTGATTAATTGGTTTCTAGTCAACCCGTAACTTAGTTAACTCGTACCTTGGTCAACTTGTACCTACTTTGGTCAACACGTACCTTAGCCAACTCGTACCTTAGTTAACTCACACCTTGGTCAACTTGTACCTTAGTCAACACGTACCTAAGTTAACTCGTACCTTAGTTAACTCGTACCTTGGTCAACCCATACCTTAGTCAACACGTACCTTAGTTTAGTTATTGTTCAAAATCATGGGAAATATATCTGCAATGTTATAATGTATTTCATTCAATTTGTCTGTTTTGATTTAATAGTAAATGTACTCATTTACTGAGGCAGCATTGTGCAATCAAAAGAAAACTTGGCAGATTTCAATAATAACCTTTCATATTGTTCATTGTTTGTACTGGTCAGTTAATCGTTGTTTATATTGTTTCAAACATGCCTCGTAGTTTTCAACATACCTTGTACTTATTTCCCCAAATATACCCAATTATTGTATTTGTAGATGGCCTAATATTTTTTAAAATGTGAGTGAATGATGATTATACTTAAATTGATGTATTTGCACATGAATTTCAGTATCAACTGATGAAAATGGAAAATCACAGTTTGGAGCAATGAAGCCAAAAAAAGAGAGTATGAAATCCCTGTCAGAGGAGACATTATTTAGCCAGACAGCACTAGAGCTTTCATTAAATGTACCATTTCTGTATGACCTACTGATGGCCTCAGTTTGTGGAATTGGAAGCAAGATGGCTACTGTTGCAATGATTTATGTACCATTTCTGTATGACCTACTGATGGCCTTAGTTGGTGCAACTGGACACAAGAAGGCTACTGTTGCAATGATTTATGTACCATTTCTGTATGACCTACCTATGACCTTAGTTGGTGGAACTGGAAACAAGAAGGCTACTGTTGCAATGATTTATGTACCATTTCTGTATGACCTACTGATGGCCTCAGTTGGTGGAATTGGAAGCAAGATGGCTACTGTTGCAATGATTTATGTACCATTTCTGTATGACCTATTGATGGCCTTAGTTGGTGGAACTGGACACAAGAAGGCTACTGTTGCAATGATTTATGTACTATTTCTGTATGACCTACTGATGGCCTAAGTTGGTGGAATTGGAAACAAGAAGGCCACTGTTGCAATGATTTATGTACCGTTTTTGTATGACCTACTGATGGCCTTAGTTGGTGGAACTGGACACAAGAAGGCTACTGATGCAATGATTTATGCTATGATATTAAATAGCAGAAACCGGAAAGTTTCAGCAATACAAAAACAGCTGACAGTGCTGGCTAGCAAGTGTCATGCAGATAACCAGTGTAGATCATACTGCATGTATATTATCATGTGTGTAGATCATACTGCATGTATACTATCATGTGTGTAGATCATACTGCATGTATACTATCATGTGTGTAGATCATACTGCATGTATATTATCATGTGTGTAGATCATACTGCATGTATATTATCATGTGTGTAGATCATACTGCATGTATACCATCATGTGTGTAGATCATACTGCATGTATACTATCATGTGTGTAGATCATACTGCATGTATACTATCATGTGTGTAGATCATACTGCATGTATATTATCATGTGTGTAGATCATACTGCATGTATACTATCATGTGTGAAGATCATGCTGCATGTATATTATCATGTGTGTAGATCATACAGCATGTATATTATCATGTGTGTAGATCATACAACATGTATGTTATCATGTGTGTAGATCATACAGCATGTATGTTATCATGTTTGTAGATCATACTGCATGTATATTATCATGTATGTATATCATACTGCATGTATATTATCATGTGTGTATATCATACTGCATGTATATTATCATGTGTGTATATCATACTCCATGTATACTATCATGTGTGTAGATCATACTCCATGTATATTATCATGTGTGTAGATCATACAGCATGTATATTATCATGTGTGTAGATCATACTGCATGTATATTATCATGTGTGTAGATCATACTGGATGTATACTATCATGTGTGTAGATCATACTGCATGTATATTATCGTGTGTGTAGATCATACAGCATGTATATTATCATGTGTGTAGATCATACAGCATGTATGTTATCATGTGTGTAGATCATACTGCATGTATGTTATCATGTGTGTAGATCATACTGCATGTATATTATCATGTGTGTAGATCATACTGCATGTATATTATCATGTGTGTAGATCATACTGCATGTATATTATCATGTGTGTAGATCATACTGCATGTATGTTATCATGTGTGTAGATCATACAGCATGTATGTTATCATGTGTGTAGATCATACAGCATGTATGTTATCATGTGTGTAGATCATACAGCATGTATGTTATCATGTGTGTAGATCATACAGCATGTACATTATCATGTGTGTAGATCATACAGCATGTATATTATCCTGTGTGTATATCATACGCATGTAGAGTATCATGTGTGTAGATCATACAGCATGTACATTATCATGTGTTTAGATGATACAGCATGTACATTATCATGTGTGTAGATCATACAGCATGTACATTATCATGTGTGTAGACCATACAGCATGTACATTATCATGTGTTTAGATGATACAGCATGTACATTATCATGTGTTTAGATGATACAGCATGTATATTATCCTGTGTGTAGATCATACAGCATGTACATTATCATGTGTTTAGATGATACAGCATGTACATTATCATGTGTGTAGATCATACAGCATGTACATTATCATGTGTGTAGATCATACAGCATGTAGAGTATCCTGTGTGTAGATCATACAGCATGTATATAATCATGTGTGTATATCCTACAGCATGTACATTATCATGTGTGAAGATCATACAGCATGTACATTATCATGTGTTTAGATGATACAGCATGTACATTATCATGTGTGTAGATCATACAGCATGTAGAGTATCCTGTGTGTAGATCATACAGCATGTAGAGTATCCTGTGTGTAGATCATACAGCATGTATATTATCATGTGTGTATATCATACAGCATGTACATTATCATGTGTGTAGATCATACAGCATGTACATTATCATGTGTTTAGATGATACAGCATGTACATTATCATGTGTGTAGATCATACAGTATGTAGAGTATCCTGTGTGTAGATCATACAGCATGTAGAGTATCCTGTGTGTAGATCATACAGCATGTATATTATCATGTGTGTATACCATACAGCATGTACATTATCATGTGTGTAGATAATACAGCATGTACATTATCATGTGTTTAGATGATACAGCATGTACATTAGCATGTGTGTAGATCATACAGCATGTAGAGTATCCTGTGTGTAGATCATACAGTATGTAGAGTATCATGTGTGTAGATCATACAGCATGTAGAGTATCATGTGTGTAGATCATACAGTATGTAGAGTATCATGTGTGTAGATCATACAGTATGTAGAGTATCATGTGTGTAGATCATACAGCATGTAGAGTATCATGTGTGTAGATCATACAGCATGTAGAGTATCCTGTGTGTAGATCATACAGTATGTAGAGTATCATGTGTGTAGATCATACAGTATGTAGAGTATCATGTGTGTAGATCATACAGCATGTAGAGTATCATGTGTGTAGATCATACAGTATGTAGAGTATCCCGTGTGTAGATCATACAGCATGTAGAGTATCATGTGTATAGATCGGACAGTATGTAGAGTATCCCGTGTGTAGATCATACATCATGTTGAGTATCCTGTGTGTAGATCATACAGCATGCATAGTATCATTTGTGTAGATCATACAGTATGTAGAGTATCCTGTGTGTAGATCATACAGCATGTAGAGTATCATGTGTATAGATCGTACAGTATGTAGATTATCATGTGTGTAGATCATACAGCATGTAGAGTATCCTGTGTGTAGATCATGCAGCATGTAGATTATCCTGGTGTAGATCATACAGTATGTAGATTATCATGTGTGTATATCATACAGCATATAGAATATCATGTGTGTAGATCATACAGTATGTAGATTATCATGTGTGTAGATCATACAGTATGTAGAGTATCATGTATGTAGATCATACAGCATGTAGATTATCCTGTGTGTAGATCATACAGTATGTAGAGTATCATGCGTGTAGATCATACAGCATGTATATTATCATGTGGTAGATCATACAGCATGTAGATTATCATGTGTGTAGATCATACAGCATGTAGATTACCCAGAATGTAGATTAACAGTTATTTTGTTCTTATATTTATTACAAATTATATGGTCTAGCGATGATTTAACACCTTTTATTGCTTTTCATATTACCTACGTGTATTATAAATACGAATGAAATATGGTCCAGGATTATATAACGGATACTTACACTTGAATCTCAAATCACAATATTTTGTCTTATCACTGTGTACTGAATATTCTTTCTAGTCCATTTTCTTTTAGATTTTAGTGTAATCAAGAGATATGGGTGTGAGTATTGGTATTTTGTGATACAGTTAAAGCCTCTGAAAAAACATCCACATCTCATACTACTTTCAACTCTTTAAGAAAATGGACAACAGAGAATATTCAGCAACAATATAATAATAATAATACTAATAATAATGATAATAAGAAATTCTTTATTTTCAGAAGGTAACATATTAAGATTCACAATAAAGTTGTACCTATTATTTACAATATGGCCTTTTATTAACAAGATAAATAACCAAAACACACGCAAACAAACAAGCATTCACACACGCACACGCACAAACAAACAAACATTCACACACGCACACGCACAAACAATAAATTGTACATTAACATCAGGATGTCTGACAATATTTACTTTCAATTTATCATTTAGTTATCGACATACACTCAAATAACATATTTTAAATTTATAAAATAATCATTAACTTTAAAAGAGCACAGTAAATGTCAATTGAAGGAATAAAAGTTGTAGATATGAAATAGTGTGCATTATTAATTCCAATATAGAATACTGTATTATACATTTTCACACTAAATGTTTCAATATCGGACTGTTATGATAAAATTTTGTAATTTGAGAGTTGAGATTTGTGATTTGAGATTTGTAATTTGTGATTTGGGATTTAATTGTGATTTGAGATTTGTGATTTGAGGAATGAGTGTAAGTATCCGTTGCTAAAAAAAAGGGTTTTCTTCAAACATGGTCAAAGAAAAAAAGTGCTATAGATATGCACTGTACAGCTTCATATAACCATATTCTCTTTATCTATTGACAATTAGCGTGCTCGAAATGATGCCCGTGGGCAACCAGTCATTTAATTCTATCAATGTTTGCAAATCAAATTTCAAAGGACCATGCGGGCATAATGTGTGTGAACTTCGTGCCTGATTGACCCGATTAGTTAAGATTATATTAGAGATAAGATGAGATATTTACAACAAAATATACACTATGGTTGGAAGCTGGACACAGACCAATCACTGATGCTCGCTTAAAGCATGCCATAGATGAGCTACTGCAACAATAAGATAGCATGAAGCACATTTGTATATACATCTGCTTATATTTACATATAGGAAAACAAACTGACATTTTTCAATCACATTTTCAAAATTAATGGCCTCTAATAAACGTCCATCCAACAAAGGAAACAAAATAATCCCATCATGCACCCTGCCATAAAGAAAACAAAATAATTCCACCATTCACCCTGCCATAAAGGAAACAAAATAATTCCACCATTCACCCTGCCATAAAGAAAACAAAATAATTCCACCATTCACCCTGCCATAAAGGAAACAAAATAATTCCACCATTCACCCTGCCATAAAGGAAACAAAATAATCCCACCATTCACCCTACCAGTACCAAAATTTTCCTTTTAACATACAATTACACCTCACTTTTGTGTGGACGACTTGACCCGAATGAGTCTCTGAATTATTGTCCATCCCCAACTTATGAGCTGATTGTGATTCTAATAAGAGCACTAGCGTTAAATATAATAATTTACATGTAATTTCACAAATCATTTCATAACAAAATATCTGAAACACACTCCTTTCATCTTATCATCAAAATCAATAACTTCAGTATTAATTATGTGATATAAATATTCTCTCAATCAATAAAATTTCAAGACAATTGTTTATAATATTGATGACAAATACGACAAGAGCTATCACAGAATGTGATTAATGCCACAGTATCCCGCCCCGGACAGAACAATGAATGAAATAAATCTGGGTCTGGTCGGCTACGGTCACTGTGGTGAATTGATCAAAGAATCTTTCTGAGGTTGTTCGCCTTCCACTGCTGATTCAAGTAGGAAAGTTGTCAGTTGCTTGCAGTGAAACCAATAAATGCACTGGCTATAGAGCCAAGGTAGATACTGTATCGACTGACAACGCCTTAAAATGACCAAAGCTTTTGGTAGGACGTTTAACCCAAGAAAACAAAACACAACCACCATGAATGACAAAGTTATCGACCGGACATGAACCACTAATATCAGTAGAACAAAATTCTGAGGTGCCATTGATCTTGACCTTGAAGGTAGTAACCCGGGTATTGTTTGCGACACGTCATCATCTTATGGTCGTCAATTATACCAAACTATTTCCAATTCCACATGAATGACAAAGTTATGGACAGGTCACGAAAAACTATCATCAGTATGACTGATATAGCAAAACTGACAAAAGTCAGCTGCTTGCAGTGATCTTGACAAATGTCACCATTATAAAAACCTCAAAGGGCCATAACTCAGTGAAAAATTATCCGAGCGGAACGAAACGACAAGGATGCACAACTACACTTGATGCTTATCAATCCTGTGAAGAATAACACAATAAATAAATAGTTAGTTGTGTTAGTTGTTAGAACAGAAAATTACTCCTGTTAAGTTTTATGTAGGTTTTACTTAGATTCTATCAATAATACATGTACACAGAATGGACAACTCTGTTATCTCACAATATGTTTGATTACTCTAGTTCATACATTTTCACTACATCACTGTCCTGCATGGTAACAAACATTCTATTCAGTCCCTGATGAAAACACACTAAGCGTGGATATTCATATTGTAATCCATCTCCTTGCTTCACAACCACACCAAGTTTCTTCCCATTCTCATTGAATTGTACCACGTTATGTGACATGAACCCAACTACAAACATGTTTCCTCTACCATCAACACATACACCATCTACATGCTTCAGGTCAGTGTCTGTAATAGTAGACAAATAATTTCCCATCCCATCAAAACATACAAGTCCATTGTACCAACCTCCAACAAACATTCTGTCTCCACTTTCATTGAATGTAACATGTAGACTACAGTTAATCTCATTCCCAGCATTGGCTCGTATAATTGTCTTCAGTCGGGTACCAGTCATATCATAAACATAGAGTGAAGCATCAAGATCATTTGTCACATAAAGCTGACCATCCTTGAAAGCAATACCACAACAACGATGAGACATTTTAATTTGTCTTGTAGGAGTCATCTTGTTATGAATGGAAACAAACTGGATCTTCCAGTCATCCATCAATACGTCTCTCTCACATGCAACAGCAACTTCATGTTTACTGATACAACATACACCATAAGGTGCATAATCTAAAGAACAATAGTCAACAACTGACATCTTCTGTATATCAATACGTTTTAGTTTCTTATTGTTATTATCAGTGACAAGTAGTTGGTTATCTTGTGTCAGACAACATCCAAGGGAACGGCATCTCTTAGACTCATGAAAAAGTTTAATGGTAATATCTCTACTACCTTTGATTTTGTAGACGTCGTGTTTCTGCTTTCCATGTTTCTGTACTTGACCAGACGCCATTTTCTATGTTTGACCTTGATTTCAGAAATCAGAAATGGTAACAGGAAGTCAGCTTGCCGTCAATAGCTATAATTGAGCAATAACGAATTGAGGCCCGTATAGAGGTTCAATCAAGTAGGAAGCTAGTATCGGTAAATTAACGTCAGGTAAGGCAACAAAATGCTGTGTACACCCAAAATACAGATACGCTCGAGTACCTGAGACCTCCATGAGTCCTACTGTTACAAGTAGACCCACACATCATCCTGTTGGGGTCATGCTAAACCCTACAAAGTCAGGCATAGTCGAGCAAAGGCTGGCAAAGTGTAGCAAAGTCAGAAATTTGAATTGGTTTTTCGTCGCCACCGGTTTCCCATATGGGCGACGTCTCCGGAAGAATGTTAGTCATTTTAAATTGTTGGAGGATAGTTCATGCTACAAGAAATGCCCCAGTTCCAGAAGCACCCCTGGTTCTTGTACGTACCCGATTTGAAGCATCGTACACGGTACCTCGGTTTTTCAAAGTCTCGTCCGAAAGAATGTTAGTACTGTCGGTGATGAAGCGGGGGATCGAACCTGCGACACATGGATTACTAGTCCAGCGCATTACCACTGGACTACGGATCCGCTACCGATACTGATTGACTAAAAAGGGGGTTTATATAGTACTTACATGAGTCTTGAGTATACCCTTCGAATTGAAGGTGCAATATTTTAGTTACCGTTCATGTAATACTGCAAAGGTGTAAATTTCAGATTTTGAAGATTCGGATAATTGACTTTTGTATAGGTAATAGTTTTATACAGTGAAGCCTTTATTGAGGAACTAACTTGTCTGTCATTGAAAGAAATTATACCAAAATTGGGCGATTATGAGACAATGTGACTACATACGACCGGGTATATACAGCAACTTGAGACTACCACGAGTCCACGACTGGATGAAATACCACCAGACTCGTAGGAAGGTCCCTACATAGGATCGAACTTACACCAATGTTTAAACGTAAATATCCGATAATATGGCGATTTGCCATCTGCATCGCTTCCTTACTAAGGGTGGAGATCTCGACAATATGACCCAATGTGACCATATATGCGCGAGTACCTGAGACCACCTCCGGTCCGAAAAAGCAACTAGAGTGCCAAACTGTCACAAAATACGCCCGTCATAAGTCAGAGCTCAGAGTTAAAACAAGACTTATTTTAGGTAATTTCTTCAATCAAAGGGTGATAACTCCCGGGTAACATGAGCGATATGACTGCTTATCGAGATATTATGCCCACAAACATTTTCACCAAGTCAGGTAAAGATCAGATGAAAACTGTTTGACTTAGAGAGCAGACAAGGCTAATTTTGGATAATTCAAGGGCCATAATTCCGAAGTGCCTGCGGCGATGTGGCTGGTTATCGAACTTGGCCGACATATTATGCCCACAAACATTTTCACCAAGTTTGGTAAAGATCGGATGAACACTCTTTGTGTTAGAGAGCGGACAACATGTGGACACCGACCGCCCGCCTCCGGCCCGCCACGGGTGTTCCCATAATACGTCCCGTTTTTAAAACGGGCGTATAAAAAGTGCAACCATATCATCGTAGGAAAGCCCCTATTGAGGATCGAACTTATTTCTTTCGTTAAACTTGAACTTGTTGGACTAATTGTTGTCACAGATACTCACGTATATTCCCACTCTTATAGGGGTCACATCGCCTCTGAAGGGAGCTAAGGTTTGTGCTAATCGCCCTATACTATCAAGTATATTCGAAGATGGGTGCAAGTTCGATCCTCCGTACCGGTATCCTCACGGTGGCATGGTAGTTCTATTCGGTTTGGCTGGACTGTTGAGTGTCTCAGATACTCATTTGTAACTTATGCGGTCACATACCCTCTGTAGTGACATGTGCTGCTACATATTTTCCTATTTTATGGTATATTTTCGTTGCCGATGTGAACAATTTCGTCAACGGCCGCAAGGGAACTGCGATAAAAATCTTCATTTTGTTTTCATACCCTTACAGTAAAGTGTTACACATGTAAGCAGCGTTATTATGGGAATTGTATAAATTAAGTTTATCTAAAATTACGTACATCCACTAAGATCCTGTGTCGGGCCTCCTCTCCTTACTTATGTTATTGACGGCTAGACGGTCAAGGGAAGTTACTCTACATTATGGAGCGCAATCGCAACATCTCGGCAATTTCCATAACGAGGGTGACTATGAAACGACTGATATAAACATTTTATGCGGTCCGTATATCGATTCAAAGTAACTGAACGCTTAACATTACATAAAGAATGAAAAATATTGAAAAATAGTAAACATTTGTTCCAAGAGATCTTCAATCCGACTTGTTCTAGAAATGCTAGATTTTCAAACCGAAATAAGAAAAATGCTCAGTAATAATGTTAGAACCTTAAAATTGTAAAACAAGTGAAATGTTTGTCACGATATTGTAAATAAATTAAATACAAAGATATCAGACCCTTTATGTAACGTTTGTGAATATTTAATTATAAAATGACATATTAAATTATATCAGCACGAACTTAGAGTAAAATCAGTATGCCCAGGCATAAAGTTATGATATCACTAGCTTGCCATAGGTTTTGAGTTATCTTGTTGTAGTGGGGTATTTTCCAATTAATTTTCCAAGCACAGAGTGAGGTGTACGTAGAAAGATGACACCGATAATCGTAGTCGTGCGCAACGAGACCATATCTACGATAAATCCAAAACTGTAAGCAAACTCGTGTGTATTAATGCATTGCTTTAAACCCATCTGAACTCCACAGAAACAGCTAATTAGTTCACAAACCACTTTAGCAGGTCACCTTTTCAATATTTCATTTTATTGAAACGTTTATGATATTATCAAGGTCAGTAAACTTTGGAACTACTTTTGTCGCGTAGTAATTAGGACGATGTGGACGTTTTTGACATGTTTCCGGCTTTCAGTCTGTTTTGCGTTTTGAAAACAGGAACCAATTGTTGTATGCCTCTCAAAATTGCCACTACTATAGACGGCACCTGAGCGGTACCGTCAAAAAAACGTCAAAGAATCAAGTTAATCAGTGGACGTAGTTGGCCGAGGTTTTCCGAATGGGATAAATGGGTCATTCGGAACAACTCGGCGATAGCACGTTAAAATATGGAAGATCTAATGATATGATAATTGATTAATTGGTTTCTAGTCAACCCGTACCTTAGTTAACTCGTACCTTGGTCAACTTGTACCTACTTTGGTCAACACGTACCTTAGTCAACTCGTACCTTAGTTAACTCGCACCTTGGTCAACTTGTACCTTAGTCAACACGTACCTTAGTTAACTCGTACCTTAGTTAACTCGTACCTTGGTCAACCCATACCTTAGTCAACACGTACCTTAGTTTAGTTATTGTTCAAAATCATGGGAAATATATCTGCAATGTTATAATGTATTTCATTCAATTTGTCTGTTTTGATTTAATAGTAAATGTACTCATTTACTGAGGCAGCATTGTGCAATCAAAAGAAAACTTGGCAGATTTCAATAATAACCTTTCATATTGTTCATTGTTTGTACTGGTCAGTTAATCGTTGTTTATATTGTTTCAAACATGCCTCATGGTTTTCAACATACCTTGTACTTATTTCCCCAAATATACCCAATTATTGTATATGTAGATGGCCTAATTTTTTTTTAAAATGTGAGTGAATGATGATTATACTTAAATTGATGTATTTGCACATGAATTTCAGTATCAACTGATGAAAATGGAAAATCACAGTTTGGAGCAATGAAGCCAAAAAAAGAGAGTATGAAATCCCTGTCAGAGGAGACATTATTTAGCCAGACAGCACTAGAGCTTTCATTAAATGTACCATTTCTGTATGACCTACTGATGGCCTCAGTTTGTGGAATTGGAAGCAAGATGGCTACTGTTGCAATGATTTATGTACCATTTCTGTATGACCTACTGATGGCCTTAGTTGGTGGAACTGGAAACAAGAAGGCTACTGTTGCAATGATTTATGTACCATTTCTGTATGACCTACCTATGGCCTTAGTTGGTGGAACTGGAAACAAGAAGGCTACTGTTGCAATGATGTATGTACCATTTCTGTATGACCTACCTATGGCCTTAGTTGGTGGAACTGGAAACAAGAAGACTACTGTTGCAATGATTTATGTACCATTTCTGTATGACCTACTGATGGCCTTAGTTGGTTGAACTGGAAACAAGAAGGCTACTGTTGCAATGATTTATGCACCATTTCTGTATGACCTACCTATGGCCTTAGTTGGTGGAACTGGAAACAAGAAGGCTACTGTTGCAATGATTTATGTACCATTTCTGTATGACCTACCAATGGCCTTAGTTGGTGGAACTGGAAACAAGAAGACTACTGTTGCAATGATATATGTACCATTTCTGTATGACCTACTGATGGCTTTAGTTGGTGGAACTGGAAACAAGAAGACTACTGTTGCAATGATTTATGTACCATTTCTGTATGACCTACTGATGGCCTTAGTTGGTGGAACTGGAAACAAGAAGGCTACTGTTGCAATGATTTATGTACCATTTCTGTATGACCTACCTATGGCCTTAGTTGGTGGAACTGGAAACAAGAAGGCTACTGTTGCAATGATTTATGTACCATTTCTGTATGACCTACTGATGGCTTTAGTTGGTGGAACTGGAAACAAGAAGGCTACTGTTGCAATGATATATGTACCATTTCTGTATGACCTACCTATGGCCTTAGTTGGTGGAACTGGAAGCAAGATGGCTACTGTTGCAATGATTTATGTACCATTTCTGTATGACCTACCTATGGCCTTAGTTGGTGGAACTGGAAACAAGAAGGCTACTGTTGCAATGATTTATGTACCATTTCTGTATGACCTACTGATGGCCTTAGTTGGTGGTACTGGAAACAAGAAGGCTACTATTGCAATGATTTATGTACCATTTCTGTATGACCTACTGATGGCCTTAGTTGGTGGTACTGGAAACAAGAAGGCTACTGTTGCAATGATTTATGTACCATTTCTGTATGACCTACTGATGGCCTTAGTTGGTGGAACTGGAACAATAAGGCCACTGTTGCAATGATATATGCTATGATATTAAATAGCAGAAACCGGAAAGTTTCAGCAATACAAAAACAGCTGACAGTGCTGGCTAGCAAGTGTCATGCAGATAACCAGTGTAGATCATACTGCATGTATGTTATCATGTGTGTATATCATACTGCATGTATATTATCATGTGTGTAGATCATACTGCATGTATGTTATCATGTGTGTAGATCATACAGCATGTATATTATCATGTGTGTAGATCATACAGCATGTATGTTATCATGTGTGTAGATCATACTGCATGTATGTAATCATGTGTGTAGATCATACTGCATGTATATTATCATGTGTGTAGATCATACTGCATGTATATTATCATGTGTGTAGATCATACTGCATGTATATTATCATGTGTGTAGATCATACTGCATGTATATTATCATGTGTGTAGATCATACTGCATGTATGTTATCATGTGTGTAGATCATACTGCATGTATATTATCATGTGTGTAGATCATACTGCATGTATGTTATCATGTGTGTAGATCATACTGCATGTATGTAATCATGTGTGTAGATCATACTGCATGTATATTATCATGTGTGTAGATCATACTGCATGTATATTATCATGTGTGTAGATCATACTGCATGTATATTATCATGTGTGTAGATCATACTGCATGTATATTATCATGTGTGTAGATCATACTGCATGTATGTTATCATGTGTGTAGATCATACTGCATGTATGTTATCATGTGTGTAGATCATACTGCATGTATGTTATCATGTGTGTAGATCATACTGCATGTATATTATCATGTGTGTAGATCATACTGCATTTATATTATCATGTGTGTAGATCATACTGCATGTATGTTATCATGTGTGTAGATGATACAGCATGTATATTATCATGTGTGTAGATCATACAGCATGTACATTATCATGTGTGTAGATGATACAGCATGTATATTATCCTGTGTGTATATCATACGCATGTAGAGTATCATGTGTGTAGATCATACTGCATGTATATTATCATGTGTGTAGATCATACTGCATGTATGTTATCATGTGTGTAGATCATACTGCATGTATGTTATCATGTGTGTAGATCATACTGCATGTATATTATCATGTGTGTAGATCATACTGCATGTATGTTATCATGTGTGTAGATGATACAGCATGTATATTATCATGTGTGTAGATCATACAGCATGTACATTATCATGTGTGTAGATGATGCAGCATGTATATCATCCTGTGTGTATATCATACGCATGTAGAGTATCATGTGTGTAGATCATACAGCATGTACATTATCATGTGTTTAGATGATACAGCATGTATATTATCCTGTGTGTATATCATACGTATGTAGAGGATCATGTGTGTAGATCATACAGCATGTACATTATCATGTGTGTAGATCATACTGCATGTATATTATCCTGTGTGTATATCATACGCATGTAGAGTATCATGTGTGTAGATCATACAGCATGTATATTATCATGTGTGTATATCATACAGCAGGTAGATTATCCTGAGTGTAGATCATACAACGTGTACATTATCCTGTGTGTATATCATACAACATGAACATTGTCCTGTGTGTATATTATTCTGCATGTAGATTATGTGATGTGTAGATCTTACAGCATGTAGATTATCATGTGTGTAGATCATACAGCATGTAAAGTATTATGTATGTAGATAATACAGCATGTAAATTATGCATGTAGATTAACATTTGTTCTGTTCTTATATGTATTACAAATTATATGGTATGGCAATGATTTTACCCCATTTATTGCTTTTCATATTACCTACGTGTATTATAAATACGAATGAGAATATGGTCCAGGTTTATATTACGGATACTTACACTTGAATCTCAAATCACAATACTTATTCTTATCACTGTGTACTGAATATTCTTTCTGGTCCATTTTCTTTTAGTGTAACTAAGAATTACGGACCTGAGTATTTGTATGTTTGTGATACAGCTTAAAACAGAGAGAATATGTAACCACAGGGAACGCCATATACACAAGACAATACCTCCCCACGCAGACCTCCGGAAAAACAACAATCCACAAAACATAAGGCACTTAAGGAGGCCAAACGGTACACATATTACGGAACAGAGGCACAAGGAATGGCCCGACAGACCATAAGGAATAACTAGGAGAATCAAAGTGGATAATGAAGGGAGGGGGAGGGGGGAATTAATGGATGGAAAAGCTCACAGGACAATTCAAGACAACTGGCCGCAATAGGCCAAAATGGGCAGGAAACACTCTGAACACTGTATAAAGTGACAGAATTGCACAGGGGAAAGGGAAATATAAAACACATTCATAACACAAACAGAAACAACAATCATATAGCGAATTACAGCCTTGGAACTGTTAGCAAAAAATACTGGGGGTTTAAATCGATTTAACGGCTAGCTAACCTCACACCTTATCGCTATATGGTCATTGATTTCAAACATATATACATAAATTGACTAAGTAGGCCTCTGACTAAATAAAACATACATATCTCATATAACATTCAACTCTTTAAGAGAATGGACAAGAGAGACTATTCAGCAATCATTTAACAATATTATAATAATAATAATATTCGGTTCTGTGAAATGACTTAAATAAATGCGATAGTTGTTGTTGTAGTTATTACTAAATATAATCAATCACCTACGCGGTGGTCTCCCTTTACAATACAGTGATCTCTGAAGTGACAAACATTTCAACAGTAATCTGTTATTTCAATATGTTTTATCTTTTGATTACATGTACATATATTGTATAATCACGTTCATGCTACATAGCAGAGAGGTAATGCTAATGCTAACGAACGTTTTATTGAAATATAATGTATTATGCACATCTATTAAAGGGAGATAAGCACAGCAATGAGTTTGAAAAATTTACTTAACGCCATTAAGAACGCAACTATTTCACTTAGCCTACATTTTGTTCCATGTGTTAAAAACGTTTATTGTTACAAATGTGTAAATCACTCATAAAACTATGACCCGAGTATTCATATTTAATAATTGATTAAGTTTAGGAAATTATGTTTGAGAATGAACATATAATTATTTCTTTATATGCTGACATGGACATATTAATGGCGTGGGGGTATATGATACAAGTGTAAAGCATTAAAGGTAATATTTAATCGAATTTATTAAACTCATCAGTCAAAATGGAATTATGACAAACATAGCATTAACATTTTCGTAATAACCTTTTTTCGATAATACTAGATTTTCTGTGCTCCTGCAACATAATTCGTTTTAGCTTTATAGTCACGTGATAATTATGACGTCATAGAGATTGTTCATGCTGAACATTTTCGATATGATTGCATAACACCACGATACTAATAAGTTTGCCGGGTATCGATTTAGTTACCGTTTCTTAGAACACAGAAACAATTGTTTCTTTAAAAAACGCAGTACTTAGTGAAGATTTTTCTCTCGTCTGCTAGGCTGGAATGTTTTTTTCGTAACAAGCTAATGAGCATCTAACTATCGTCTGCTTTGGACAATGATGGGCGAGGTTGTGGAACGGGTGGTTTTAACTCTATAGATTTATTCTGATGCGTTTTGTCGTCTGCTTCTTTTCTTGTCGCCAGAAAATACGTGCAGCACGTGAAAAGCAGACCAACACCGAACATCCCCACGTTGACACCTGTCAGTCTAATTCGCATCTCTGTAAAGAAAGAGAATTTGATACACGAGAATCGAGAAAAATGAAACCTAATCCAGACTCTGGTTAGCTTAATGAACAAAAATCCTGAACTAGTTTGAATCTAGGCATTGCATGGTCAGATGAGACCCACACGGGTTCCGGGAGCCGCACGGGTCTGTGGCCCTAAACAGCTCCAAAATCGTAAGAAGTCCGTGTTTGAAAGTTGTGCAAGCTCTACTTTCATCCAAGCGCTCTACCGTACGGCTCTCCTGAGAAGCCAAAACTCTTCAAAAAGTCGTTCGAGGGAAGCGTTCCAGACAGGTGAGTAGTGGTGCTCACTTTGTGACATATAGTGTATAATTTCGATGTTTCTGTAGGAACTTTTATCGTCTGAACGACCGTGAATGTCTACATTTACTATAAATACAATACAAAGCGATATCTGTGGTGAATAAAGCTTGTCCGTTTATAGATTATATAGAGAAACACTGAAATTATACATTATTTGTCAGAAAATGATTCCACTACTGACCTGTCTGGAACGCTTCCCTCTGTCGCAGACGCATCACTCGGCGGAATACACATCGGGTTATACACTGTACAAAGGGCGTTTGTTTGATGTAACAGTACGTTCCAACGACTGTACTGTGTATGGTTAAACAGACGTGGCATAGGTGTGATGACGTCATAGCGGCGAGGTATTTTAATTTTTAAGTGATTTCCTGGTAGAATCTACGTGACAGTAAAAGACATCTCTGCAAATAGTTTGGTAATTACGTCATAATGCCATAGACTAACCTTTGACGTCATAAAGAGAACACGCGCCAACACCCGAGCAAGTAGTTCTCCAAACAAGACACAAGGAATCGAACACTTTACCATATACAATCGGTGCCGGCAGAAAGACTGGAATGTAGATTACAAAGCAAGAATTCATAAGAGAGTAAATTATGTTTCGGCGTCGCTGTATAAAATTAATTTTGACCTACTTTTCAAAATCGAACCAAGCATAGTTTCACCAAAGAGACACCAAACGGGGGTTTCGTTCACCCAAGAGGCACCAAGCGGGGTTTTCGTAAGATGTTCCAATATAATCAGTTGGATATTGCATCATCTTTTTACGTCATCAGACTGTTTACAAACCAGAACGAGGCAGATTTCCCATGGGGCATTAATCTAATGA
This sequence comes from Mactromeris polynyma, assembly GCA_032209605.1. Lineage (NCBI taxonomy): Eukaryota > Metazoa > Mollusca > Bivalvia > Venerida > Mactridae > Mactromeris > Mactromeris polynyma. The sequence goes on from JASFXZ010000014.1 coordinate 8,619,153, forward strand.
GAAAGCTTCCAGACGATCCAGATCACAGACCTGTTTTTAAGCACATATTTTATTGCAAAACATAAACAAATGTTGCTTCATACTTTGTAATGGTTAACATTAGAGTACTAGGCTTCCATCCGCAATTTCCACGCAAGGCAGGTCTACAGTCATGTGTCCTCCACCCCTGATTCAAGTAGGGGGAATGTCAGCAGATTGTGGAAGGGCATTTAGTACTGGTTGATAATAAATTCCAGGAAAACTGATAAGATCAACTGTATATGAGTTTGATCGCCAAAAAAATGCTTCAAGTAAAAAATGTGTAATAAAATTTACCAAGAAGTGCCATTAAAAACGATTGAAGGCCCACAGCTATAGATCTATCTTTTTCCTTCACTGACCTGAAATATATATATGTAATATATTCAAATATATCAATACAGAGACTCATAATGACTTCCTACTAGAGCAACGTCTAGCAAACGCTTGAAGTGACGTCTAGGTGGTAGATCACGTGAAGCAAACGCCTGAAGTGACTTCTAGGTGGTAGATCACGTGAAGCAAACGCCTGAAGTGACTTCTAGATGGTAGACCACGTGAAGCAAACGCCTAAAGTGACTTCTAGATGGTAGACCACGTGAAGCAAACGCTTGAAGTGAATACTAGATGGTAGACCACGTGAAGCAAACGCTTGAAGTGA